>OY998175.1:140929259-141365909 GCA_963921935.1 Galeruca laticollis
GGAGCTGGACTATATGTAAATAGTTTGAATTTCACCTGATTGTTGTCGTGATTTAGTGGTCTCTCGCTGATGGGAATTCCTAAGATAGGATTTTCTTGGGTTGTGTGTCTTGTTGCATTTAAATCGGAATCGTCTTGGTTAGAAGGTTCTTACGGGTCTTGGTACATTTTAGGAATTGAAGTTCACTTGATTGTTGATTTAGATTCACTTCTTGTTGTACTTGGTTGTAAGACTTCATTATTATTGGATGTATCAGCACAATCCTCAACATATATTTTAATACTTTCATTTTATTTTAATTTTCAACTGTTTGTTACATTATTTATACATCTATAATGGACCAGTATGTAAGGGATTTTATTGTTCCCATTGTTGAAACATATAACATAAAAGATTTCAGTGAATGTGATAACATTTTTAAAATAAACGAAACCAACCTTAACTTTATTATACTTCACAACATATCAGAAGTATATCCAAAATATAGATAAACTCAAAGTATCGTTATCTAACGTAATAGACTTTGATTGTCTAGTTCTAACTGAGACCTGGAAGATTACTGACATTAATTTGTATAACATACCGGGATATAATATAATATATAACGAAGGCGATCTCAATCAAAACCATGGCGTCGTGGCTTACATAAATTGCAAATGCTCTTTCGAATATGATGTCTTAAAATTAGGACCCAAAATTGTTTTAAAACTAACTGTAATTACCAATAATAACAATAAAACTATGATTCTTGTTTTTTATACATCAAGTTCTAATAATAATCCAAGTATTCCTGGATTTATCAATAATTTTGAAAATTTCTTATATAATAGTGGTATCAATTCTGAAAATTGCTGTCTATTTGTTGGAGATATTAATATTGACGTACTGGATTTAAATGATGATACCACAGAATATATAAGCGGTCTGAGAGAGTATGTATATACATCCACCATTAATTACCCAACCAGAATGGTAACTTGCTTAGATCATTTATTCATTAAATCAAAAACTAACATTCTAGAAAATATTATCCCTGTAGTAATTGAAACCAATATAACATACCACTTTACAATAGCGCGGCAAATAGTTTTTGACAATAAAACAACTAAAATGGTAGCTGGGTATTATACTAAGCACGTCAACTATGAATAATGTGTAGACAATATATTCGAAGAATCATCGTGAATTATCCTAAATTGTAGTAATCCACATCCTGCAACACAAAAATTAATAACAATTATACAGAAAAACATCAATAGAAGTACCCATTTTGAAAAGGAAATAGAAAAAACACACGGATACCTTCGGGTTTATTTATTCACACTCATTTACTATATATAAATGCCTTTGTAATATTGTGAGAATAAATTATTATTACTGTTACACTTTGAAGTTAATTAATATTAAATTACCTAAAAATATATTCTTAAAAGGAGACACATCAAAACATCGATTATTATTATTTTAGAGAATGCACAAAATAGTAGAAACACCTTCCGACGAATTACAGAAAACTTAAAAAAATACTAAAAAATAATAACTATCGTCCTTACAAAAATTTACCAGTACAGGAACTAAATGAAGAACATCAACGAAAACGATTGGAATTCTGTCAACAAATGATTAGAAATTTAGACAACAACGAGAATTACTTTAAACAAATTATTTGGACGGATGAATCAAGTTTCTCTACATAAGGTCTGTTTAACAGGAAATATACAACCTTTATGAAGCTGGCAGAACCATTTCGGCAGAATCAAATCAAACCTATTACGATTTTTAGTACTCATTTTGTACTAATTTGTACCACAAAAAATAATATAGTACCTTTACCCATTAAAGAAAAAAACATGGCGCTGCTAGCTTCATGTTAACCTAGAAAGCCCAAATTAAAAATAATTTGAAAAAAATGATAATTAATACAGGAAATTGAAGAACTGAATTTGTACTAATTTGTACCATAAAAAAATTAACGTCAACCCCCTCAAACAGCCCCCCTATTGCGATAAATTGAATAGCAAGCCCATACTTCTCCGATCTTTTCAATATTTTTTGAAAAACGAAAAATTAAATTCGATTAAATTAGTACTAAATGTTTACTAATTTGTAACATGAAAAATCTTCCAAAATATTAAAGTCAACCCACTTAAACAACCTCTGCTTTGATAAATTGAATAGCAAGCCAACCTACTTAAACAAGCCGTGCTTTGATAAATTCAATAGCAAGCCCATTCTTCTCCGATCATTCCAATATTTTATGAAAAACGAAATATTAAAGTCGATTCTATTAGTACTAAATGTGTACTAATTTGTACAATGAAAAATCTTCCAAAATATTAAAGTCAACCTACTTAAACAACCCCAGTTTTGATAAATTGAATAGCAAGCCCATTATCCTCAGATCTTTTTAAAATTTCTTGAAAAACGAAATATAAAATTCAACTCCATTAAAACTGAATTTGTACTAATTTGTACCACAAAAAATATTAACGTCATTTCCCTCAAACAACCCCTGATCGCTAAATTGAATAGCAAGCCCGTACTTTCCGGATTTTTTCAAGATTACTTGAAAAATGGAATATTAAAGTATTCTATTAGTATTAATTTATACCACGAAGAATATTTCAAAATATTAAAGTCAACCCGCTTAAACAGCCCCTGCATAGATAAACTGAATAGCAAGCAAATTATCCGAACTTTTCAAAATTTCTTAAAAAACGAAATATAAAAGTCGACTCCATTAATACTGAATTTGTACTAATTTCAACCACAAAAAATATGAATGTCAATCCACTTAAATAACCCCTGCTTTGATAAATTGAATAGCAAGCCCATTATCTTCAGATATTTTCATAATTTCTTGAAAAACGAAATATAAAAGTAGATTTCATTGAAACCAAATTGGTACTAGTTTGTACCACAAAATATTTGAAACACAGATTTAGACTGAATTACCAAAAATTAAAATAAGTCCTTTTGGCGTTTTGTACACTGCTTAATTACTCCAAGAAAACTATGCAAAAATTTTTCCATCCACCAGAAAAATTGTTAAATAAGGGCATCAATCAGCAATAGGTCAGACGCCTCTCATCTGAAAAGCTAAAAAATCGCCACACTGGCTCCTATCGGTTTTTGCTACAGTGTATCAAAAAAATTTTTTTCAATATCTTATCCAATCATCTTTACTAAGCCGCCAAGTAGTCAAAAAAAGTGATAACACCAGAGTATGATGCCATTCTTATCTTCTAACTGCCTAGAACTATTTGCGACTTATTACCTGCAGAAGGAAAAGAAAACTTAATTTTTTTGTCTCGTCAAAGAATTGACGATTACCCCAAAAGACCTCACTTAAAAAAAGAGTATGTATCTATGACAAAAAATATGGATTTCTAATTGTAATTATAACAATATATTTATTATTAGAGGCAAAACAATACTGTAATGTTTTTCTTATTTATTTGAAACGTTTTTATTACGGGTGGAATAAATGCATACACACGGTAGGTTCACTTAGTTAATTTATTTATTCACTACACTATTCACTAATTATATATTCACTTAAACTAATTTATATAAACACTTCACTAATTTATATTCACTTATTTACTGTTTATCTCACGATGTCAAATGATGAACTAAGCTAACTTTCCCTGGTCGGTCCTTTATATATTAGCGCCTCTTTTACTAGATAATTCTAGATTGCGGCTTACACAAAAACAATTGGCTCTCTGGCATTTTCTAGATAAGACTGGTCACAAAAACAATGTCTAGATAAGATAGTCACAATCGTAAACAGTTCTAAGAAATCCCTGCGCATCCGCCATAATTTTAACTTTCATACATGGCTTAGACAGAATCGGATTCAGAGTGTACACTAGTGTGCTATTTCGTAACAATACATGATACAAGTATCAAATCAAAAATGAAAAAGTGGTTAAGGAAACATATAAAATAATACCAGAATCGACTTTAATATTTCGTTTTTCAGGAAATATTGGAAATATCGGAGAAGAATGGGCTTGATATTCAATTTATCGAAGCAGTGGTTGCTTGAGGGGGTAGACGTTAATATTTTTGAATATTTTTCGTTGTACAAGCTAGTACAAATTTAATTCTAATAGAATTGACTTTAATTTTTCATTTTTCAAGAAATATTGAAAAGATCGAAGAAGTATGGGCTTGCTAATCAATTTATCGCCACAGGGATTGTTTGAGGGGGTTGACGTTAATATTTTTTGTGATACAAATTAGTACAACTTCAGTTTTAATGGAGTCGACTTTTATATTTTGTTTTCAAAGAAATTTTGGAAAGATCTGAGGATAAAAGGCTTGCTGAGGCAGAACTGAAGTTGATTTATTTCTTGTGGAGAAAAATCACCCTGAACCACTTTTATCGGATGCTCAATTGCTCTGAAAATTAGCTCCAGTGTAGAAACAACTTAATTTGTGATATATTTGCGCAAATTAAAGCATTCAGAGCAAAGCTGACATTGCGCGAAAGTCAGATGAATTAATGTAATTTTACCCATTTCTCATCATGTCAAGAAATTAATAAAGAAAATGCTGATGAACAATTTCCAATCAGATTTGCAGTAAAAGTCGGATTTAAAACAAAAATTTCAAAAGCGATTTTCTGACCTTGACACGAATTCAAAGGAAATTCGGCTATTTCAAAATCGCTTTGATTTCAATGTTGGCGACGGTTCAAGCCAGTAGCAAATAGAAATTATTGATCTTCATTAGTGTTTTAAATGAAACTCACGGTTTCTAGTTAATTCCACAATATAATAGAAATTATTGAAAATTCTAAAAAATTGACAATTGTTTCGATAAATCAATATCATCGTCAGAATGACAGAAGTAACATTTCATTTGATGCCTACATGATGTTTAGTAGTTATTTTTGGCTAGACCAAGAAGTGACCGAACTTGTGATTGACTTAATATATGTTTATAGAAAAAAGAAGATGTGATATTACAAATATTGAAGCTTAGATAATATTAGCCCTATGGTGATATCCTGGATATCATTTTTCCAACTAAGATCACTATAACTGTGCAATGATATAGAAAACCAGGAAAACTATATCTGCTGATCTTTACAATTATCTCTTAAGAAGACAGTTTATTAGTGGAGAACTCCCTAGATTTAACTGTTCATTGACAACTTCATATTGTGGGTTTCTTAAATATCTTCTAATTTCCAATTCTTCAAGGAAATCTAGTTCTTGTTTCTTTTCACAAATATGCAGCACTTCTAGTTTTGTGTTAGGTGTAAATGAATGATTGGTTTCATGTAAATGTTTTGCGTAGTGGGATTTATCTGGTTGTTTTAATCTGTACGCTCGTAAGTGTTCACTGTATCGGATTAAAAAATTCCTAAGGGTCTGACCCAAATAGACAGCATTACATTCTGGACATTTGAGTTTATATATACCTGGCTTCTTCAATGTTGGTATTTTTGTTTTTACATTTAACAATCTTGTACTAACGTTAATTCCTGTTTTAAAAGAAATTCTTGTATTCGTTGCTGAAGATATTATCTTTGAAATATTATTAGAAATATTTCCTGCATATGTGATGGTTTTATAAGTTTTTATTTCATCAGTTTGTTTAGGAAATATTAGTTGTAATGCCACTTTTTCCTCTTTTTTACTAATTAGCTTATTTATCATATCTAATGGATAACCGTTGGATGTTGCTATTTGTCTAATTGTAATAATCTCTCTATCAAAATTACATTTGTTCATAGGAACTGAAAACGCTCTATGTATCATTGAATTATATGCCGCTAGTCTGTGTGACATGGGGTGATTGGAATTAAATGGAATTGTCCCATCAGTCTGTGTTGGTTTTCGGTAAATTGAATAATCAAGTACATTATTAACTCTTTGAATTTTTAAATCAAGAGAATTGATTGAGCAATTTTCTACAATTTCTAATGTAAATTATTGATGTGGTTGAAAAATACATCTAATTGTCGTTCACTACCCATGCAACAAGCTAATATGTCATCTACATATCTATACCAAAATAAAACATTTTTCGAAATATTACTTTCGAAGATCTTTTTTTCTAAATTGTCCATAAAAATGTTTGCTAAAATAGGTGATATAGGGCTTTCCATTGGTAAACCTTCATTTTGAATATATATCTTATTGTCAAAAGTGAAATAATTCTGATTAATGCATACATAAAATAAATTAAGTATATCTGATATTATTCCTGGATCAATATTTTTATCTTCTAGTAATTTTCTTACAAGTATTAGACATTCTTTAGGAGGAATTTTAGTGAACATATTAGTTACATCGAACGAAATGAGTTTATAGTTATCTTGCAAGTTGATTGCTTTCAACTTTTTGATTAGTTCCATTGAATTTCTAATTAAGTACTGAGATTCATATCCGTAACTATTGAGTATATTGTTGAGCCCATTGGGCAATATATTATTAGGAGCATTAACATAAGAAACTACAGGTCTAATTGGTTTCGTTATTTTATGTAATTTAACGGTTTCATATAATTGTGGACAATGAGGATTCTTTTGTATGATAGATCTCTTTTCGTAATCACTTAAAAGATAATTTGAATTATTAACAATATCCCTTACATTATTAGAAAACTTTTTTGTTGTGTCTGCTTTAAGAACTTTTGCATCGTTGGATTCTATAAAGTGATATATTTTGGAATTGTAATTTTCAGCTGTCAAAATGACAGTTGTGTTTCCCTTATCAGATTTGGTAACTGTTAGGTTATTATCTTCTACTTTCTTTTTGATTGCATTTAAAACTGTAATGTCATGTTTTGTTTGACGTTTAACTTTTGAAGGTTCAATATTTTTGATTAAATTGGCAATTTTCAATTTCTCATAAAGAAAATTATTTGAGTTAGATTTTAAAGCTATTTCTGACTCTGTAGCTATAATTTGTTTAATATTATTCATAAATTTTGGTGGTATGCTGTACTTTAAACCTTTATTTAAAAATTCTATTTCACTATATGTCAAATTAGTGTCTGAAAGGTTTTCAAATTGTAGTGCAAAGTGTGTTGGTATGTAGGTACTTACAGTTTCATGATGTTTTGAGTATTGAATTTTATGTTGTGTGTGTTCAAGATTCTGTAGCTTCTTTACTTGTTTCTTAAATCTCTCATGCTTCATCGTGCTGACACTTTCTCTAATTTTGTCATCCAAACAGTCAAATTCTACTGGATGTAATTTTTACAAATTTTTGGATTCAAAATAGTTTCCAAATTTAAAGCAATTTGCTTATGAATTTATTTCTATGTTTGACACTAGAAACTTTTTCCAGGATAAAGTATCTCAAAAATAAATACAGGCCAAATTTATGGGATGATCATTTGCAGTCATAGCTTATAATTGGTGTTTCAGACATTAATCCCAACTTTAAAGAAACTCTTCAGGACAAAACTCAGTTCCATCATTCCCATTAAAAGTTGCATGTGTAATTATTTAGTCACGTTTGTTTAGTATTGATGCATCTGTAATATACTATAAAAAATAAAATCCGATGCTGTTTTAGTCATAATTTTTTTTTTAAATTTATTTATTCAAGTGGCCCGCCACAATTGAATTTAAATCCCAATCTGGCCCTCGTAGCAAAAAGTTTGGACACCTCTGCGCTAGACCAATAAAAGTACATATTTTTGTTATGAGAAAAAAGCCCTATCCAAATATGTCATAATATACAAGGCGTTCTATTTAAAAAAATATATTCTTGTAAGTAAATTATATTTTATGTGGAAGTAATTTATAGTGCTACAACTTTTATATAGAACTTCATTTTGTATCTGTATGCAGAAAAGAAATAGTGGGGTGGTCAAATTATAACCAATAACCCTGTACATCTGCATTACATTTTCTCTAATTGAATTTCTAAATAAGTCGCTATAAGTTGTGATGAAAAATATTTTCCGTCACAGTTGAATCTTAAAGTGATTCATCTTCTCTAGCATGTACCGACCTGTCTAATTAATCCTTTAAAGGCTATTAGTCAGACCTAGACGGACTACAACCAAGTAGAACGGTCGGTTTCAGGTAAGTAGTCGCAATTTTCTGAGGATTGCCGTAATCCCGCCTTCTGTTTTGGCACAGAAATCGAACTCCAGCATTAGCCGTGTCGGTTACCAAAGACCAATTTATTTCGTAATACCGTATAAGTCATTCGATAATATTAAATTTTTCTTTTTGATCCATTTGGTATTAGGTTATGCTGAGTCGATCATATCCATACCACAATCATACGTAAAATTAATTTCGAAAATAAATTAATCCCGGAAATTCCCGTATTTTTCACGTTGTCACATTTCATTTTTAATAGGTAGCAATAAATTGGAGAATGCAGATAATAGAGCATAACGTCAAATATTTTCGTTGAAAATTAAATTTAATATGTATCTATCAATTGTTCCATTTTCAATTAAATTACAATTCAATATTTTCCACAACAATAAATCTACAATTTTAATTATATTTTTCAATAATACAGCTGGTGCTCTGGCACCCGGAATAATTGATATTAGGTGAGGAGCCACAATCCTCAAAGCTCCGTGATCGCAGTTTTAAAATTTTCAAACGAAAATGAATAGTTTACACTTGGAATAATAAAATAGGCATGTTAGGCGTGGATCTGATTATACGAAAATATGTTTAAATACATTATGTATTATTAGTGGCTATAATTCTTAAAAAGTCCACGGGTTGAATTTATTTTCACATTTATTCAAACAATTCCACTATATTTTTATCTCTCAATAAAATTACAATCAACTTTTCGATATTTATTTCAATGACATTGTTACTAACTGCCCTTGCAGGTATTTAGTACAACAAGTTTGTATACCATGACCGAAAACTCGATAATCTGACGCCCCTTCTTTAAGAAACAAACGTACTAGATTTCTCTAAAAAAATTTTTCTTCTCGCTAACTGACACGAGAATAAATTCGAACAGCCGCATTAATTTAATACTGTAATTAGGTATTTAGAACAACATGTAAAAAATGTCTTGCTGTTTTCATTGACATAACGAAAGCGTATGTTTAAACACAGTATTATTCCAAATTACATGAATGGGTATAGAAAAAAGTGGGGAAAGTAAAAATCTAAGATATTCCACAAGGATCAACAAAGGATACAACATTAACAAAACATTTGTACTCGTATTGCATAAATCAGCTACAATTTTGAGTGAAACAAATTGGGTCACGTGAAAGATACTCTCTTCAAGAAAATACTCTCAAACAAGAAAATATTTGATCAAACAATCATTTCTCAAACTTATGGGGGCCTACATTGGCCACAACACTTCAATCACAGGTGCTTCAATAAAAAATAACATCCTCGTTATTGCTCCAAATAAATTCCTCCTCTTCTTTAAATCATATTTCAACTCCTGAACTATACGCTACCTCACAAGCATTTAAATTTACCAAAGGTGCCATAAATGATCGTTACAGGTTATTCATATGCTACTCAAACCATTCAATAACATCGCTGAATTTATCAAAAAGCTCTGAATCAAAATAGTTTGAGTGCGATTCAACGTCGGTATCCAACGAAATGAAAAAGTATATTAGTACGCTAATAAAGACGCAATCGAACATCAAGAAATATATCTACAGTATAAACTACAACAAAATATGTTTTATTATTAAAAATAGTTTGCAACTGGGCAAATTAATGAAAGCAAATATAGGTTTAACCATATGAAAGTGGTAATGAAAGTATCGTGGCTTTAAATATCAACTAATCGCATTCAGAAAATCAAAATTCTTTAGGTAGACCTGGCAATTATATTCGACCCAGACAAAGAAGAACATAAATTTAATATGATGCAGGAAAGACACGCAGCGAAAACAATTGAAAACAAGCTAGTCGGCATTTCTAACGAATAGGAAAGCGCTAGAGATCATAGGCGAAAATATAGATGTACAGGAAACATGCACTTTCTTTATAGGTGCTGATTTAAGCATGGGAGCAGAGCAAGCACTACTTACGGTCAGTAACAATCTTAATAACCTGATGGTTAATAAAAAACGCACTCAGGGCGTGGTTGTTTTAGATACGGAAATGCTGAGTGAAAACTGCAGGAAAACCATAGAATGCGCCTTTGCAGAAACTGAAATAAAACTCACTATATATATGACCTGGGGATGCTAAATAGGAGCAAGAATGAAGGATGGAATGTAAGAGACAAAAAAGAAAGTAAAAACTATAATAGTAAAGCACTGATTTTAGAAGCAAAGGGGAAGACATATGCAGACTTATTAAGAGACGTTAAAAGTAGAGCAGATACAAAAGATGTGAAGGACGCGGTGCAGTCTCTAAGGAAAACACAAAATGGAGATTTATTTATTACCCTTAAAAATGGAAAAGATGTAGATAAAGTTCAAGGATTAATTAGTAAACACTTAAATACGTCCGATATAAAACAGGCAGGAACCAGATATTCGACATTGTACATTAATGATTTGGGTGCGGTGATAAATCGTGAGGAAATAGAAGAAGCAGTTGCAAAAAAAGGCGGATCGGGGGGATTCGAGATTAAATCACTGAAGGAAGTATATGGAGGTAGACAAGCAGCTACAATAGCTATGGCTATAAAGATGTTAGAGCTCGGCAAAATTAAAATTAGGTGGACCTCCTGTCATATACGAGAAAAGATCGTATTCGAAAAATGTTTCAAATGCTGGAGATTTGGCCACAGAGCTAAGGACTGTAGAGGTCCGGAGAGGGAAAACAGGTGCAAGAAATGTGGAGATTGAAATCATAAAATGAACGAATGCCAAAACAATTATGAATACTGCTGGGCTTGCGAAACTAAAGGACACAAAGACTTTCGGTGCCCTAGATACAGAAGAGCACTGCACCAGGAAATTAGGCGCGTATCCCAGTGAAACTCTTATTTTATTACCTTTTTACATTTGTATATACTTTCTCTTTCGGATTATTAAGTTTCAAATTTTGTCTGTATATACATATCAATATGAAAGTTTTACAAATAAATGTTGGTCGATCCAAAATGGCTTTTCAAACAGCTTTAAATAATAATGCTGATATTAGTCTGGTATCGGAACCTAATAAGAAGGAAGTCGAAAATCCTAGATTTATGGAGGACAGACGTAAGGATAGTGCTATACTCTGTGTAAACAAGAACGTCAAAGCCATTGGCTACAGCAAGGGTAACGGCTATGTTAAACTTACTCTGGAAAAAATAGTAATTTTCAGTTGTTACATTTCACCAAATTTGACGAATAATGAGTATAGTCTGAGACTAGACACAGTTATGGAAGAAGTGAGGAAATCTGGAAAGAAAGTTGATCTGGCAGGAGACCTAAATGCCAAATTGCCCTTGTGGGGTGCGCCGGTTACAGACGCACGAGGTGCAATTCTTACAGAATGGACCGCTCCAACTTTTGTAAGAGGTGAATCCCGTTCACATATTGATGTTACATTTGCAACAGAGAACGCGATTAGAAACATTAAAGACTGGAAGATTCTGGATGAGGAAAGTCTTAGTCTATACAAATATATCACCTTTGAAATTGAGAACACCAAAATTAGACCAAGACTTCCAGAACCCGGTAGATGCTGGTTCAATAAGAAGTAATTCCACAAGGAACTCGACAAAAGGAGAGACTATATCAGAAACACAGGAACTCTCATTTTCATGTGAAAGCGGTACAAGAACAAAGTAGAAGGTATCGTAACGTGAGGAAAATCCAGCCATATTGGTAAAATGAAGACAGGAGACAGGAAACCAGAAGCAGAGCAAATCAAATTAGACGACAAATAGTTAGACTCAGGGCAATTAATTTGGACGAGAAGGCAGGCAAAATCATATACCTCCAGAGCAATCTTAAAGAAGTCCGGAAAATACTCAAAAAGGAAATCATAAAATCAAAAAGGGAATGTTGGCGGAATCTGTACGCCGATCTTGAGAACGACATCTGGGGCGCTGGATATAAAATAGCCATGAAATGGCTGAAACATTTTGAAAGCCCCTACACTCTGGCAGATGAGGAACAGGAGAAGCAAATTTGAAAATTATTTCCGGAGAGCAATGAAACACTAATAATCCGAACTCCAGTTCAGAATTGTCCGCCAATCACTGATATGGAAATTGTGTCCGTGGGAGAGAAACTAAAACCAAATAAATCACCAGGTCCAGATGGCATAACTCCAGAAGCTGTTAAAGAAGTAATTAAGTGGAATGCTAATATGGTCAAGAACATCATGAACACTATTTTAATACAACGAAGTATGCCCAAATCATAGAAAACTACTAAGGTTAGTCTAATACCAAAGGGAAAATTAGATGAAAAAGGCAACCCAACATTCCGGTCAATTTGGCTAATAGACACCTTCTGTTAAATCTTCGAGATAATTCTCAGGGACCGAGTAGAGAGGAAAAGCACGGTCTTTCTGATAGGCAGTTTGAATTTCGTAAAGGGAAATCAACGATACAGGCGGTAGAGTACTTAGTCCATAAGTTATCTAGCAAGAAGTGGATCACACTTATTGCCATCGACGTGAAAAATGCTTTCAACACAGCCACATGGAGAATAATTATTCACCGACTTGATGAGATAGGGGTCAGTCAGTACATGGTTCGACTGATCGAGAATTACTTCTTAGGAAGGGAATTAATAATTAACCGGACAAAGAAGATGAAGACCTTTATGGGAGTACCTCAAGGTTCCGTAATTGATCCAACCCCATGGAATGTTATGTACAATTCAGTTCTTGAGATGGAAGTTCCGACAGGCTGCTGCACCGTAGCGTATGCTGACGACCTCACCATAATAGTAACAGCAACCACTGCGGATGAGCTAATAAGAAAGGCAAATATCACACTGCAACTCATTGCCAATTGGATGGAAACCAATAAACTGAATAAAGCTCCAGAGAAAACCGTGGCGATTATTCCAAAAGGTAAACGAGACAAGAGCAATGTCATTTTTAAAATGGAAAACTCATCTATAAATCTGGTGAAGTCGATGAAATATCTCGGATTCTGGCTCGACGACAAATTAAGCTTCAAAACACATGTAGAAAAAACTGCCGAAAAGGCTACAAAAGTTGTAAGCAACCTTCAAAAAATAATGCCCAATGTTAAAGGACCAAGTTATGGTAAAAGAAGACTATTGAATGGAGTAGTGAATTCGACTATACTATATGGGTCCTCAATATGGGTTAATATCCTGAGACTAGCCAAATATGAAGATATCCTGGAAAAAGTGCAACGGAAAATGCTTCTGAGAACTTGTTCAGCCTTCAAGACAACCTCCACAAAGGCCCTACAAGTTATAGCTGGAGAACTGCCAATATATTTGTTAGTAAGAGAAAGGGTTCTAAATTGGGAACATAGAGAAGAAGACCCATCGTCAAGAATAGGGAGAATAAGAGCACAGATGATACAAGAATGGCAGGACGAGTGGTATCAGGAAACTAGAGTTGCCCAATGGACCAAACGGTTAATACCCAACTTAGAAACGTGGATTGCATGTAAGCACAGAACTACCAACTACTACTGACGCAAGTACTATCAGGACATGGAATTTTTAAAAAATACGCACACAGATTTAAGAAAAGCAGAACCTCTAGATGCAGCTACTGCAAAGACATTGATGATGCCCAGAATACCTTATTTGAATGTCCAAAGTGGGAAGATATAAGTTATCGAATCTACATACAACTGGAAACACATCTAACACCAGATAACCTAATTCAGTGCATGACACGAGTAGCAAAAAACTGGCATATTTTTATGAAAAGTATAGAGAAAATGATGGAAACAAAAGAGATTGACGAACGAATTAGATGAGATAGTAAAAATTTTCAGGCAGTGCCAGGCACATGAAGTTATCACCTCAACCGAGATGGGTTCTGGTGACTGGTACAACGAGCAACGTGAGGTAGGCAGAGACTGGCACCTTGAGAGCTCTGAGTCTCACACACCCCTTAACGGGAGAACATGAGTTTCCTCACTAAAAAAAAAATTCTTTAGGTTTAGGTCACGTAATATCCACACATAGATTCTCATAACCCGCGATAAGTCGCGTTAAAATAATTACATTAAAAGTCGCGTGATAGATTTGATCTAACAATTACTCTTTTTTGAAACTAAATTTATGCTCAAACCTTTTACTTTTGAACAAATATAATGGCAAAGTTAAATTAACATTTCTTGTTCAGAATTTTGTCCATGGGCAGTGCAGGAGGTGCATGTCGATATGGTATGCTCCTTGCAAATTGAAAATTCATATGTTCCATAGCGTTGCATGGTGAAACGAATTTTCTTAATAGGGCAATACCTACATCGTATTTTCGTCTGTCTATTTTGGGATGCTGCGTCGATCACACTTAAATTATTTCCAGTGACGGTTGCTATTTTTGTTCGGATTCATGCATAGCTGCAATTCTCTTGACACCTGGAAGCTGCGCTATCAGATTATGTGCACGTGTTTTAGTTCGATGTAAATCGGGTTTACGCTTGAGCCATTCAGTCCCATATTTTCCTACAAAAATAGGTACTCTATGCTGATTTTCAATTAAAGGCACAGGCAAACCTATATCAGCAATGAAAGAATCGTTGCTCTCTGAATCCGATTGATTTACATCCGTATCGAGATCCGTAATATGTACACTATGCTCAGGAGAGCACTATTTTCATTTTCGCTGTCGGAGTCCATTTCACGATCAGAATCTATCTCATTCTACCATTTTAATAACTGCTGTTTTTGTTTGGCATTTTATTTTTAAATTGAAAATACAAAAATCATAGAATGCCTGGAAAATCGATGAATTGCTTCAAATATTTATGTGGATAATACAAAGTTAAGGAGCATTTCAATGTTCGCAATTTATTCAAACCATATATTAGCTTTTAACGCCCAATACGCATGACTACTTGAAATTCAATATACTACTGAATTTTGTAGTATTTTTTTCTAGACAGCGTAACTGATGATAACCAAATGATGGTAACGTCAACAGCAAATTCAACGTATCTTGAGGAAGATCAATTTCTCTCAATCACTAAAACATCATGATTCGATCTGAAGAAGTAGGATTTAATGTAAAAATTAAAATAGTGTTATTTTTATGTCTATGGAAAATAGATAGTAACATAGTGAACTCCAGAGCACGGTGCAACAGCAACTTTGAGATAAAAATAAAAGACAAATACGGAATTGCTATGAGAATGAATGCACCAAAATATGTGGTAAACACGACTATTTATATTAACACTTGAATAAAGTAGGAGAGGAAACACCATATAAACGCACGACTAAAGTCGGTTCCCCACGACATTGTCATCAACTTTTATTGTTGTCTTCGTAAACATTGTCGAGAATTATTACGTCGTCCCCAATCAAGAAACATTGTTAACCGAATATATTTCTCGACGTGAAACTTTATAGTGTTTAGCAACAAGTGAAATTCATAACCTAACAAGACAATGAAGTGGTACACCGAGCTACATACGAAGCACGAATGATTAAATATGTCGTAATCGATGAGGACGTGTTTCGACAAAACATTGTCGGCAACATAATTTTTCTTTGATGTACCGCTTCTCGAGCTAAAACAGAAACAAAATTGGCAACATAAATTGTCGGCGACTTACCTAAATTTTCAATAACTTTGTCGGCGACTTGCTTTGGTGTAGACCCGTCTGAGTCATGAATATTATTTATGAAGCATGATAAAAAATGGAATAGGAACATTTCATGTGAAAACTAATGTCAATGGTCACACGCTTGCTTAAATGACGGAAATAATGAACATGTCATACGTAACAACTTTGAATCCCCTTAAAAACATAAAGCAGCTTGGAAACACCTAGATTAAAAAAAACAAAGAGAACTAGCAGAAAAACTTCAGACAAAAGAAGATACAGAGGAGCACAAGCAAATACAGATCATTACTTAGTAATGGTTGAAATAATAAACTGAAACTTAAGAAAATATTATGAAACAAAAAAATATGTAAAATAAGTGACAGATGAAGTATCAACACAATACGAGAGTCTGGAAATAACTCAATAAACAAAAAAAGTGAACCAAATATGGATGGAAATAAAACTGCAGGATAAATCGAAGATTAGTTATGTTTTAAGGTTGTACAAAATCTTTAAAAAACTGAAAATCAACGATATCTTAATGAGAAAAGTATCTTACTTAATTTGGAAAAATTGTTTTGAAGAAAAAGAATGCTTTATTGAGATGCCATAATTCGTGTTTTGAAACAAATATTTACGATGTAACATAACCTCTAATATAGTTGGAATTTCCCTCAGATTAACAAATAAATTAGATATGTTTGTTTTATTTTTTTCTTTTCCGAAACAGTCACATTCTAAGCTCACTTGCGGACACTTCCACTGCTTTGCCATATTTACAAAGTCACTTTAGTTGCAGGAAAAAGGAAATTATGAAAATGTATTAAAAAGGTATGCAAATAATAAAAAAGGCATACTACTTTATGCATTTGAGTCGCTGCTTTTAAAATTAATTAACAATACTTGAATTTTATTTAGTAAAGGCAGTTTCTTATAAAAATTTTAAAGAAGTATTTATTCTAGCCTTGACACCTTTATGGTTATAACTAAAAGTGGCAACATTGCTCAAAATTTCAGTACCTGTTTTGTGTCCAAGGGTAACCTATTTAGTAGTTTTGTCCTTGTTCAATTACAATATAAAGAGAGATGCGATTATCGTCAGAGTGTGCTCGACGATAATTTCGAATCGCTGTAGTACAGTAATAAATCATGTCAAACATGGTTTGTTTATACGAGCGCCATTACGACTAGAGAGTAAACATTTAGTTCTTTCGTTTTGATGTATTTTTCAAGACTTTAAGTGACAAAATAAACTTTTAAGTAATTTAATTCAATGTTTTTGGCTTATCATGTTTCGTCGATGCCAAGTTTGTCAGAAAAACATCCGAAATTACCAAGGCCATGTATCTACAATACCATCCCCACTTTTTGTAATTCCTTCATTATTTCACTACTGTCGTTTAAGATTGTAGGCCGCAAAAATCAATGTGTTTATGAATGAGTAGCCATCTCTATTGTATATTATCACACTAAGGGATTATCTGAGAATTTGACATGATAAAGCAATTTCACGGCATACCTCGGATTTTACGCATAAAATTACTACAAAAATAACTACGACACGTTTCTACAGAAAAGATGTGTTATTTAACGAAAACTTATCTTCTAAATTTTTTTGTTCAAGTTATTGATTTACAATATCAAAACTGGTTGAAACTATAAATTTTCAATGTATTAAAGCGAGACAAATATTATATCTATATTAAAGCTCGTCGTAATTCATCCCACTTTAAAACTTACTCCAATAAATAGATTTTTTTTTGATGATACGAAATGTTAACGATTTATAGCGACACACGTATCGTGTCTTTCCTCTTGAATATCATCCTTTCTGGCAACTTGAAATTCATCCTCTCAGTAAATATTTCTAAAATAAAGTTCTTATCAACCTACGCTTTTCATTTATATTCCCTATACATCTACTTTTAAGTTGGAAGTCATTCATTCAATGCTGCACGCTAAACTTGTAAACTTACACGGGTTAGTAGAATAGTAGAATGACAAATTACCTCGCCGTCTGGTAGTATGACGGATTATAAACAGTACATCAACAGTAATCCAAGACGGCACACATCTTGGTTCTCAAATCCATATTTTAGAAAATGAGCGAATAGAGATTCATGGTGTGGCACAGTGTAGCAAATTATTCGTTTATGAGATATACTTATATGTAATGGAGAAAATTGAAAGGAATAATATTGATATTGAAAATTGAAAGGATCGATATAAATTAGAATTAGAGGAAATAAGGAAGGAAAGTGCACACAGAAAACTGCTACGATGAGTTCGCATTTGTTTGACGACCTACCATGATTGCCTGTTGATGAAAATCCGACCAATACGAACAAAGAACGGCGGAGATCACGTATTTATCATTGTTCTGACTGGCCGTCTCTATAAATTGAGTTAAATGAATAAAAAAGTGAGTTTGAATCAGACAAAAACAGCATTGTCGTTGTCACGTTTGTGATTAACACAATTTCATCAAATTAGGCCGTAAATCGGTAAAATATATTCACTGGATGAAATAAAAAGGTCTAACATTTCAATGAAAATTATCCAAAGTTTATAAATCTGAAGGCTCTAAAAGTTTCGGATAATTTCAAAATAACCTTTGAATTTTCATGCCTGAATGCACGCAGAAAGTCTACTCAATCATTTAAACCATTCTTTGGTTGAGACAAGTACATAGTGACATAAAAACTGTTTTGACGTTTTTAAACAAAGTGTCAAATGGGTAGTTTAGTTTATATTAGAATATTAACATTCATTTACGGTGTAAGTGGTGTATACTTTGCAAGAATTGAGTATATTTATTTTACATGAATAATAAATCTGCAAGAGTCACAGCTAGACTGTTTATTGCTTCTCATCCCGGAAGCACTGATAGTCTAAGAGCCCCGGACCCTAAACCTAGTTCGATAGGACTACCAAATGATGTACATATAATTAGTCACGGCGTAATGTAAAAAAACCTGATGACAATATTAAAAAAAAAAATTAGACAATCCGATTTCTAGTATGATAAGACTCGCAAGTTTCGTTTCTTCCTCGAAACAGGGGCTGGATAGGACTATAAAATAATACAGTGCTGCAAGCTCGCTGATTGGCCTTATCAATGGCAGTAGTATGACAAGCGACGTCTCGTACCTAGGTATCTAGTATGATCGATATCCTCAAAAAACCGGAGCTCATTTGAAAGATCATCAATATCTGTATAAGAAAAACCACTGCTGGATTTTCCAGACAGCGGAGAAAGTCGCCCTCCACGCAGCTGGATTCAGCGTTTCAATTCCGTTGGGTGAGCAATCGCCCAGTTCCATTCCATTTTTACTAATTGAATACGTGCACCTCGGTCACGTACGAATAATTTTACGTGTCGGTGATTATTTAAACAAATGAAATCGGCATATTGTATGTAATATTGTGCGATTTCTCAGCCGTTTTCATTGTGTTGTTTCAAATTTTTTCTTATGTATTTCGTTACATTTTAAAGTAAAGATCTAGTAGTTCTTTTATTCCTGATCCTTTGATAAATTTTAGGACTTCCTCCGGCTTCAGTTTGGGTAAATCTTCATGTTCTATCCAGTGCGCTCCAAGCCCTGAGATTCTGTAGTACCTTGCATTCAGATGGATGTTTCTTTCTTTATCCCAGAGTCAGTAGACGTCTCTTTCCACCAGTTTGAGTGTTAATTCAGGCAACAATATTCTGTTCGAACTCCTGTAAAAACTCTTAGTGTCAGACTAGTAGTATCTTCGCCTGTTATCGTCCTATTATTTTGCTTCAGAAGTCAAATATTTCATTGTTTCTCGGATTCCCATTTTTTCCAATATTGTGTCGCTACTGATTCCACAGAAGGGTTCTGGTCCCCAGAAGGGTGTTTGTGTCCCTTTCTTTGCTAGTTCATCAAATATCTCATTCTCAATCTAAAGTCAGCGTAGATTAGTACATTTAAAATAAGGATACTAGAATATACGAATCGCGCGTGCGCCTCTCAACGGCGGTATTTCTTACACGCTATGTTTTAACATTTAACTGTACGTGTTTTCGATTGATGAACGATCTTTGTAAATATTATAAAATTAGGATGCAGATTCACCAAAAAGTGCAAATTGTAAAATGGCAGAATATTTGTGTATAGTAGCAATCGAAAATACCCATCCAGTTAGCAAGAAACAAGTAAGAACGGTTATAAAAAAGTTTGAGCAACATGGATGTTGTCACTCATGCAAAACATGGGCCGCTTACACAAAATCGTCAAATCCAACCTGAAAAGAAGAAATAGCCATATTAATCTGTGCAAGTGTGGAAAATAATCCTCTACAGTCCTCCACTCATTTAGCCAAGGATTTTTATGTTGATCCGAAAACGATTCGGACTGTACTTAAGAAAATTGCTATCGTAGTTTTAAACTGAAAAAGAGCTATGAAATTTTTCTAGACAATTAATTTCGTAGAATGGACCTTTGTGAAATAGTTAGGGAAAAATACAATTGGATGCAAAATTTTCGAAAAAAAAATTGTTCACTGATGAATCGACTCTTCTATTACACGATGCACATAATTCATGCATTATGCGATATTGGTCTAGGACAAACCTACACAAGCACTACAGTAGTAGAACTCAATATCCCCAAAATTTAAATGTTTGAGATGGAACATTTAATTGGACCATTTTTTATTGACGGCAATTTCACCGGACAAAAATATTTGAATATACTGCAAAACCAAAATTACTCCTGTCTTCATTTAATTCAATGATATTTGGTACCAACATGACGGTTGTGCATCGCATAATTGTCGATTAGCAATAAATTTTTTAAATACACAATCTCCCAATAGGATAATTTCCATTAATGGTAACATTAGATGGCCTGCTAGATCTCCAGATTTGGCACCCAACGATTTCTTTTTCTGGGGTTATATAAAATCGTGAATTTATGGATTCCAGGAGAACAGGGCCAATTCTCTGAACGAACTTAGGAAACAAATTCTACAAGCCTGCATGGAGATAACACCTCAAATACTCACCCATGTTCGTCCAGAATTCTATAACAGGCTCGGTTACTGTTTAGCTCAAATCGGTTTTTCTTTTATTTTTTTAATTTATTACATATCATAAAATTACACAATGAGTTCGTTTCTCACTTGAAAACAATCGTAAAAACAGTTCGGTCGACATATTTCCACGTTGCCAAATCTCAAAAAGGTAAAGGTTTCAACTGCCTTCAAACTGAAAACCAGAACAATTTCCAGCATTACAACATATTGTTCAGCCAATAGATCGGATTAATTATCTTGATCTGATACAACCTCTCGAATTATCATAATTAAATGCTTCTTATAACTTGTTCTCGTGTTAGAATAATGCATTTTACAATTGATATGAATGTACAATGAAAGCCGGTAACATATCAGTTTACTTTAAATCGTTCAGTGAATTATTCTTTAACTGTTTCTGATATCCTGTTAGTACCTACAATGAATTTATACTCGTAACAGATTGTCGTCGCTTACGGATATGTACTTTGGCACGTTTTCCCCTTTTTGATATCCTGTGAAAGAAAATGAGTAATACACTGAATTTATATTTGTTTCTTTCTAACACATTGTCGCTTAAGCATATGTGACCAAAGAATATTCTTAGTACTGTATATACAGGATAGTTTTTGAATTCTAGAAAGGTTGTCTCTCGTTGTCCGTAGGCAGGTTTTGCTATTCCATACAATAGCTCCGTACGTAATGATAGATCTCACAATGGCGGTGTATATTCACCCCCGGATTCTTATGTTACAGCCCCAATTTTTCTCTGCAAGGTTTCTGCATACCATTAGAGGCATTTTTGATTTATGTTTTATCTTCTTTTCGTGTTTATTCCACAGGAGTTTACTAGCCAGGTTCATCCATATGTACTTTACCTCTTGACTTCATTCAACCGCTTTTCCATCAATTTTAATGGATTTGAAGTTGAGTTTATTTTTTCTAGTGACGGCAATAAGAATATTTTAGTAGGGGTTAATGTTGAGTCCCATCTACCTACACCAGCTACTCGTGTTGCTGAGGCCTCTTTGTGCTATGTCACAAAGAATATTCTCAATCTTATCGGGAGTTTCTTCCTCAAGCACCAAAAAAATTGAACGTTTGGTATGGAATTCTAGGTGATCATATTGTTGGACAATATTTTTTGTGGGAAATTTAAATTGTGATTCTTGTCTACAGTTACTCAGAGAAAATGTTGATTCCAAAATAACACAAACTTTAGAAAATGATAATAATATGTCTGAAGCTTTACTTTGCAATAATTTTTAAACGAAACTTCATGGCCGTTGTATAGGCAGACGTGGCTCAATGTTAGTGGAGGCTAGGATTTTCTTTTCATAACGGCCGAAATTAAGCCGAAAGCTTAAAAAATAGTCCTATAAAAAACACGTTATTTTATTAAAATACTTAAAAACGTGAAATGCTGTACCCTTATGGGTATGGGGTATTGTGGTGGATGATTGTGCTATCTGCAGGAATCAAATAATGGACTTATGTATTGAATATCAGGCAAATTGGGTATCTGCTACTAGTGAAGAATGTATTATGGCTGTGAGAGTATGTAATCATTGATTTTGACTACTTATCTAGATGGTTAAAAACAAGATAAGTTTGCACGCTGGATAATAGCGTAAAAGTGTAGACACTAAACTGCGATTTATATACATTCAACAATTTGCAAAGAAAAAATATTTATTAAAACTACTAATTTCTTCAATTACACAATGTTTGGTTAAAAAAAAATTATTACATATTAATTAAAAAGAGTACACTTTGGTATTGCCACACCCCCATAAAAAAATAACCAAATAACCTTGATTATTAAGTTGGTAAAGACTTCCTTTCAAGTTTTATGCATATATATATATATATATATATATATATATATATATATATATATATATATCACTCTTACTGGGTACAAAATTGGGATTTTCATTTTGTAACAGCGAAAAGGGAACAAAAACGGTGATTATAGAATGGACCGCCTCCAGAACTTCCGACTGTTGATCCACAATGACTGGTATGTTTGTTATTTTATTTATGGTCAAAGTTTTCCCGAAATTGAGAAGGATAATGGCAAAGTGACGAATGAAAGCTGTTTAAAATTAATTCATAATTAAAATTATTTTCAACGCTGGGTTTATGTATGAGCCAACGTTTTTCATTGTTTTAAGGATAGTTTTCATAGTTTGTGTTCGAAGTTAATGCATTTTTGGTAACAAAAAAGGAAGCATATTATTTTTAGTTTAGTCGAGGATATGTCGTTATGTTATATTAAAAAATATTTTTCCTGCAGCTGCTGAATAGCTAATAACCATCGTGCTACATCCCTCAACACCGTACTTGCAAAATCTCTGCAATAGATGATACTAAATACAAATATGTAACTGGAAATCACGAGTATTATAGTTTGACGCGATTTCAAAAATATCAATAGTTTATTTCGTATTCAAATTGGCACCAATTTCCGTTATTTGCCGTCATTACAAAATAGGTTTCTGTCGTATAAATCACATCACATCACAATTTGAAGACACGGTCGCGTACTTATTTTACATTTTTTGTGATATCGTGTTCTTCTCGTTTTGAGACATTCCCTTATTGTGAAATTCATGATCCTTCGACTAGTATGGTACGCCACTGACCATCAGAATTTCCTCGTTTGTTCCATATTTTCTTTATATTTATTCCTTTATTTCAGAAAATATCTCCATAACTGAAAATTTACATCAGGCTTTCTCGAATCTCCACCGTTTTAAGTACGTGTGAACATATGTTTAACATTTTTTCTATATTCGAAATATATCACACATACACAACGTTTTTCATAAATTTATACATAATTCATCTTGAATATGCTCAAAAAGATTTATTCACATTCGAAAATCAATAACGACAAACTCCATAAAATAATTCAAATCACTTTATTTCCCCCATTTAGTGCAGTGCAGAGATTTGAATAATCAATCATAAAACAGGGTATTGGACGCACTTTTTCATCGAATATAACCTAGAAATTCATAACAAACTATTGTACAATGCCCTGTTGCGTAAGTCGCATACAATCAAATCCTGGCTAATCAGAACATCGGAAACCTCAAATTCCAATAGCACATTCTATAAGGATGTAAATTGCAAACTCAATTCTGTCATCAAGACCACTGATTGTTTAATCAATCGAATACGCATTAAACGCCATTTTGCAATACACGTACACCAATTAAACGCCGAGAATAAATCCACGCGATCAATTACGAAAATGCTACTAATGCCATGATTTACAAGCTAAGGAAAATATGCAATACATAGAGTGTAAAACAATTTTCCACAATCGTGACAAAAATTCACACCATGCTTATGGGGTAGTAGAGCCGACGCACTTGACTACTAGAAACACTCATACCCTAAACGAACCATGTTTCATATAGGTAACCAGAATGTCGCAAATGTTAAGTCCAATCATATACTAAGCTGCCTACTTTGCGTATAAAATTAGCTCAAGTGAAATAATTTGTAAAGGCTCTTTGACAAAATTCTGAAACGTTTCACTGTCACTGATACAAGGACACCTAGGCAATACAAACTAAGGACTTATTTCTGATATACATGATAATTCAAACGCATGGATTGCAGAATGTCCCTCAAAGTACACAAGCTATATACTCGCTAATACAAATTAGACGCATATTCAGGAAAGGAAGTGGAACGCTTCCACCAAGATGTCATGAACTTTGATCAACAATATAAAAAACAGAACATGATGGGTGACTATATTTGTAGACTAATACGAGAAACCTTTTACTTAGACAGAAGAAATACAAAAACTCAGTTTTAACGCTTATTTTTATTGTAAATTAAAGTAAAATTAACTGTCTCGACCCTTACTTCGTGGAATCTACCCATTTTACTGTTTTAAATGGAACATACTGTTTCTAGGTAATTCCACAATATATTCAAAAACATTCAAAAACTCTAAGAAAATTGACAAATGTTTCGATATAAATATCATCGTCAAAATGACAGAAGTTACAGAAAAATGATATTAAAAATATTAAAGCTTAGATAGTATTAGCCCTATCAGTATAACTGTGCAATGATATAGGAAAACTATATCTGCTGATCTTTACAATTATCACTTAAGAAGACAGTTTAAAAGTGGAGAATTCCCTGGATTTATCTGTTCATTGACAACTTGATATTGTGGGTTTCCTAAGTGTTTTCTAATTTCTAATTCTTCAAGGAAATCCAATTCTTGTTTCTTATCACAAATATGTAGTACTTCTAGTTCTGTGTTAGGTGTCAATGAATGTTTGGTGGCAAGTAGATGTTCTGCTTAGTGGGACTTATCTTGGTTGTTTTAATCTATATACTCGTAAATGTTCACTGTATCTGATCTCAAAATTTCTAAGGGTTTGGCCCAAATAGACAGCATTACATTCTGGACATTTAAGTTTATATATACCAGACTTCTTCAATGAAGATATTTTTGTTTTTACATTTAACAAGTTTGTACTCACATTACTTATATATATATATATATATATATATATATATATATATATCTTTGAAATATTATTAGAAATATTACCTGCATATGTGATGGTTTTATATTTCGTCAGTTTGTTCAGGAAATATTAGTTTTAATGCCAGTTTTTCCTCTTTTTCATTAATTAATTTATTTATCATATGTAATGGATAACCGTTGGATGTTGCTATTTGTTTAATTGTATTAATTTCTCTATCAAAATTACATTTGTTCATAGGAACTGAAAATGCCCTATGTATCATCGCATTATATGCTGCCAATTTATGTGACATGGGGTGATTTGAACTATATGGAATAGTCACATCAATGTGTGATGGTTTTCTGTGAATTGAATAATCAAGTACATTATTAACTCTCTGAATGTTTAAATCAAGAAAATTTATTGAGTTATTTTCTTCAACTTCTAATGTAAATTTAATTGTTGGGTGTAAATATACCTAATTGTCGTTCACTACCTATAAAACAAGCTAATATATCATCTACATATCTATACGAAAATAACTTCACAAAAATGTTTGCCAAAATTGGTGATATAGGGCTTCCTATTGGTAAAGCTTTATTTTGAACATATATCTTATTGTCTAAAGTGAAACAATTCTGATTAATAGATACATCAAATAAATTAAGTATATCTGGAATTATTCCTGGATTAATATTTTTATCTTCTAGTAATTTTCATACAAGTGTTAGACATTCTTTATGAGGAATTTTAGTGAACATATTGGTAACATCAAATGAAATGAGTTCACAGTTATCTTGTAATTTGAATGCTTTTAATTCTTTGATTAGTTCTATTGAATTTTTGATTGAATATTTAGATGTATATCCGTAACTATTAAGTATATTGTTATTTTTTTTTCTATTATATTATTAGGAGTATTATATTAAACAAATAATAGCTACAGAATCTGAAATAGCTTTAAAATCTAATTCAAATAATTTTCTTTATGAGAAATTAAAAATTGCCAATTTAATCAAAAATATTGAACCGTCAAAAGTTAAACGTCAAACAAAAAATGACATTACAGTTTTAAATTCAATCAAAAAGAAAGTAGAAAATAATAACCTAACAGTTACAAAATCTGACAAGGGGAACACCACTGTCATATTGACAACTGAAGATTATAATTCAAAGATATATAACTTTATAGAATCAAGCGATATACAAGTTCTTAGAGCAGACCCAACAAAAAATTTCTTTAATAATGTAAGAGATATTATCAATAATTCAAATTATCTTTTAAGTGATTACAAAAAGAATTGCGTCGTTAGTAAAAATCCTCATTCTCCACAATTTTATGGAACAGCTAAATTACATAAAATAACGAAACAAAGTAGACCTGTAGTTTCTTACGTTAATACTACCAATAATATATTAGCAAAAAAACTTAACAATATATATACATCTAAATATTCAATTAAACATTCAATAGAACTAATAAAAAAACCATTCAAATGACAAGATAACTGTGAACTAATTTCATTTGATGTTACCAATATGTTCACTAAAATTCCTCCTAAAGAATGTCGAACACTTGTACGAAAATTACTAGAAGATAAAAACATCAATCCAGGAATAATTTCAGATATACTTAATTTATTTGATGTATGTATTAATCAGAATTATCTCACTTTTGACTATAAGATATGTACTCAAAATAACGGTTTACCAATGGGAAGCCCTTTATCACCAATTTTGGCAAACATTTTTATGGACAGTTTAGGAAGAAAAATCTTTAACATTAATATTTCAAAAAATGTCTTATTTTGGTATAGATATGTAGATGACATATTAGCTTGTTTTCTAGGTAGTGAACGACAATTAGGTATATTTTTCAACCACATTAATAATTTACAGCCAACAATTAAATTTACATTAGAAGATGAAGAAAATAACTCAATCAATTTTCTTGATTTAAAAATTCAAAGAGTTAATAATGTACTTGACTTTTCAATTTACAGAAAACCAACACACACTGATGTGAATATTCCATACAGTTCATATCACCCGATGGAAAGTGAGAGGAAAAAGTGGCATTGGAACTAATATTTCCTGAACGAACTAACGAAATAAAAAATTATAAAACCATCACATATGCAGGTAATATTTCTAACAATATTTCAAAGATAATATCTTTAGCTACAAATACAACAATTTCTTTCAAAACAAAAAGTAATGTGAATACAAAATTGTTAAATGTAAAAACAAAAATATCGCCATTAAAGAAGTCTGGTGTATATAAACTTAAATGTCCGGAATGTTATGCTGTCTATTTGGATCAAACCCTTAGAAATTTTGAGATCAGATACAGTGAACATTTACGAGCATATAGATTGAAACAACCAGATAAGTCCCACTACGTAAAACATCTATTTGACACCAAACATTCGTTGACACCTAACACAGAACGAGAAGTACTACATATTTGTGATAAGAAACAAGAACTGGATTTCCTTGAAGAATTCGAAATTAGAAGACACTTAAGAAACCCACAATATCAGGTTTTCAATGAAAAGATGAATCTAGGGAATTCTCCACTTTTAAACTGTCTTCTTTAGTGATAATTATAAATATCAGCAGATATAGTTTTCCTAGTTTTCTATATCATTGCACAGTTATACTGATCTTAATTGGAAAAAGATATCCAGGATATCTCCGTAGGGATAATAATATCTGAGCTTTAATATTTGTAATATCATTCGTCTTCTTTTTTCTATTAAAATATATTAAGTCAATCACTAGGTAGGTCCTTCTTGGTCTAAACAAAATAATTATTAAACATCAGAGAGGCATCAAATGAAATGTAACTTCTGTCATTCTGAAGATGATATTTATATCGAAACAATTGTCAATTTTCTTAGAGTTTTTAATTTTTTTTTAATATTTGTGGAATTACCTAGAAACAGTAAGTTTCATTTAAAACAGTAAATTAAAGTGATTAACATACCAATGATATACTTATTGTCTCCTTTTATATATAGAGATTTCATTAAACTTTAAAACCTCATTTTGATACATACAGAAGCAACTTCATTAGATCAAAGTGTTTACGTTTTTGTCATAAAAAGTCGGACTCAAAATTGGTGATAACTTTTGTAAAATGATATCACTAAGATTACAGACTCTTTTTTACTATTTTTGTTGCTGTAAAGGTTACTGCACACGAAAATTTCATACCCAATATTTTTCAGAAAATTTGGCGTTTATAGATGTACGTATTCAAAAGTTTTTAGCTTTGCATGTTTGTTAAATTTCCTAGTAGATGCTTATATTATTCAACTTTTCTTATAATGTTTATTCACGATAAAAAGATGATGACGTTGCAAAACAAAATATTCTGATGTTGCCAAGCTGTAGTTTTCTTCAGTACTTAACGAAAACTAGAAAAGTCAATCTGATGTTATATTGACAGTTCTTCTTTTTCATTGTTCCGTGCCTCGTAGGGCGTAAGTCAAAAATATTTATTTAAAAATAAAAGGCTTGTATGATAGGCTTGATTAATTTAATATAAATATTTATTCATGAAAAACTATGGATAAGATACAAGAAACAGTAACCAATCATTCTATATTCGAATTAACATTTAATTATTTTACATAGAAGCGGGTTAAATTACGAACTGTAGGTCCTTATACCTTATTCTATGCTATTCAAGAGCACTGCAAGGGCTTACGCTAAAAGGAATCAATACAAGCTGTAATCATCTTCATGCAAATTTAAATAGTGTTTCTTTATACAATATCTATTGTATTTATTATAATAAAAATAGAATGGAAAAGAAAAATATAGATACACAAAATAAAATTTTGTTACAAGGTATAAAAATAAAAAATCTTCCATTTTATCAGTTTTATTTATGTAGAGATACTGTGGTCGTTGTTTTAATCTGTGTATTATAAAATAACTGTACCCAATTAATTTAATAATAGTTATTAGTGATTTTAAAAAAGTGGAAATGAAGCAAATTGGATAAAAATATACAAAAAATAAAACACAAGATTTCCACTACTCCACTACAAAATCATCACTATCTTCATCGTCAATGTCGAAATTAATAATAAGTGCAGGCACATCCTGTCTATCAAATACTACTCATCTATCCCACCCATCTTATATAATTTTTTCAGTGTGCTCTACTGCCTCTGAACAAATATCAGGAGTCACTTTTTCTAAAGACTTTTCCTATACACCTAATGCTTGTTCTGTTTAAGAACCATCAGTTCCCTCATGATCTCTATAAAAAAATTTAACTATGCCTCAAATATGTTCAATTGGGTTGAACATACAGTGGTAAGGAGGAAGTCGAAGCACTTTGTGACCATATTTTTCAGATAATATGTCAGCTTCATATACTGTTGGTGGTTTATTCCTACAAAAATGCATATATTTAAACAAAATAAGTTATCTAAGTATTACCATAATATATTGAAAAATGTTTATATCAATTTACCGTTGTACTAAATTCAATAATTGGGTTATGAGGAAAGTATTTTCAAAAGTAATATCATTTTGTATCAACCAGTTCTGTATATCAGCCTTTTTGGTAGCTGTTGTTGGTACTTTATTGATTACTGTACTGTGATAACTTGCATTATCCATTACAATTGTGGCAGGTTCTTCCAAGTTCACTAAAAGCTGGTATTCAAACCAATGCAAAAAAATTTCTCAGCCCTGCTCCAGGAATGAATCCAGAAGAGGAACCAGCATGCAATACTATATACCTACAATAAGGAAATAACAAATTACTACTAGGTTTCCTAGATAGACTGCATAGCTCAAAACATCTATTATAAATAAAATAGTGCGACTAGTAAACATTTGAAAAGGTCTTAAAAGGGCCGGAATGTTAGTACATCATAAATTAATTGCTAAATTTTATTATTCAATTACCTTGGACCACCAATTTCGGTTTTTTCACGCTTCTATGATTAGAATCTTGCCAAGAACGTCCAACAGTACTGTCTTTAAATATCCAGGTCTCATCCAAAAACACAAATTGATATAAACCTTCCCTTTTTACCTTGACATACTCATGTAGAAAATGTACACGTTTTAATGCAATATGTGGAAACTCCATTGAAACACGACGAGGATCATCTTTTTGGTATTTGAATCCAATATTTTTCACCCCTATTATGCTTGGCGGCAATACGGTTAACAGTGGTAACGCTAAGTTGTAAAGCTTCTGCAACTCTCTACAATATAATCACTTCAATTTATATATCAAGTTTAATTAACCTAACCTAACATTAAAAACATTTAAATATGTAACAATGATATTAATAATGATGAATACAAATAGTGAATACTCTTACTTACGTCTTTTACAGCAGTAAGCGGAAGAAGCGGGCCCCCATTTCGGCATTCTCGTTCAAAATAGCTGAACAAAGATGTTACCATCTCTTGACATTTTCTGTTCAGCTGCTTCGGCCTTTTATTAACCACACACTGCAGATTTGCCTAAATTATTAGTTATCAAAATAACTCTTTTTTTAATCTTAAAGAAGCAATGAATTGAAAAGCACCGAAAGAACTTCTAAAAATATGAGACGATGATCGAATATCAATAAACGTCAAAACAAACTGGGGAATTTTACCAGTTGATTTGACAACGTCTTGAAGTTTTGCCAGCCCGTTAGCTGTAACTTGCCCTGGCTGTTGAGGATAAATTGTATTCACGGTTGGTATATTAATATTTATTCTGATAATCAGGAAAGTAACTAAAAATGACATCATCGTCTTTTATCGTAAATAAACTATAAATATGTGATTATCTAAAACTATAAACAGGTTGGCACATCTTCTCAACATTGGTTACTGAATACTTATGTTAATAGGTATTTTCTTCACAAAGTAATGATCATTTTCTAAAATATGAATGTGTCACCCTGTACACCTCACAACATATCTAACATTTATTCTTTCAACTTTAGGTAACTGCCACAGACGGAGACAAAGACAGACCGCAGAACATCGTTTACTTCCTAACGGGACAAGGAATTGATCCTGACAATCCCGCTAACAGCAAATTCGACATAAACAGAACCACCGGAGAGATATTCGTATTGAAAGTAAGTCATGTGACGTTGTCGTAGTCACTTTTTTTAGATCAATATGTAATATCCGTTCTTTTGTATTTTATCCAAATGATCATCTACACGATATTTTGAATTTACTGGTTGAACGTTATAAATATGTTTTTCAATTTACTTGACAATTCAAAATTTCTCTTAACATCAAGGTAGTATATATAGTCTTCATTTTGATTCGCTAGTAATACGATCACTATATTCATGAAAAAATCCCATAATAAACATTAATACAACCTAAAAACTTGTTTTAGAAATAAAAATTTATTCACACACATCCAACAATAGTCAATCCACTGATATCAAGCAATCAAACGATATTTGATTCCACACTCAGAATATCAATCAGGTCAATATGGATATTTCAAATTACATTAATAAAATTAGAGCTAAAATTTGGTACAGATCTTATTATAAGTGATTAAGACCGATCTCATGAGTGCCATAAAATTCATTCAATGTGAAAAATATCGATTTGTTACATATATGTGTGTATAAGTAGTCAATGTTATCTCAAAAATGGGTCAATAAAAGTTCTAGTTCATAAAATTATCAACAAAGATTGTTCCAATATTTCTTTTCATATGAATCACCGCTTCAGAGAAATTGCGATCTCAAGTTGAATAAGTTGTATTCTAAATAATGTGCACGCTTATGTGGTGGTAGACTAGGTAATGATTAATGTGGAATACGTTCTGCATTCATATCACAATAGTTATTGTATTACTACCTCAATGCTTCGTGCTGCTATGTCAATTGGGCGGCCGCCATCGTGATGACATCGATCGAGTGTGAGTCAATTTTGTATACTTGCTTTTTGAGCGACCGTTCTTCCTAAATCTAGGTAAAAATCGGGAAAGGGGGAGTCTAGTGGCTTATACACTACTTTATACTTTTAAATTTAATATAGGATCTATTCTCATACCATACGAAAGGATGAATAAATACTGGCTGTTAATATCAAACGAATATGATATTCACAAGAAATATATAAATAAATCATATAGAGTTTGTGGGCTAGAAGACCATCCATCACATTTGCCATTCCAGAGTCCATTGCTTAGGCTGACCTTATTGTCGAGCGACGATGAGATCGAAGACAAGAGTAACGAATACGAAACGTACATTTTAATAGAACATAATATAGCAGAGGAAAGAACAGTGCGAAATTAGCGCTGTTACACGTGATAAGAGCGAACCAATTGGTTTCAGCAATATATGCAAGCTCGACTGCAACTAATGTCCTTTTCCCCTAATTTTTATTCCTTAATAACTCTTTCGCACAATGATATATTTCTGATACTTCAATCTAGACAACAGTCACATGTGCTGCTAAACTCAATACGACTAGTGTCTTTATCTTCAATATATTCCAATTCCTCCACCGTACTTTATTCCGTACATCAAGTAACTTCTTTTCATATTTTTTTGAATCACATTTTTGAAATAATTAGTTCCAGTAATAAATCATTGTTTGTCAGTAATCTTCCTATAGCTCGGTTCATTTTAAATTCACATATATCAAGTTTAATAATGCTTCATAGGTTTTTAGAAATATCAAAAGTTTTAATGGTCATATCCCTTGAAAGCAAGCACTACTTTCAAGTTTTCGATGGAAATTTTAAACTTAAAAGAGCTTTTTCTCTGTGGATTTTTAAACGTAACAGCACACTATTCAAAAGTTCTTTTATTTATTATGCAGAATTCTTATATTTTAGAATTTAGTTAGAAACTTTAATAATACTACTCGAATTTCATGTTTGTTATCAATATATGATAGAGATACCTAGAATTCAAGCATAAGGATAATAATTTGGTTTAAAAAATCAAAAACGTGCATTTTCGCTACAATAAGAATCGAAAAATACGAATACTACATAAAGAAACAATTAACTTTCATGTTATTAAAGACTTTTTATCGCTAGATATTTGTAAAGATATAGTTATTATGAGAACTTCAAAAGCAACTCACGCTACTTTGTTAATCAAAAATCTCCCATGCCATCACAATCTACGGGTTACCAAAAACCTTTAACAACAGCATTTCTTAGGATCAGTAGTTTCCCACCGACAAAATAGCCATCTTTCTGAAATTTATATGTCCACAATATATTCTATCACCGTTGATCTCAACGACACACTTGTCAACGTGACATCACTTTTCTTTTCAATGCTCTGTTCCCGATTCTCTAAAGCTCCTGCTAGATATTCCGATCTGTTATCCCGGCACATCTACTACCATTAATTTCAATTATTCACCACGGTAGTATATGAATCATAATACGGACAGTAAGTGAATCGGTAGAAATATAACTTATACTTCGTTTCTTTTCAGCCGCTTGATCGAGACCAGCCTAACGGAAGACCGCAATGGCGTTTTACAGTTTTCGCTCAAGATGAAGGTGGAGAAGGGCTTGTTGGCTACGCCGACGTCCAAGTCAATCTGAAGGACATAAACGATAACGCACCGATATTTCCACAAGGAGTATATTTCGGTAACGTTACCGAAAACGGCACTGCTGGAATGGTGGTAATGACGATGACAGCTGTCGACTACGACGACCCCTCCGAAGGCACTAACGCGCGATTAGTGTATTCTATCGAGAAAAATGTCATTGAAGAAGAAACCGGATCGCCGATATTCGAAATTGAATCGGAAACGGGCGTGATAAAAACCGCGGTGTGTTGTTTAGATCGAGAAAGGACTCCGGATTACTCGATACAAGTAGTGGCGATGGACGGTGGAGGGTTAAAAGGGACAGGAACAGCTTCAATTCGCGTGAAAGATATCAACGACATGCCGCCACAATTTACTAAAGACGAATGGTTTACGGAAGTAGATGAAACAGACGGCGCTACGTTGCCGGAAATGCCGATTCTCACCGTAACCGTCCATGACGAAGACGAAACTAACAAATTTCAGTATAAGGTTATCGAAAATAGCGGCTACGGGGCGGATAAATTCACTATGGTGCGAAATAATGACGGTACGGGATCGCTAAAAATCGTCCAACCCCTCGATTACGAGGATCTCTTACAAAGTAACGGATTCAGATTTAGAATTCAGGTGAACGATAAAGGTGAAGATAACGACAACGACAAATATCACGTCGCCTATTCGTGGGTCGTGGTTAGATTAAGAGATATAAACGATAATAAACCCCAATTCGAACGACCGAACATCGAAGTGTCCGTTTTCGAGAACGCAGAAGTAGGTAAAAGTTTGGAAACTTTCAAAGCGACCGATCCCGATCAGGGCGGTAAAAGCAAAGTGTCGTACGCTATTGACAGGAGTTCGGATAGGAAACGACAATTCTCAATTAACCAAGAAGGAACTGTGAGCATACAACGATCTTTAGATAGAGAAGACACTCCTAGACATCAAGTGAAAATATTAGCTATCGATGACGGTATTCCCCCGAAAACGGCTACGGCGACCTTGACGGTTATCGTCCAGGATATCAACGATAATGCGCCGACATTCTTGAAGGATTACAGACCCGTGGTACCCGAGCATGTTCCTCCCAGAAAAGTTGTTGAATTATTAGCAACAGACGATGATGACAGGTCTAAGAGCAACGGACCCCCTTTCCAATTCAGACTCGATCCCAGTGCCAGTGATATCGTCAGAGCTTCGTTTAAAGTCGAACAGGATCAAAGTAAGTTTATTTGAAACACTAAAATCTATTTAAACACAAAAAAAATTATTTAAATCACGAAAAATTTGAGTTTATCTTAAACACGAAATTTTAATCTACAGAACAGTTTATTTAAATCTCGAAAAAGTCAATTGAGTTTATTGACAACGCAAAAATGTATTCGAAATAAAAAAGTTTGTTTATATAACAAAAATCTAAAACACAAAAAAGTTTATTTAGAATACAAAAAATACAAATCCCTTAAATCTGCTTTCAACACGAAACGTACATTTAAAACATAAAAATTAATTAATTTTTTTTATTGAAAACACTTCTTCTTCTTCTCATTTCCTTTTACCCTTTCAGCCGGATAGGGGGTCCCATATTTACTCCCAAGTATTTTCTCTTTTTGCCCCCAGTTCCTTTAGAATATATAAAAGGTTCTTTTGGAACTAAAAAGTTCATTTAAAACACAAAAAAGTTTATTCAGAGTACAAAGATTTATTCAAAGATGAGAAATATTTATTCGGAAAACAAAAATTTATCTAGAACTCAGAAATATTTATTTAAAATACAAAAATCCATTTCAGACCCAAAAAAGTTTATTGTAAACACTTCTTCTCATCTCCTTAGACATTTTTACGTGTACAAGGACTCCGGATTCTCTTATTCCCAATACTTCCACTCTTTCCAGTCTCTTGCTAATTTTTTCATTCCATCTAGGGTTTTTCTTTTCTTATCCTATCCCTTATTTGGTCTATCCACTTTCATCTCGGTCTGCCTCTTCTTCTGTGGATAGTACTTCCCGCTTCCATCACCTTTCTTGTAATTATTTCCAGTCTGAAAATATGTCCATACAAATTTAACTGTTTTTTCTTTATTTTTCTTATTATTGGTTATTGTCTTGTCATTTGTCTTATGTCTTCATTTCTACATTTGTCTCACTTTATTGTCACCGCTATTCTTCTTAGGTGCTTCATCTCAATTGTGTTCATCTTGGCTTCATCCTTCTTTCTCAATGTCCAATTTTCACTTGCGTATTTTATTATTGGTATTGTTATTGTATTATGGATCTTCATTTTCACTTCCATGTCAATATCTCTATGTCCCATTATTATCTTATTTAGTGTGTACTACAAACTAGTTGATTTATTCTCCCTATTTGTTATTTCTGCTGCTATTTTCCTATCCTTTGTCAATATCGTTCCCAGATATTCATACGTCGTTACTCTTTCCAGTGTCTCGCCCTCGCATTTTATTTCATTAGTATTTTAATCGTCTTGTTTACAATATATGATCATCACCTTACTTTTATCAGTATTCACTTCCATTTTCATGTTTTCTGTTTCTTTGGTCCATATACTCACTAACTTTTACATCTTATTTCTATCAATACCACATCATCTGCATATAGTAGTGAATTTCGCGTCCAAAAAGGTTTTGCGCAGATCTTTTACTCGTGGACTCATTGATGGCAGATCGATAAGCCAATGCAAAAAACACTAAAACTAAAATTCATGAAACGTAAACGTACATTTGGGTCACAAAAAAGTTCATTTAGAAGAAAAAAGTTCATCTAAAACAAAAAAGTTCATTTAGAACACAAAACTTTCTTATATTCATGGGCTTAAGTATGTTTATTATGTATCTGCTGGTTATTGAGCAGATAATTTATATGATCATAAGAAAACCACAAGATGGCTGAACTAAACTATAATTGAGTAATTAAGTTAATTTTGAATTCCCTGGTAAATTTGCGTTCTTCTCATTTTCAAGTTTGTTTGACGTATCCAATGAGTTGAAATTAACTGTCATTGTTAAACAATTTTTTTGCGCGATCGATCATTTTTGTTTATGGACAGCATAGGTTGTCAGGACGGTAGGTTGTGTTTACTGGTTTCTAAGTTCAACACGTCGGTAAGTGAATTACTTACCGTTCAGACGTCGGTAAGTAAATTACTTACCGACGTTTTAGTCCTACATACATTTAATATATTCATTAATCGAAAACTCAAGTTCAAAGTATAGACGTTAAAATATAATCTTAAGTTTCACAGTAAATGAATTTAATTGTTGATAAATAATATCTTGGAAACACTTAGCAACTGCCCAACGATTATTAAATTATATATTTGGCAAGTTGGCAACCGCCTTTACTTTATACCAAAATACAAATGTATTTTGAACTGATCGAGAAGTATAAATGTCACTTTTCACTTTTGGTTCATTTCGAAGAAATTTAAATTATTTTATTTGAAATTTATTTCAATACGATCGCGCAAAAAATGGTATAAGCATCTCGAACGTTAAGGGTTTTACCGGTCTCCAGCAAGCATTGCTGTCAACCGGTAAACAACCCTTACCGTTCTTAATACTCAATATACTATAATTGACTTTTCTCATTACATAAGTTCATTGAAAGCAAACTGGTGTATCCTCTGATTACTCAAATTTCTTTGTTTTCGACTTAACAATTATAATTTTATAAGTGCTTGCCAAGATTCACCAGACAGTATAATTAACCGTTGACGTTTCTATACCCTATTGAAGTTAAACCTTCAGGATACATCTCTGTATTGCTCGTACAAAAGTTGTATACTTTTAAAACGATTTCATCAAATCCCCGTAAACATTGTGAAGATTAACTTAAAGAGAACCCCCAATAATGGGGATGATGACTGTATCCAAATAAAAACATTATTTTAACGTAAGTTGGTAGTTTTTATGATAGAAGTACTAGAAAACACAATAGGTCTCCTTATTTTTAAGTCAGTTAATTATTATCAATTAAATGAAACCAAAATAAATCAGTCTCAAGTCACGTGACATTCAACACCAATTAGAAATTATGACGTCATCTTTTCACAAACATCTTCTGACGCTTTCCGTATATAAAGGTTATCTAGACAAGGAAAGACGTATTTTCTTGTCTAGGAAGGTTATCTATGGGTGCGTTCAGATAACATAACTCAACAGTTGAGTGAACGCTCACTGAGCAACGAATGGTTGAACAATCATTTTTTGGAAAGTGAAAACGTTGAAAAATTAAAATAATTATGGCTAGATACAATCTGATGTAAGACATCTTGATTGGTGATATTGTCGATTCAAGGAATGCGCAACATCCTGCGATATACCCCCATCTCAAATGCATCCGGCGTTTTGATACTGTTGACTTTCAGCGTCCAGGCCTCGACTCCATACAGTAACGTTGAATACACGTAACATCTAACGAAGTTAAATCTTATGTTTAAATTGAGCGTTCTGTCGGTTAACAGGTTCCGCATTTTAATAAAATTGGCTTTAGCTTGCTCTATGCGGGATTTGATTTCTATCTCAGTATTCAGATCCTCGCTAATCCAATGTCCTAGGTATTTAAATTTTGTGACTTGGTCTATTGGTAAACCGTATGTATTTATGTTGGAGTAGTTGATCGGATTCCGACTTATTGATGATCTTTGCTTTTGAGATATTAATCCTCAGTTCTGTTTCGTCACCGGAAGTCGGTATGCTGTCGATTAGGTGTTGCAGCCCTTCAGAACTGTCTGCGATTATCACCGTGTCATCGGCATATCTTAAGTTGTTAATGAGTGCCCCATTGACTTTCAGACAGTCTTTTACCTCGTCCAGAGCGTTTTGGAAAATAACTTCTGAATACTTATTAAAAAGCATGGGGCTAAGTACACATCCTTGTCTGACTCCACACCTTATAGATACGGTGTTTTCCAGTTTAATAGATGTCATTTGCTGCTCATAAAGATTCTGTACGATTTTTAGATCTTGGCCATCCACATCTTTTCTTTCCAGCAGTTCTAATAGTGTGGTGTGATTGATACAGTCAAAAGCCCTTGTATAATCTATGAAACACATATATACTTCCTTCCGTTGATCTCTGCATTTTTGCAACGGGACAGACAGTACGAATAAGGCCTCCCTGGTACCAATTCCTCCACGGAAGCTCATTTGCACTTCGCTTATATCTTGTTCGCATTTTCTACGTATGCGCCTATGAATAATTTTCAAGAACACCTCTGATACCTGACTCCTTAGGCTGATCAATCGGAATTCTGCGCACTTCTGTGCTACGTTTTTTTTGTATGGGTATGAAGGTTGATTTCAGCCAATCACGAGAGATTTACCCTAAATTATAGATATCATTAAATAATTGTACCAAGATGTCATCTGGCCCGCCTGATTTTCTAGTTTATTGTTCAATTTTTGTTGCACCTAAGGGCTTATTGTCTTTAACGCATTCTTGTTAATTATGAGGAGCCAAGTTTCGTTTAAGAGTGCTTTTGATTTTTTTCCTGACTGGAATCGACGCCTCCCTGTGAATTTGATTTTTCTGCGCACAATCACAGTCGGTTGAACCGAAATTTTTACACCTTTACGAGAAGTGTGAATTAAAATTTGCAATCACGGATACTATTTAATAGTCGGATTTGCGATATCGTATGCTGTTTACTAAAGAGGTTATGGCAGCGTTCGGGATAGAACCGAATCGCGATCAGGGACGTAGTTTACAAATATGCAGCCGGCAATGGATGTTTACATCGGCAACTGGACCCATTTCTACACTTTCCGGTCGTATATAAATAATAGGGCGCCGTCTTCATACGGTACTTATAACGAAGAGTATAGCCGCAAATTAATATGTGGACACCGGTATCTTGGAAGATCACCTCTATCATATTCCTGATGACTCGCCAATCCAATTGGTTGCTCTTCATCCTATGCATTGCAAGTATCTTCACGTTGGATTCTAGCACATGATCTCGAAGGCTTCGTAGCACTTCCCACACATCCCAGTAGGTGAAGCGATCTTGAAATTCGTTTTTTGTTACCAGGTAGGAGACGTACCGCGAATTGTGTTTGAAAATACATGTCTTGCCAGGGGCTGGAATCCGATCTTCAAGTTTTTCTAATTGCCCAAACGTCTTTCAAAAGACGGTTGCCAACCCTCGTGCGTGTGTATTACTGGCGGAGATGTTGTGTGCCAGTGAATACTCTTCGGGAAGCGTAAATAAATCTTGAAGTTGTTCTATAATGACTCCATACCTATCTTTTCCGGTACCTCGATATGCGTCCATAAATTCTTCGGTTAAGCTCTTTTCGGATATAGTTAACTCATTCCTGTAAGCCATGGTCTCCTTTGTATGGCGCTAATCGGTTTTGGAGGGCTACTTTCGCTTATCCATTGGAGAGATTGCTTATGCGATAGATGACGTCATTGATCTTTATCTTGATTAAGTACGGACCTTTCGAATATTGCTGTAAGTTTGGAGAAAATCCTTTTCTCCTCGTCGGATTGTGCAGCTATATTTTGTCTGTTTCTTTAAAACTGCCTTCTGTGGCTTGCGTGTCGTACCGTTTTTTCATTATGTCGCCAACCACTTGAAAATTCGTTCAAACCAATAAGTGCACATCGTAAACTTCTCCCACTATATCTTCTGCCGGTCGACAACCAAATTCTAGGTCACAAGGTAGCCTTATTTCACGTCCAAACAGAATGTTCGCAGGTGTTTCATCCGTGGACTCATTGATGGCGGATCAATAAGCCAATGCAAATAGGGAGAGATACTAGTGCCTGTCTATCTGGTGGCTGGAAACTACTTTGGGCAGGTATTTTCCAATGGTCCTGTTCATTATCTCTACAATTCCGTTTGAATGTAGATGCAACGCTGTTGTCCTGGTCTCGTTCATTTCCAACTTGCCACAAATTTCCTGGAATATCTGGCCCTCGAAATTTCTTCCTTGATCGGTGTGGACTTCCAAGAGCACTCCATATCGGCTGATAAATTCTTTCACCAAAACATCCTCGATAGTCGTGGCCTCTTGATTCGGGAACGCGTAAACTTGCACCCACTTTGTGAAATAATCCATTACAACCAGGATGTATTTACCACAAGTTTCTGTCGACGGAAATGATATAGGAATATTTAAAGCAGTCCATACAAAAGGGCTTCTATTATTATACGGTTTCATGGGTGCCTTTTTCTTGCGATGTGATCCTTTATTCGTAGCACAAGTCGTAAATTTCTTACGCCAGTCCTTCACATCGTCGGAGCTGTTCATCCAATAAAACCGTTCACGGACTAGTTGAAGGATTTTCTTCACACCCAGATGACCTCCCTATGGAATCTCGTGTAACTTTCTCAGTACCCCAGCAACTCTCATTCTCGGGATAACTAGCTGTGTTCTCTTCTCGGACCCATCATCGTTTTCAAGGATTCTTTTCAACAGGCCTTTTTCCAGGACAAGGGAGTCCCACTGAGACAAATATACCTTGAGTGTCGGTGAAAATCTTGACACTTCTTGCCAGGTAGGTCGCTGATTTTCGTTCTTCCATTGCCGAATCATCTTTAGGAGGGCATCATTCTCCTGATCTTCTCTGATTCTGGTCGGTCACTATTCTCTGTTGACTACTGTACTTCTTGAAACTGCGGCTTACTTAAATTTCGCCTTGTTGCGGTAGAAACAGACCGCTATGTACGACCGTCTAGACAGAGTCGGAATTTCAGTGACTCACATCAGCTCAATGTTCGATGTTGATGAAATAGTAATCTTGAAGTATTTCAATCCATCTATCGATCTGGCACTCAGGATTCTTGAAGTGCATCAACCACTTGAGTGCTGCATGATCATTCCGGATTAATAATTTCCTTCCATAGAGATACTGGTAAAATAGTTTCACGGACTGCACTACCAAAAGTTCTCTACTTGTGTCGTAGTAGTTTCGTTCTGATTTGGAGAGAACTTTACTGGAATATCATTGCGCTCTTTCTTGCCCTCCTTGGATCTGTGAGAGCACTTCTCCAGTTCCTACGTTGCTTGCATCAGTGTAGAGCTTAAAGTCTTCCTCTAGTAATGGATATCCTGGTATCGGCACCGTGGTTGAATGTCCCTTCAAGTTTGAAACCTTGTTGTTCGACAGTCTTCATCCCAATGGAAAGCTCTTATTTTTTCTGTGAGTCGGGTTAGTGGCTTGGACATATCTCCAAACTTCCTGATAAACATTCAGTAGTATGTGCAGAGTCCAAGGAAACTCCTAATTTGATATTTGTCGGTTGGTTATGGCCATTGCTGAATGGAAACCCTTTCAAGATATTTTCAATGAGTCTTTCAAATGTCGTGGGTGCATTACAGAGCTCGAATAGCATGACGTTGAACTATCATAATCCAGATCCGTTGGTAAAAGCAATTTTCTCTTTGTCTTTTGGGTCCATTTCTACTTGCCAATAAGAAGACTTCAGGTCCAAATTGGAAAACAGTTTGCTGCCAACCAAAGTGTCTAGCGTACGGTCGATTCGAGGTAGAAGATAACTGTCTTTCTTCTTCACGTTGTTTAGCTGGCGATAATCCACGCAGAATCTCGTAGTTCCATCCTTTTTCTTGACGAGCACTACTGGAGATAACCATGGACTGGTAGGTGGTTCTATTACTTTCTCTTCTTCCATCTCTGAATTATTGTTCAGCTTCCTCTTTCTTAGCTCGTGGTAGTCTTCGAGCTGATTGTTTAATTGGCTTGGCATCACCAGTATCGATTTTGTGTAAGACGGCTGATGTTCTACCAGTTTTCCCTCCTTTTTGTATGAATAGGTATCGATACTGCAAGAGAAATTCTCTCATTTTCCTTTTCACAGCTCGATTCAAGGATTGACCAGCTACTGATAACATCAGTTCGATTCTGGCATTGGAATTGTCCATGCCTTCATAGCAGAAATATCGTTCTTCGTAGTTGAAATCTTCTCGCCCATATTAGTAGAGATATCGTTCTCCATATTAGAAATATCGTTCTTCATATCAGAAATTGACGAGATTAAGGTAGAAGCCTCGTCTTTGAATTAAAATGTTTCTGGATCCAAGCCTACACTCTCCAGTGCCAGTTTGAGTATTTCTACTAATTCACTCTTCTTTCCGGACTTTTTTAATTCTACCTATTGTTGTCAGTATCAGGTCACTTAGTCATTTAGCCATTTTACGTACATAATTAATATTACCTGACACCATGTAATATTTTTCTGATTTATTTAACTAGTTTTTACCACAACGGGTAGTATACACACGCTATATGTACTTACGTAATTTATTTATACACTTAACTAGTCACTTATACTAAATTTATGTACACACTCAATTTATAATTCATATTAAATATACTAATACACTTTTCACTCTTTATCTAAACTCACTTTTATATTCACTTGGTCACTGTTCTGCTACGAAATCAAACTGTAGACTTACTCACGGTTCGCAGGTAGCTGGTTATATATTAAAACATCTTCCGGTACCTTCAAATTCCTGAAATTTCTAGTATGTGGCTCCCAACAAACGATCGACCTTCTTAGAAATGTCTATAAAACCAATCACAAATAAATAGCCCTTCCCAAAAATCAGGGCACTCCCTCCAAAATTTCAACTTTTAGATGTTGTATTAGACAGAGTCGAATTCAGGGACTACATCAGTGTGCGATTTCATGACATTATTATAGGTATAAATCAGTTCGTACTATCACTCATTATGTTGTTATAGTTATGTGTCATTGCTGTAATATAAAAACATCACAATCTGCAACGTATTGTGGACTTGAAAACCGCTCAGAAAAATGGCGTCCACTTAAAAAACGTGTTAAGTTGCGCTCACTAATCAAAGTACGTTCACGAAACATTCACTCAACGATTGTGCAATTGTTGTATTTTCTGAACGCATCCTATGATTAACGCTGTCAAAAGTCTTTGTTTAGTAGACGTCGTTATTGATTTATTAGTAATTTAAATAAAATTAGCTTGTTCAATTTCTGAAAACTAATATAAATAGAATGGAGAGTGGATTTATTAAGGTAAACAGTTCGAATTTACCGAGTAAAGACTGTTTAACAGTGGCAAATTCCTTCACAATAGACAGTAATTCCTCTTCTGCTGAATACAGAAATGTGAAGACCTCCATATAAGTTTAATACAAGTAATTGTTATTTCTGTAGTCAATAATGAATAACAGTATTGTTTTTGAATAATTGAAAAAACGTATGATTCTCTTGAGGTTATGAAATGAAATAAAAATTCATATTTTATAACAACTAGGTATTACGAAAAAACTCCTTAGACATCTTTCTGGTGTTTGTGAGCAAATGACGTCATCGCGGTCACGTGCAAGTATTGATATTTTCGCGCTAAATTTAAAACGTTATTTAAAATACATGGTTTTCAAGGTTTTAGTCATATTTAAAACAATAGTAGTGAATATTTGCGGCTATATTAGGCACTAATGCACGGTTTAAAATAGTCAACATCTCGATTGGTTTTTATTATAGTACAAAAAATTTAAATATTATAATATATAGTGTGTTTCAGAAGTAATAGCAGCGTAATTCTTTTTTTAAGACAACTAAACACAAAATAAATGAACCTGCTCATAATTTCAAACTAATTATTCCAATTTTATTATTTAGTCTATGTTGTATGATTTCTGAGGTCTCAAATGGAAATACATATTTTGTTTTTTTTTCTAGAGGGAGCAAATGGTGACGGTATGGCCATCATCACATCACTCAGATCTTTCGATCGAGAGCAACAAAAAGAATACTACATCCCTATTGTTATAAAAGATCACGGCAATCCCGCAATGACAGGTACCAGTACGCTAACAGTCGTAATAGGAGACGTGAACGACAATAAAATGCAACCTGGTTCAAAAGAAATATTCGTATACAACTATCAAGGACAAGCTCCCGATACGGAAATAGGCAGAGTTTATGTGTACGATCTGGATGATTGGGATCTTCCTGATAAGAAATTCTATTGGGAAAGTGTAGAACATCCACGGTTTAGATTAAACGAAGATACTGGTATGATTTCAATGAAACACGGTACCAGAGATGGAGTGTACCAGTTGAGATTCAGAGTTTATGATCGAAAACATACTCAAACTGACGTAGCGGCAAATGTCACTGTTACCGTTAAAGAAATACCACACGAAGCAGTCGTCAACTCAGGATCAGTTAGAATAGCAGACATAACAGACGAGGAGTTCATCAGGATCTGGGATTATCATTCGCAAAGTTTATCGAAAAGTATGGCGGAAAAATTCAGAGATAAAATAGCGGATTTACTCAATATAAATAGAGAAAACGTAGACGTATTCAGCGTACAATTAAGAAGAAAACATCCGCCCGTAACAGACGTAAGATTTTCCGCGCATGGTTCACCGTATTACAAACCGGTACGACTCAATGGAATAGTACTTATGCATAGAGAAGAAATAGAAAGAGCTGTCGGTATTAACATTACCATGGTAGGAATTGACGAGTGCCTGTACGAAAACCAGATGTGCGAAGGATCTTGTACAAATACTCTAGATATAAGTGCCTTACCTTACATGGTAAACGCAAATAAAACGGCTCTAGTAGGAGTTAGAGTTGATGTATTAGCTGAATGTACTTGTGGCGCAAGAAACTTCAGTAAAGAAGAAAATTGTCGAAACGCTCCTTGCTATAATGGAGGAAGATGTATAGACACGAGATATTCGTTATCATGTTCTTGTCCTGCCGGTTATAACGGTCCTAGATGCCAACAAACTTCTAGAAGCTTCAGAGGAAATGGTTGGGCTTGGTATCCAGCTTTAGAAATGTGCGACAAATCTCATTTGCATTTCGAATTTATCACTAGAAAACCTGATGGATTGTTGTTGTACAATGGACCGATTGTACCTCCCGAAAAGGATGAAATAATGGTTTCTGATTATATAGCAGTCGAATTGGAACGAGGATACCCGCGTTTGCTGTTGGATTTCGGCTCTGGAACGCTAGAACTTAGAGTAAAGACAAAAAAGACTTTAGATGATGGTGAATGGCATAGACTGGATATATTTTGGGATACCGAAAATGTCAGGATGGTGGTTGATTATTGTAAATCCGCCGATATATCAGAAATGGAAGATGGCACTCCTCCTGAATTCGACGATAGCAGTTGTCAAGCTCAAGGTACAATACCACCTTTCAACGAATATCTAAACGTCAACGCTCCTCTACAACTCGGTGGATTATACGTAGAACAATTTGATCCCACTCATTATCACTGGCAATACATGCCCGTAGGAAAATCATTCGATGGTTGCATCAGAAACCTCTTCCACAATTCTAAATTATACGATCTAGCTCATCCTGGATTATCTAGACACAGCGTACCCGGTTGTCCACAGACAGAAGAGGTTTGTGGAAGATCTGAAACCACTGCAAGATGTTGGGAACATGGTACTTGCATCGGTAGCTTCAACGAAGCTAAATGCCACTGTCATCCAGGATACACCGGCCCGTCTTGTATGTTAAAAACAACACCGACGTCATTCAAACCACAATCTTATGTCAAATACGCTCTCAGCTTCGAACCCGATCGTTTCTCCACGCAAATGCAACTCAGATTCAGAACAAGAGAAGAACACGGTGAATTATTCAGAATATCGGATCAACACAACCGAGAATACGCCATATTGGAAATCAAAGATGCCAGATTATACTTTAGGTATAATTTAAATTCTTTAAGAACTGAAGAAAGGGATATTTGGTTAAGTGCAGTTCCAGTTGATGATGGTCAATGGCATGTTGCTAGGGTGACTAGATATGGTTCAGCTGCTACATTGGAACTCGATGGAGGTGAAGGAAGAAGATACAATGAAACATTCAGTTTCTCCGGCCACCAGTGGTTGTTGGTCGATAAGCAAGAAGGTGTGTATGCCGGAGGGAAAGCCGAATACACCGGAGTAAGGACGTTTGAAGTTTATGCAGATTACCAAAAAGGTATGTAAACTCAATCATAGAGTAGTAGGTTCAATTCTAGAAAGAACAGAATTTATTTACCACTTTCATTACATGAGGTTATGTTATAATGAGCGTAAAGTATAGCTAATGCTTGTTTTACGATGTTATTCCTACTTTGTTCGACAGGTTGCTTGGACGATATTCGTTTGGAAGGTAAGCATCTACCGCTGCCTCCAGCTATGAACGGGACGCAATGGGGTCAAGCAACGATGGCAAGGAATCTGGAAAAAGATTGTCCTTCTAATAAACCCTGCGCAAATGTAATTTGTCCAGATCCATTTGAATGCGTTGATCTTTGGAATGACTACGAATGCACGTGAGTAACCTGTAGATATAAAATATCATTAAATTCACAGGGAATGATATTTTGCAAACTTTTGTTCATTTCAGATATTTGGATTATATATGAATAGACATAGCTTAATATACATTTTTATATTCAATCGAATTGTGCTGAACATCCGATTCAAAGGACCAGTAAATTACCTGTCAAAGTTATGTCATAAATTAAAAAAATCTTCATAATTTATTATTTTTGGTAAACATATTAAAAACTTATTTTATATGTATTGGTTCTGAATTTCTATGTACCACAAATATACAGGGTACTCAATTATTATTAATAATTACTGAACAATATCAACGGTATCAATAAATATTAGATTCTTCAACTATATGAACACCGTTTCCAAAGTTTCAGACAAAATATTATCAAAATAATTAATGATTAGATTTTAACTGTAATTTTGTGATTAAATTCAGATTATTATGTTTATTCAGTAAATATGTGTTGACTCAATAAAGGAGTTGCATAAAAAATGGTTAAGGTGGATAAGAATGTTGATGTGAGTGGTTTTTTTGTCTCTGAATTAATGGTCCTCGTAGAAGGAAAGGGAACGAATGACATTATTTTGGGACTTTTCTTCAAGTGAAATCTTAATAAGGAATGGAAGCAGATTTGGTTCGAAACTTTTGAATATCTGAAACGTGGCTTAAATATTGTAATGGAGTTTTTTTCTAATTATTAGATATGCACAGGTTGATTACTGAAGGTACTGTTCTCCAAAAAAAATCTTATAACAAAATCTTCCTAGAAATGCTTCAAAATATTTTTACCAAAGTGCTGAGTCTTTCACTAAATTTCATCGTAATTAAGGTTGAGTTGATAGATACAGAATATAAAAACTTAACAACAACAAATCAGTATCATTGCCAAACTTAAATGGATGTCTCCTAACAGTTACCATCACTCGTAATGCTACGAGGGCTGTCTGAAAACATTCCTCCTTTTTTCCAACGATGCTACAACTGTTTTAACCCTAATAATAATTCCGTCTTTCTCTGCAAAATAAGTGCTCACGTATGTTTTCACTTTCTCTTTTGATCAAAATATCTGTCCTCCAAGCCCCATTTATAGGTTAGGATACATGAATAAGTCACTGGAGGTCCATTGTCGACCAATTCAAAGTACATTTCGTGAATTTTAGCCATGGCGATAGCTGAAGTATGAGCAGGAGCCATTTCCTATAGGAAAATCACTTTTTCAAACGCGGTCGATTTTTTTGAATGTCTGTCTTTAGCTTATCAAATAATAATGCTAAATAGTCTTCCGTTGTTGTTTCAACTTTTTGGGAATAATCGATTTCACGGCTGTCTTAAAAAGTCGCCATCACATTCCCAGCTGCCGACGGAAATGTGTTCGTATTTTTAGGAGCAGTTTCATCCTTTGCAATCTACTGCTTTAAGTGCCTCAGGAGTGTAGTGGCAGATAAAAGTTTGATCAGCGCAAAAAATGCTCATTAGAATTCGCGATATGCCTGATTCTTCAATATATGACAAACGCGCTCTTTAAATGTGCCCACAGCCTCTGCTATCTCTCTCTAACCCTAATTTGATGAACATTTTCCACGTTATCGCTGGTTGCTGCAGTTTTTGGCTTTCCTGAACATCCATCATCAGTCAAGTTGGTATAACCAAGTTCAAATTCTGCTACCCAAAATTTCACAGTCGTGAATGAGGGTGCAGAGTCCTATATGCAGCGTCCAGCTTTTATTTTTTTCCATTTTTGTGAAAACCATGCAAAATACCTGAAATTTTAATAAGTATTTTTCAATACATACCAAAAATCCCCATCTTTAACTGAAATCTATATGCTCAGGTTGGAAACTTTTCAATAAATCCTGGTACAGCTCATAGATATAACTATCAGAAACCGTCGTAGATATTTTTTATCAAATTTCCTCTGCAAAAAGACTGAATTTGAGCATATCAGATGAATGATTTTGAATATATGGAATAATTGAGAAGTAGCTTTCTATTTCCAAAATGTTTTGTATATCTCTATCGATAGTTTTGCATATGTAATTAGGATACAATTTTAGGTACCGATCTTTTAAAAAAATTCACATTCTAAACCTTGTGGATTAACATATTCTGTCTATCAAATGAACATTATTTTGCCATTTTCTTGTCTAACAATAAAACTGATATAGAGTCCAATAATCTGAATATAAATGTAGATACTATATATAACGAATTTATTTTAAACAGAAGTCTGGGTTTAACCTATATTCACATTTATTTAAACTCTACAAAATCATAAACTACTTACATTACTATCAATTTATAACTATCCACTATTTATTTTATTTTTTTTATTTGAACGCAACGTTATCCATATAAAAACAAATTCCCTATATATGGGTGGAATTACGTAGATTAATAAAGCCATTTTTCCATAATAGAATGTCGAGACATTTATCGACTTTCAAGATCTAGATGAGAATATTTTAAGTTTAACCAATAGTACGGTTATATCCCATTTCATATTTGTGAGTTCACAGAAAGTTTGCAAAATATTAACCTAATGAAATCAACCACACCAAATCATTTTATCATCTGTTCTATTTATTTATTCATTTATTTGGTACGCAACTGTTAGTTTCATTATTTTATATTTTGTCACTAATTATTTTTTCATATAACAAGTTGAAGTAGTTTGGGTACCACTTCCATTTTGCGAAGGCACTGAGTTTATTGTTTTATTGTTTTTTTTAATACATTCACTTATTCTTGAATTATCTGGAAGGTACACGTGAATGTCAATATGAAATAATGAAAATTCTTTCAGCTATCCAAAATTATAATAATTATCTCCTTGAGTTTATTTTTTTTGTTTTTGTACTTTGAAAGAACCCTCATTATTTCAGATTATTGCTTTGTAGTATAAAGTAATATCTTGGTGACATTTTTTTATTTAACATTTACTTGAGCATGAAAGTTCAGTTCAAAATTGAAATGGATCTATTTTTAGTCCGAAATAAACGTCTGGTTTGGTCCCCTTTTTTCCAGATCGCTATTAAAACAATGAAACGAATTTTCTCTTAAGTTATAATTTCTAGGCTCTCTACCTCGGAAAGTATTCTTCAAATCCATGTTAATAATCATATAAGTTGCTCTCATTTCGTTGTTTCAAATTACACATTTTGAATTCACTGCAAATTATCTATTTTTCAAACCAAATTTTGACCGTTTTCCAAACAGAGCTGGGTAATTCCTAGTAATAATTAGTATTAGGTCGAATTTTAAAATTTAAAGACTGTTATAAAGAAAATTGAAAGGACTTTAAAATAATACCTTACACGATCCCTAATGCCATTTAAATATTTTGAGGTGGTGTTACGTCCCTAGGGAATCAGAAAATCAGAAATAGTCAATCACAACGTGTGCCATTCTGACGAAGAAAAGTGCAGTTTATAGTTAAAGTAAAATATTGAATCATCCACAGTTTAGTGATACTAAAATGAGCTAACTCGTGAGTACTTTAAATCCATCAAAATAGATCGTGGAAGTAAATAAAACAGAGGCTGTTCGAAACAACATAATCACAGAAGAGCATTTCAGTATGGAGAAATTAAAATTTAGAGATAAGATAACTAGTTTTGGTATAAATCGAACATAATTAGTCAGGGTCGGAATGGATAAATTTAAATAAAACCAAGAATAATAATTATTAATTAATAAGCAAGTATGAATTCGGATGATGGCTACTCGACAGACGAGAGGAAAAGAAAGGCGTTTGAAGAACTAATCGACCCATTTAACAAAAGCAAAGGAACTGAGAGAACGCCAACAAGGAGGGGGAGAACTGAGAATGACAAATTAGACCTAATACTAAAAATGATGGTAGATATGAAAACGGAGCAAGGGGATATAAAGGAAAAGATAAAAAATACACACCGAACTAATGCAATTCAATGCGGAAATTGTAAGACTTCAACGAGCCAATAAAGGACTTAAGGAGGAAAATAAGGAATTAAAAGAAGAAAACATGCAAATCATAAAAGAACTGAGGGCACTATATCAAACAATTGAAATAATGGAAAAGGAGAAAAGGAGAAATAATATAGTTGTAACAGGAATCCTGCTGGACACAGATGACAACAATACCCTAAGTCAATCCATGAAAAAACTTATGGAAGAACACCTCGGCATTAGCGTTATAACCAAGAAAACATCAAAAATAGGAGAAAAGACCTGTCTAATTGAACTGGGAAATGAAAAATTAAATGTGTTGAAAAATAAGTACAAGTTAAAAAATGTACAGAATCAAAAGATTTTCAAAAAATAAGATCAAACTAGAGCCGAAAGATACAAACAAATAAGAGATAAAGCAAAGGAAGAAGAAAGAAAATGGAAATGAGTGAAAATAGGATATAACAAAACCACGGTAGATGGTATCGAATGGAGATGGGATAAAAACGAAAATAACATCGTAGAAAAACCAGTATCAAAAAACGAATAAAGGAAGCAAGAAATAACAACAAAGAGAAGATCCATGAAATTAATAAATTAGTGAAGAAGAAAAATTATATAGAACACAATAACGATAATTTATGTAAACTTAGTTATAACGATAGTTTTAATAATATATTAAGGGTATTTAATAAGTCTAATGATAGGGTCCGAAATGTAAAAAATAGCTATAGATATAAGGATTTACAAAATATCTAGGTCAAAATAATGAAATAGGGGATAGGGGCAATAAGGAAGAAAATGACATATACATAAGTAGAATTATCAATAGAATTGGGGAGGCAAGTAATGATGAGAATAAAATTAATAAAGACACGATATCGCTATCTTCTTCATTACTCGATTCTCCATCCCTACTAAAGGAACAAACGAAGAGTTGGAAAAATATAGAACAGAATTACAAGGAACATGGTAAACAGGAAAGTAAAATTATAAAACAAAATAATGAAGGAAACATGAAATCAGGAAGAAATTCAACAAATAAAGCTGGGGACGTGGAATATAATATCGTTAAGAGGAAACGAAATGGAACTGATCGAAGAAATGGAAAAATGGGGAATTCAAATAATAGGATTAAGTGAAATAAAAAAACATGGAAACGGATGTATTAAGTTAAATAGAAATTAAAGCATGTACTATTCAGGAGTAAGCCAGGTCTCTAGAGCAAATAAAGAAGTAAGGATAGTAGTAAACAAAGAAATAGACAAATATATAACGGAATGAAAAGCTAAGACACCAAGGATAATGGAAATAAGAATAGACATAAAGAGAATTTTATATATTATACAAGTATACGCACCAACCGAGGGAACTGAGGAAAAATTAGTAGAGACATTTTATAAGGAACTATAGAATACTTTACACAATATAAAGAAAAAAACAGAAAACATACTAATAATAGGAGATTGGAATGCTAGAGTTGGAAATTATGTAAATGAAGGAATGGAATCAATTGGTAAATATGGAGAAAAAGAAATAAACAGAAATGGAAAGGAAATGCTTAAGTTTTGCATAATCAATAACCTAAAAATAGGAAATACCTTTTTTAACCAACTAATGGTGGAAAGATACACATTCGCTGCAAAGGAAAGAAATGCCCGAAGCTTAATAGATTATATAGTATATACAACAGAAATGGAACAGGAAATCCAATTAGTAAAAACAATAAAAGGGACTGAATTAAACACACAGCATCGTTTAGTAATTACAGAAATCCAAGGTAGAGTCAAGAAACAAAATACCAAAAAAGAGTACACCAGAATAAAAATAAATAAACTGAAAGATGAAACGTTGAAACAATAATATCAAGTAGAAACGTACCTAGAATTTGGCAAAAATATAAACGAGCACAAAACTCTGGAAGAATTATGGAAAACATTTAAAGACAAAATGTAAAGAAAAGCGAAAGGAATATGTGGAGTATCTAAATATAAAGAAAATAACAAAAAAACAAGGTGGTGGACCGAAGAAATAAAAGTTTAAGTAAAAATAAAGAAACAAGCTTGGAAAAAATATATAGAAACAAAAGTGCCTGAAGATAAAGAAGAATATATAAAAATAAAGAACATCGTAAAAAATAAAATAAAAATGGCAAAACAAAATTTGGAAAGAATTTGGAATAGAAATAAATAACGAGTACAGGACGAATAATAGAATATTCTGGAACAAAATGAAGGGACAGAAAAGAAAAGAAATTAAGGGAATAATGGACAAGAATAAAGAATTACAAGTAGAAACAACCCATACTTTACGAATGTGGAAGTAATATTATGTAAAAAAGTATGATTTAGACGAAGAAACAGAAATAAAAGACATGAATCAAAGGCAAGAAATATATGAAGACATAAGTACGGAAGAATTAGAATTTGCTATAGAACAACTAAAAATAGAAAAGGCCAGCGGTGAAGACAATATAGACCCAGAAATGATCAAATCGCTGGGAGAAGAACGTAAACTGTGGCTACTAGTAATATTCAGGACAGCATGGAAAACAAACTCAATGCCAAAAGAATGGGACAACAATATAATCTTTCCCATACTAGAAAAGAGAAATGCTGCTGAATGTGATAACTATAGAGCAATCTGTCTAGCGCCAGTGGCAAGTAAGATGTATATCCGAATTATAGAACAAAGGATTAGGAATGAAGTTGAAAATAAATTGGAGGAGGAATAAACGGGCTTTAGACCACACAGGCAGACAACAGACAATGTATTTACAATACGAAACATAATAGAAAGAAGAGTACAAACAGGAGAACATCTAATATTAACATTTATCGACTTAAAAGCAGCTTTTGATACAATACGGACGAACACTATAAAAAAATCATGGCAACTTTTAGAAATTCCAGAAAAACTGATAACTATTGTAAATAATATCTATCGAAATGTTAAAGCATGGGTAAGAATACGTAGAGAAAAGTCTGAAATATTCAATTTAAAAAGAGGAATCAAGCAGGAAGATAGCTTGAGCCCACTAATAATTATAATAGTAATGACAGATTAATGAAAAATGTGAAGAAAAGAACCGAAAAATTACAAACGATAGTCGTATACAAAAACCTCCAACCAATAAAAATGGTAAGCATGATGTATGCGGACGACGTGATACTGATTGCAGATAGTCATACTAAAACGCAGAAGTTAATTGATATTTGGGTGGATGAGATGACAAACTTAAGAATGGAGATAAATACAAACAAAACAAAAATAATGGTGATAAACGAGAATCAAAGACGAGAAGAAGTTTCGACGTTCGAATATCTGGGAAGTATGGTCACAAAGGATGGAAAGACCGAAATTGATGTAATAAATAAAGTAGGAAAGGCAACGAATATATATCACGCTCTGAATAAGACCATATTTGGAAAAAGAGAGAAAAAAGACAAAACAAAATTAACCGTATTCCCCTTTCTTAGTATGGGCAAGATTATGTTGTCCCATTCTTTTAATACCGACACTAATATATTGAGGTGAATCATGGACAGTGACTCCAAACCAACTGAGCAAACTAAATGCAATTGAAATGAAATATTTAAGCAAAATAAAAGGAAAGACAGAAATGGATAGAATTAAGAATGAAGAAATAAGACATAATCTAGAACAAGAACCAATTGAGAAGAAATTAGAAAGAAAACAGCTGGAATGGTATGGACACGTAGTACGAATGGACACAAAGAGAATACCAAGAAAAGTATTAGAGATGAAAAGCTCAATAGAAAAGAGAAGACGCCGACCGAGGAAGACATGGATACAAAAAAATAGAAGAGATAGGGATAAGAAGAGGAAAGAATATAGAAGCAATGAAACGACTAGCAAGTAACCGAAAGGAATATAAGAAATGACTAAAGAATTATTAAATTGAAAATCCGACGCTGGCAAGTGCAAAAGGAGTTTCGTGAAAGAAGAAGAGATGGTGCTTACCCCTACTAGGGGGTTAAAGTAGCGAAGTCAAAAATACAAGAAAAAAGTGTCCCCCTTTGATCAAAAATCGACGGCTCTCTGCGTTTTTTTAAAACGTTGAGGCAGTTCCTGATGATGGCTCTGTTTCGTTTTCGTCCGGCTACCCTGTATAATTCCTATCCTCAAGACATATAATTTGTGATTATAATTTGTTCCTTTTTAGAAAAAGTAATTGCTTTTAAATTAGAGTCTCTAAACGAGGAGTCATGAATGTTATACTGACGAGGCCTAAGAAGGCCGAAACATGTTTATAGCTTATTCAATCCCCCTTTTGACTGCAAACCCAAACGGAATAGTGGACATCAACAATGAAATCGACGTCGACCAATATTCGTCGCGGCATTTAGTAGTTATTTTCAAACTTATAGACATGTAGGTTAGTAGTCCTATGAAGTAAGATTCTTTTTAAAAAGGATATTCCTATTTCATGAAAACAAAACTAGCAGTTTTCTTTGTTGAAAAATTTACATTTCAATTTCGCGAATTATCTGATATAATGCCTTGGATGAAATATCCAGTTCTTGGGGAGCTTCCGAATTACCAATTTGGATAAAATATGTTTGCCATTTTTGCACATTCCTATAAATTTGAAGGTCGGGAAATGCTGCTAACGTCTTCAACTGATTCTATTTCAGATGATTCATATTCATAACATGTGTTTTCACATTTTTTGATTACTTGAAACAAAAAGAATCATCTGCTCTATCAATCTTACTATTATTATTAATTGAAACACGTTACAATATCTTAAACATATTACTATAGAACCACTTCACAGAATTAGAAAAGCAGAGGATGTATTTCAATGCAAATAGTATGATTTTTCTTACTACAGGTTCTGATAAACTCATGATTTCGTTGTCTTTTGGATAAAACTGAATTTTCCAAAGTTAAAATCATAAAATGTATACTTTTCATGCTTTTATGTCACCAAGATGTCAACATTCAGTGTACCTCAAAATTTGTTTTATTACATTGTATTCGTCAAAAACCATTTTAGCACTACTGTAAAACCAATATTTTGAAATGTGATATACACGTAACCAAGTTGTTATGTAAATTATAATTCCGCTGAAAGGAATGTCATCTACTACAAGAAATATACCTCAAATACATATATACATTTTCCATTATGCAATACTATATAACCTTATCTAAAGTTTGACTTTATACCGCGTTGTTTTGATTACATGTTCGGCATATATGATTTTCTGCGACATGTTTTCATTAAAACATTATATTGAGAACATTGTAATAATAGAACGTGTTGAACAATAGGAATTTTTGGGCTGCTGTCAATATTTAGGGTGTTCATTACTCAGAATAGACTTGGTGTGGAATTAAGTCGTAAGTAATTGCCTGTGATTCCAATTAAGATATGGTGATTGATTGAAAACGTTCAACAATAACATATTCATTTAACATTAAAAAAGTAAGTGTAAATATGTAACGAATGTAAATATATATCAAACCCCAAACGTGGTGGCGAGCAGCCGCGCAGGTAGAGACCCTCCAATCCCAACTACCATTGTTTTGCAATAATCGGACGGTCTGCCATTGTCCTCCTCAGTTTGTATCCAGGTAGAAAATGGGACATTATTTTTTTTAATTTCTCCTCATATTTAGTATTAATAGTACAGTTCATTTAAAATTCTTTGATGTACTTATAGGTACAGTTATCTAAAAACAAATTTTAATCAGTAATATTTTGTTTTTATTGCTTTAAATCAACTCATATAATTCAAGTTTGAGCATAATGTTTTTCTCATGCAACCATTTGCCTTTATCAATAATAGTTGTAGAGGGATAAAAAATATAAAATGGGTTAGGGTACTTGCAATAAATAAGTTACAATTTATGTTCTTGCGAAGCGTTTGTTAGTTTCCAGAAAGGTTTCAGTGATGATGAACGACTTTGAGTTACATTGATTGAACTACAAGTTACTACAAACGACTGGTTATGAATTACTTCAGTGAACGAAAGAATGTGAGAAAATATGACAAAGCAAATATTCTTTGATAGTTTTAAATGTTTGTTAAGTATTTGAGTAACAAAAGAAAACATGTTAGAAAGGTTCTTCAACGCTATAAAATACCTTTAAGGATAACTGTGAGTTCGAAATTGCTGGGCTATCATAAAGTGATCAAAGAAGGGACGGGTCTGTATCTTCTAAAACTGGATAGTAATATATGTTTTTCGACATTAAATTGAACTATATTCTTTCTAATGTTACTACCGTTATCAACTTTCGATTAGCTTAACTGTGTGTTGCTGAATTAATTTTCGATAAATGAGATGACATTTGTTTCAATTAACCCGGGGTTTATTGAAATAGTACATATTAAACATATTATTCTTTTATTGAATGTATAAAATAAACAACATAAAAATAGTCAAAACCTTAAAAATCAGCGCAGTTATGGCAGATATAAGTGGAACATCCTAGAGTAAACTCTTCATGTGTTCAAATCTTACATGTCACACACATAACCCATCCCTCATCTGGTTTACTGCAGCTATATGATTCTCAACAAACCAAACAAAAATATTCCTCTTCCTCGGAGTATAAATCATTGGATAACTTTCTAGCTCTCTTACCTTTCTCCTTTTCTCCCTCCCGGTTGTTGTCAGAGATGAAAACTTTTTTTGCATTTTTAATATGTTCGGCTTTTTTCTTTTTATTTTCCTTCTCTGCATAACTCCTTTCTAATTATTCTTTCTCTTGCTCGTCTGTTAATATAGCCGATTTTTTCTTTCTTCTTCTTCAGGAAATGTTCTCACCATTTGCGGAGAAATAGGAATTGTTACCCCTCTCAACATAGAGGGCACAGTGCCTAAGGAAGTAGAAGTTATTATAGGTTTTGGTGAAGTATCAACTCTTGATGTTGAAGGTCTATGTCTATCAGTTTAGTTGTTATTAGTAGACCCATGTGCAGGAAGGTAGGTATTAGGAGTTTCTATAAGAATATTCATATTTTCAACCGATGACAGAACCTCAGTGATAGTTTCGACATTTTGAGCTTGTTGATCTGAACATATGATGGTAATAATGTATCTTATGTAAATATGTCTCTACTAAAAGGTTGAATTCCTGTCGCCTCAAACTTTTTAATAATATTTAATGGGATCACGATTGTTGGTAAGTTATAAATCATCATTGATTTTCCTGGATTGTTCCTCATTCAGGCATCCTGAACTACCAACAGCCGCTTTTTAAAAGGCCCGTATACACCAACGTCCAAAGAATGTAGATGATGAGAGCAGTGGGGAGGAAAGGATAAAATTACAATACCGTTTTCCCTAGCAAAATTAATAGTGTCAAGTCCCAGATGGGATTCGTGGTTATCTAGAAGAAGAAACACTGGATTTTCTTTTGATGGTTTTACTAACTTTGCAAATTGCTTAACAAATATCAAAAAATCTGCTGTTGTCAAATAGCCTGAACCATTTGCCGATCCAATGCAGTCAGGAGGGCCATCTCGTACAAAGTGGTCGTGAAACTTTTTCTACTAACTACAAAAATTGCTGTTACAAGTTTTCCTCGTTCCTCCGACGTTATTTCTCCTACTTGTTTTATTCCTTTAGTAGACACGACTTTTCCCACCCGTTAAACGGTGGTAATCCCAGTTTCATAGACATTCCATATATTGAATTCCGTGAAATTGAAGCTGCCTCGAATATTCGAAAAATTGTCAAAAAATAATGAAACGTTTGCTTTGTTAAAATTGATAGCTCTCTGCAAACATGTTGCTTCGGGAGCACGTATTGACAGTTCTTTGTTTTTTTCAAAAATATTGTAAACCAGTCTTCTCCATCACAACGATTTTTTTCCAAGATTTTGGCATTAGAATATTAAAGTACGTTACACTAACGTCTTTGGGCATCAAACCAAAATATATTATAGAAGCAAATTCAATATATTTTGCTCAGATGAGAAAACTGATCTGTTATTATGGTATCCTACTGATCTGTTATTAACATTATTTTATTGAACCTGGGATTTTTTCCCACTTCGGCAAAGTTACGTAATGGATATTATATTGAAGGGCTACAGATCTGACACTATTATGGTTTCGAATTACCCTACCTACAGCTTCTTTGCTTCGATATTTTGCATCTATCTGTTTTCCTATTATATGTCCACATCCTGTAAATGAATAATGTTCTTACTGATTATTCCTTACAGGGATTTGTTGAAACATGTTTCAACTAACCCCGTGTATTTTTGTTTTAACAAACCCCGAAATAGTTTTCTAAATTAAAATATTTATTTTTAGTATTTTCAATAAATATTTTTAATATTAAATTTGCTAACTGTAAACCATAATAATGCAGGCTTACAACAAAAATTGAAAGAAATGTCAATAGTCATATAGGGTGTCCCGGGACTAGTGGGACAAAAGTCAGGAGCGTATAATCTGAGCTAAAATAATGTTAGTACTTCATATAAACTTCTACTATGCAGGCCCTCGTTTTCGAGTTATAGGCCTCCAAAGTTTTAATTTTGAATTTGGTTTTTATTTGTATTTTTTGTACTAATTATTTGATCTTTATAAAATTTACGGCAAAGCTATAATGTATGTGTATGTTTATTTTGGTAAGCTAACGAAAAAGTACTCTTGTTGGAATTCGATAAAATAAGCCGTTTGGCTAATATTTACAGTTTTATTAATGCACTACGTACCAGTTTACGCATTCACTATTTTTATAAGTACACAACGAGGTAAAACTAACTTTTAATAGATGTCCAAAATTTACCTAGAGTACTACAAAAAAATAATTTAACGATAGCAGAAGATGAAAAACATTAACGACTTATTAATTGGTAAAAACTTTTTATAAGTGTTTTTACCGTTTATCAAGTTACCATAGGATTAGTTGTCAAACGTTGTGTAGAATAGTTCGTAGTCAGTACTTGTCAATAATTCATAAGTCCTTAATTTAACAGTTACAATAGCAGAATTCGCTTTTATTGAGTACGCAGATAAACATCTAATGTATGGACTGGCTTCTCGAAACTGTTTAGAGGCCAAAAGGCTTTATGAAGAACATTTTGCAAACAGAGCATTGCCAGACAGACGAATGTTTGGGCGTATTGATCTCAGGTTACGAGAAACAGGTATGAATAAGTAAATGTAATTTTCCATGTATATAAAACAAAATTTTAAATTTTAGGAAGATTTTCGCCAGAAAAAGCTGGAGAAGGTCCAGTACGAAGCATACGTACTGTGGCAGTTGAACAAGACTTGTTAAATGCAGTTGATAATGAACCATCGAATTTTAGAAAATTATCAAGAGAACATAACGTCTCGAAATCAGTTGTTCATCGCGTCCTAAAAGAACAGCTGTTATATCCTTTTCACATGAAAAAAGTACACCGTATGACAGTGGCTGATTATCCTGCTCGACTTGAGTATAGCCAGTGGTTTCTGCGACAACAACAAGCAGACAACACATTTATTAGTAACGTTCTCTTTACGAACGAACCGGGTTTCACCAGAGATGGAATCATAAATTCTCATAGTATGCATTTATGGGATGATGTGAATCTACATGGCATTATCCAACCTAGGATCCAGCATAGATTCATGGTTAATGGTTGGCAGGAATAGTTGGCAATAATTTGATACAGCCATACTTTATTGACGGTACTTTGACCGGTCAGAGATATTTGGAGTTTTTTGCAAAATGAGTTATGGAACCTGTTTGATGATGTGCTACTACAAACTCGTAGGAATTTATGGTTCATGCATGATGGGGCCCCTCCTCATTTCAGTTTAGATGTACGACAGCATTTACACACAAGGCTTCCTAATAGATGGATTGGTCGTGGAGGCCCTTTTCAATGGCCACCGCGATCAGGAGACGTTAATCCTATGGATTTCTTTCTCTAGGGTTATCTCAAAAGTAAGGTATACGCAACACCTGTGCAAACAAGGCAATATTTAATAGACAGAATTGTGTTACACTGCAATGTTATTAGAAATAGTGTGAAATTGCTCTTTCAAGTGCAAAGAAACAACCTTCGTAGACTTAGAATGTGCGTGGAAGTGGGAGGAGCTCATATTGAACATTTATTAGAATAACGTTAGTTTTTGTTGTTGTTTAGGAATTAATTTTAGTCTAATGTTTTATAACTTGTGTTTTTTGAGGTTTTCTTATTGGTTTAATAATGTTATGTTCGTAATTTTGATTAAAAGCAAGTAAATTCTGGACATCGTATTAATAAGTTAGTTAGGTAGATTTGTACGTAGTGCATTAATAAAACTGTAAATATTAGCCAAACGGCTTATTTTATGGAATTCCAACAAGAGTACCTTTTCGTTAGCTTAATGTGTGGGGAAGTGAATTTCGATAATTTCATACAGGGTGTGCCATACCTGCAAAATTTTTGCATCACTAACCATTGCGAGTAGTCCGTCCCTGGCTTCAATGCACTACTGTAAATCTGTTTACCTTACCAAAATAAACATACACTTACATTATAGCTTTGCCGTAAATTTTATGAAGATCAAATAACTAGTACAAAAAATAAAAATAAAAACCAAATTCAAAATTAAAACTTTGGAGGCCTATAACTCGAAAACGAGGGCCTGCATAGTAAAAATACTAACATTATTTTGGCTCATATTATACTCTCCTGACTTTTTTCTCATTAGTCCCGGGACACCCTGTATAAACAAATCGAAAAATTGTCAAAACCTGAGAAGTTTACAAAACAATAAATCACTGCCTGGCACGGTGCAATAATGTCACTGCTTCAAGTAACTTTAACAGACTAAAGGTATCGTCTGAGAGTCCAGAGCATTACTAGAGCGACGTTACCAGGCCATATAATTTAGGAGATATTCTCAATGTTTCAGTATATCCCGTGTTTCAACTATCCCCGGTCTCAACGTAGGTTTGAGCGGATGTCAACAGGTCATACAAAAATTCGTTGTCTTTAACTAGTGATATTTTCTTTGGCCAAGGCCGTAACATTATTTCGAATATAGGGAAACAAAAAATATTATCTTCCTCAATTGATTTCTCAAGGAAGGATAATATACATAGTCCAGTCGGTAGAGTTTCGGACTGTGTCAAAACGTGATAACCCAGAAATAACTATGCAGACCTACTTTAAATGACAAGTACAATAACACCTTAAAATGCTGAGAAAAAAAATTATTAGGAAAAAAAGTTATTAACAATTGAATTGAAAAATTCGCGTTTTTTAGAGTATCTCCTTAAATAAGTCAGCAGGATGACTTTGTACGAAAAAATGCTTCATACATGATTTATTTGTAATAAAAATATCTACAAAATGCTGGTGGTCCGATTTTGAAATTTTCAATAACAAAGCCGTGAGATGAAAAAAAACGGTAAAAAACGTCAATTTTTTAAAATTGCTGTAAAAATCACAATTATAAGCCAAGGTTTATTAAACTTTCGAAAATTATAGTTCAATTTATATACAATAATGACGCTAAAGCTGAAAATCAGGAAAGCAAAACTTTTTGTTCTATGAGGTTTTATACATCTACTGCACCGAAAACTCAAGGCTTTGCCAAATTGGTTTGAAGCATCGCTGATACTTGAAATTTGGTATACAGTTAGTGTAAATATGATGAAACAAATATCAATTTGCAAAATTCAATAATCTTCATTTTTACAGCTTTGGTAAGGCAAAATATTCTTGGAAATATGTCATTTCCCGTATTTTTAAATTTGCTTTGCTTTTTTTGTCAATTAAGTTGTTATTCATTATTAATATAGTATTTTTCATGCCATATCTTTACTTTTTAGTTTTTTTAAATAATACTGACGTTATATTCGGGGCCCTAGGGGCCAGCACGAGACGCGCACGAAATGTGACGCTAGTTGTTTATTAACTTTTCTCGGCTTCTACTTGATCAAAAAAGGTACGTTTTTTTTTAAATCGGTGTATCAAAAAGTGAGCAACAGAACTATACCGATCAAATTCAAAATTCTAGAAACTTGCAAAGCCTATATATTTTCAAAAATGCAAATATATTTATGGGATAATAAGGAAGAAGATAATATAAATTTAACGAAATATATTTATATACATTTGTATTCAGTTACTTAACAATTTTTTATTGATTTTTTATTTAAACTTTGTGTTTGTTCTTCGGTGGTTCTGAATCAACTTCGACATTTTCTTCATCGTCGGCGTCGTCATCGCTTACATCTAAAGAAAAATCTTCCGGCAGTTCATTACATATATCTTCGATCGCATCACTCGCATTTTCATCATTCGTATCATCGCTCGCTATTACACTTCTACGTTTCAAATTATTACAATTTTTGTCTTCGCAATGTTCACAAAACTCCGTGCATTCTAATCCATATTTTTTACAATTACATCTTTTACCGTATTGTAAAGTACAAGTACATTTTATTAAATTAACGAAATCCGGAGGTAAGAGTGGTTCGCTACTATATCTTGGTCTAAGACCGTTCTTGCCGATTTTCCATCCCCATTCTGTAGCATTAATTACATTGCCTAACCATTTTTGTACTTGTAGATAATCTCTAAAAATATGCTCTGACGCTGTCGATTCGCAAGGTGGTAAGGCTTCTAATTTAAAACTATTTTTTCGGCAATACTTCTTAAAACATTTATATCTAAAATCATTAAATGAAATTTTTTCAAATGCCTTTTCACCATAAAACGCAGTGATAACTTTACAGCCAGATTTTATCAAATAATTACGATTAGCATCTAGTTTATTAAAATTGCGCAATTCATCCGCCAGTTTCACATTTCGCAAGTTTTTTCTACCTTGTTTGAATAATGCCGACGTAGTGTCGCAACTTGTGAAAGCATGTATAAATGCAATTAAATCTCTAAGTTCAGTGTAGTTAAAACTGTTGCCGATATATATTTTTTGATTCACTTTATCTTTGCCTTTGCCTGGTTTCAAAAAGTATATAGGATTTACTGGATTTAATTGACACAAAATTACTAACAAATCTATATCTTCGCCCACTATTACAACATTCTTTTCTGAAGAGCTGTGCTGTATTGCTGCGTTAATTATTAAAGTATCAGCATGCTCATCTGCTTGCATCGTTTGTATATCTGCGCTTTGCAACTTTTCTTTGAGCATCGTAATTAAACTACGTTTATTTTTAGCATTGGATAAGAATTTTTCTTGTGAGACACATACAGTGGATGCATCAAATATTATTTCTCGACTGATTTGTCTTGTAGCTCTTCGCAGTCTCTCTGCTTTTTTCGTTGATGTTGATTCGGTCCAGAAGGTCGTGGCACAAAAAAATTTTTTTGAGAATACGTCAAGAAATATAAGCAATCGATTTACGTCAAAGAGATTTCTCTAAGATGAAAATTGCAAAAACTATAGGGAAAAAACTGTGGCGTATAAAAGTAGGGTGACGTATAAAACCTTACCAAAGCTGTAAAAATGAAGATAATTGAATTTTTGTGAATTGATATTTGTTTCTGCATATTTACACTACCTGTATACCAAATTTCAAGTATCAGCGATGCTTCAAACAAATTTGGCAAAGCCTTAAGTTTTCGATGCAGAAGATTTCTAAAACCTCATACAACAAAAAGTTTTGCTTTCCTGATTTTCAGCTTTAGCGTCATTATTGTATATAAATTGAACTATAATTTTCGAAAGTTTAATAAATTTTGGTTTATAATTGTGATTTTTACAGCAACTTTAAAAAATTGACGTTTTTTACCGTTTTTCCATCTCACGGCTTTGTTATTGAAAATTTCAAAATCGGACCACCGGCATTTTGTAGCTATTTTCATTACAATTAAATCATGTATGAAGCATTTTTTCGTACAAAGTAATCCTGCTGACTTATTTAAGGAAATGCGCTAAAAAACGCGAATTTTTCAATTAAACTGTTAATAACTTTTTTCCTGATAAATTTTTTTGTCAGCATTTTAAGGTGTTATTGTACTTGCCATTTAAAGTAGGTCTGCATAGTTATTTCTGAGTTATCAAGAAAATACCACTTACACTGACTTTTCGGCCTCTGTCGACTGGACTAACAGGAGAAACCTTGAACCAAAAACGTTAAAAATATGGTGTTTGAATTTTTAGCTATGGATCTATAAAGAAAGAAAAGTAATACTCAATTATACTATAAAAAAATAAGATTAAGGTTGTTCAACATCTATCAACAAGCATTTACTCCAGATACAAAAACTATCGAACATATTTGTTCAATGTTGCCTACATAAGGGTATTCCAAGATTGGGGGCACAATAACCCCAATTTTTGTGAAATTTGATTGACTGATTACGTGATTACTAATGGTTGTAAAAACCCACGATCTACGTAATTTTTCAATCCATAATTGAGGGACATGGTTTATATTTAGAATTGCATATAAACATGCGACAACCATCTCTTTACAACAGGTTGTGTGAAGAGGTTCGCCTAATATTTGATAAAGAGTGACCCAGATTGATTACAGTAAATGAGAAGAATTAAATATCAACCCTATTGATCTGCAGCAATTATTTAACAACACCTCGAAATTCAAGTCAATAATTTCACAATTTACACTGCGATTCGTCAGAATACCCTAGCTTTTGGTTCGCAATTAAAAGCGAAGACGGCGTGATTACCGACTGCTCGATACTTGTATACTTCTAAGAACCAAATAGCAGCCGTTTCGTTTACGTATTCAGTTCATTTTAGACGCTCTAAACACAGATTGCACATTTCTCCGTGTAATTGCGAACCAGCAGAGACAGTGTTTAATTATATTTTCTAACATATAGTATTGCATAGTTTGAGAAGATGATGTGATTAAATTGGTTTGTATATCACAATTCAAAAAAAATGTTCACCATAGAGTTAGTTGTTCATCCATCGTCAAACACGACATACCATAAAATGTTATATTATAAAAAAATATGTTTGATTAACTTGATGTAGTTGTGGAGAGGGCCGGGTAATGTCGTCAGATGGCAAAGACTGCATGGACAAGGACGAATGCGTCGACTTGCCTTGTCTGAATGGTGGTACTTGTATCAATTTGGAACCAAGATTCCGGTACCGTTGCAATTGTCCCGACGGATTCTGGGGTGAAAATTGTGAATTGATCCAAGAAGGTCAAACGCTCAAACTCAGCATGGGGGCGTTGGCGGCGATATTGGTCTGCCTACTCATCATATTAAGTACGCGTGTAAAATACTCTATGTAGAGTACCAAATAAATGATGGATATTAGAATTAATTTTTTGCGCTGTTATGAATAAAAATTACTAACATAAAAAAATATCATAAAATTTATATTTTTGTCATTAATTATGAATTGGAATAAAATGGAAAATTGAACAGTTTTTTCGTTAGAGAAAATAAAATTATTTGCGGATTTATTCAATATTTTCAAAATCAAAAATAAGGGTTTTGTAAGAAGAATTACTCCTGGTTGTCTTCTGGCCAAAAGTCTTATGTGGCCATAAACATTCTAGGAAAAATGTTCACCCTTTCTCAACCCCCGCTTTGAATTGAGGGGAGGTAAGTTTTCCCAAAAATGGGGTTTTGAATGTAGCACTTTAAATATTAAAGTTCTAGATCATGAAAATAAGTGCAATATATTTCGGTTTACGAAAAAAATAAGAACAAAAATTATTAGTCATGTCAGAAACTTTGGCACAGAGACTCTTTTTGCCTAAAAAATACCGCCTATAAATTTTCCAACACTTTTGGCCAAGCCCAAGGGGGGCTTACGGTTATTTTAATGGATTAATTTATTTTTCATTGAAAAATGTTTTACGGATTTTGGTAAAAAATTATAAATATGAAGTGCAGAGTATAATAGATTTATCCACTTAGCAGCAATTATATCTCATAATTTCAATAAGCGCCAAAATACCAAATTACATTTTTTTCTAATTTTTGTATTTATTTAAAGTAAATACGTATAATAAAGTGTACTAATCTTTAGTAAATCGAAATAACATAAAATTTCATTTCCCACACCAATATATACAAAAATTAGTATTCGATTTATGAATAATAAAATCAACTGCACAATTTTTGTTTTTGGTACCTCGTATTTCCACCAAGTTCACGAATAACACATTGACAACTTGGAATGCTAAGAATATGATTCTTAATGATATTTTTTGGTATTGTCTCCCATATACCAAGCAGGGTATTGATAAGGTCATGCAGGTTATTCAGAGGCTTTCAACGGGTTGAAATTCTTCTGCCCATATTATCTCATATGCGTTATATGGGGTTGAAGGTTGAGATTAGGGTTTCTAACTGGCCATACCTCGATATCAATGCTTACCTCTTTCCAATACTCTTGTAGAATTATAGTAATGTGGGGCCGTGCATTGTCCTACAAAAACAAAAAAATGTCTCGAATAAAAGGGGCACTTTGCATAACGTGAGGTTCTAAAACCGACTCAACTCGTATATACCTTCGAAGAGTGAGAGCTCTATTTTGAAAATGTACCAACTCCGTACGTGCACCCAAAGAAATTAATCCCCACACAATTACTGATCCGCCTCTAATAATAGTTCACTCCATGAAGAATGTTGCACTGGGCATATCGCTCTCCTTCTCGTCTAAGTATATACTCTTACTCGTCGACCATAACTGAAAAAATTAAACCTGGATTTATTAGAGAAGAGAACTCTGGCCCTGTCGTTTTCGGCCCAATTTACATGAATTCGTGTAAACCGTAGTCTTCCTCTTCTATGATTTGCAGTTAGTAACGGTGCTTCTGCAACTTGATGGGAAGTCAGATTACTTTCACGAAGCCTTCTTTTTACAGTATCAGGACTTACTTGTTATGCATCTAGAAGCCTATTTTGTAACTATGGTGTGGATAGAATCCTTGTTCTAAGTGTTACTAATTGAAGGAAACGATCCTGTACAGGGGTGGTAACCATTGGACGTCCTGGGACGGGTCTCGAATGCTGCCCTATTTCCCTGAATCGACCTAGCCATAGCCCTACTAATGATAGACTGATTCACACTGAGTTGCTGAGCAGTGTAACTCTGATTTCTCCCCTTACCACTGGGCGTGACGACCACCACGGATTCTTGCTCTGTTAAATTTCGATTTTGCTTTTGGTATGGATTCATTGTAAATGTATAGACACTAGAGAAACGAATTTATTGTAAAAAAAGAAACTAGCTTATATTTTACTATACTGAAGAAATAATACCAAAATCGTTGACTTTTTATTTTGTAAATAAATGAGACAAAAAATAATCATTCAAAAAAACATTCGATTTCATTTGTTTTATTTCTCAATACACAAGGTAATATCATAATTATTCGATTATATCTGTTTTAGACGAATAACAACAACTAAGTTAATGTACCAAATTCGGACATCTTAAGGTATATCTTTACTCACTTTCTTGGTAACTTTTTTCGTATTTGTGACACCCGAATGAAAAAAATTAATCTGATTTCTTGAACATTTAATTTATCTATGTTAAGAACTGAAAACAATACAGGAAAATAAATGTTTTCCTAAAAAATGAAATATAAAAGTATAAACCATGATTTTAATTCGGATACCGATATCCAACTAAAGTGCTAAAAAATGACCCCCCCCCCCAGGTACAAAAAACGGATAGTGTCGGTATTTCGGACACAAACTCAACCTAATTTTGACATGGGAGTAAAAATTGTTATAAATAGTTGAAATTATTGTATATTTATGAACTTTTCAATTGCAGGTACCCTGAATAGACCTCTTTTATTATTGTTTATTAGTAGAGGCTTCCTAATTTTTTCTTCAATATCGTTAAATTTGTACCAAATAACATCTTTTTCAGAAGGCCACTTCCAGCTGCTTCCACTTGGGGCCATAGCACTTACGTAAGCCTCCTCTTCGTCACTTATTCAAGAATTATGCCTGGAAATTTTTGGTCAATGTAATTAACAATAACTTAATCTCCTTTCTTAAAATTTGTCTCTAGGTCTACAATAATTTTGTCTTCATGAGCATTCATTTTTCCGTTGGCACTCTTTTGTGTGGATCTTTTTCATTGAAATTCGTCCCTTTTAGTTCTGATCCGTTATTAATTTTCTGTTTTCTTGGGTTTTTTGGTTTTGCTGACTTTTCTTTTAGCTTTTCCAGGCTCAATTTCTTCCTATTTTCTTTTTTTTTGTTCTATTTGCTCTTTTTCCCGTTTCGTACCATTATAAAATTCCTTACACTGTTCAGAACTAGCAACAGCAGGTATTTTACCTAAGGTTTTTTTCTTCGCTCCCTCTTTTGATTTTTCAGGCCAATATAATATACCTTTAAACGGTGACAGTACTATAAATTTACTAGAACTAACTTCTTTTGGGCTTTGGTTCCTTCAAGTCCTTCTATTAAATTAACTTTTATTCCGACTTCTTTGGAGCCAAGGTTGTTACTTTCTTCTACTGAATTAACTTTCACTTTATTTGTGTTTTTGTAACTTCCCTTTTCTACTTGGATCATTGTTTCTGTAATTTGCAACCTTTCCGTCTGTATTACTGATTTCTCCCTTATTTCTATTTCTTTTGGTTCTTTATTTCTTTACTTTTTTATTTCTGTCGGTTGTAGCGTATCTCCCTCTTTTACCGGTTCCTGTTTTGTTCCTTTTAGTTCATTATTGCTTGACTTTAATATTTCTGTTCCTTGTAGCGTATCATCCTCTATTACTGATTCCAATATCATTTCTTTCAGTTCTTCATCACTTGATTTCATTCCTTTCGCTTGTAGCATATCTTCCTCCATTAGTGACTCCGGTCGCATTTCTTTTTCGCTCGTACTTGTATTGATTAACTTTTCTATTTCTATTCCTTGTTCTTTATCTACTACCAGTTCCATCAATATTTCTTCATTAGTTTCAATACTTTCCTCTCCGGTGTCGTTTGCTAATGATCCAATAATTTCAATGTTCTCGTTAGTTGTATTGAACAAATACTCATCGAGCCACTCGGCTTCTAAAACAATAGAATCTTTTGGTACATTGTCTGCAACTTGCAAGTTCTCATTAGTGTTCTTTCTATTTTGTATATTATCTGCTGAAGGTTTTTCTTCGACATGCTGTTTTAATTTTTTCCATTACCTATATAGAGAGTCATCTTGTATTGGACCTGACCATTCACTCACAGTGGAAAGAGAAAGTTTAAATTTCTCAAGTGTACCTTTCTCAAAAAATTTATCATTGAAATTCAAATGGTGTGTATTGAATTCAACATTCTCCAGAGTTTGGAGCTTCACTGCATTCTCTGTAATTGTAGTATTTGTTGTAACTTTAGCAGTTACCAGCTTACTATAATCTATTGCATCTGCATCAAATGGAAATAATCCACAAGTTTTAAAGGCATTTTGCACCATTGTAGGTGTAATGACGTCTTTAATTACAGTATCCAATAAAGGAGCAAAATTGTCATTTCGAATTTTTTGTTCATTAGTGTCTATTCTAAATTTAACAACCGCTTTCTTCTAGCTAGTTTTGAGAGGTTTAAAAACCCCTACATCCATAGGTTGCAGTATATGAGTAGAATTAGGGAACAGACTAATTAAAATGATACCTTTTTCCGAACAAAAGTTGCTAAGATGCAATGTCAAGTGCGACTTGTGCCCATTCACATAAAATATTACAGGCAATGGTATGTCATTTTTAAGAATCCAGGGGTACAAAATATTTGACGGATATTCAAAAAAACTTTCGCTTATCATCCAACCCGACTCCGCCTTTCCCAGGCCCCAACCGTTTGGCATTAGTGCAACAACAATTTGTGGAATTCTTTCATAGGGGAACATCACCATAGGAGGCGCTAACTCTCCTGCCGCATTTGCTGTGAAATATAAACAGTAGGTAAGTAACATAAGTATGTGAAAAAAATGGGAGAATAAGGGTTCTGGAATAAGACAATTACCCGTAACAAGAGTTATTAAACATTCCTTCTCATTGTTAGCTGTACTGTTGTAAACGTTTCTACTCCCTTTGTGTGCGAGAGCTTTTGATCCTTCTGGACATAAGAAAAAAGCAGTCTCATCTGCGTTGAATGATCGTCTAGGATACTGTGTAATCTCCATCAAATTTTCGGCAAGAAAATATGATTCAATTTCTACAAACCAGTTTCGAAGGCTTCGTTCAGTGATTTGAGCCCTAGCGTGAACTAAATTTTGAGTCATTCGTGTAGAGATGTTCTTATGACGTCGCAGAAAGCCTTCATACCAGTGCCTGCCAGGTAGGCAAGTTTTTTCCTTGTTTTTAAGGGATCTGTTTTTTTCTTTTTTTTTTAAACACACATACACTTTCAAGTAGGTGTTCCTTGGTTACCGGAAATCCTACTTTAGCTACCGCTATAATCCACTTTGCTAGGGTGTCTTCTTCTTCTTTTTTCGATAAAGTTGGTTGTAGGGGCTCCAGCTTTACACTCATCAGGATACTTTCCATAAAATTTTGAGTGAAGGGTAATTTTGGGAATATTATATTCTCTACTTGTAGCTTTAATAGCCATTCCATTTTTTATAGCTTCTATTGCGGATATGAGTGTGTGATGAATATTTAAAATTTTTCTTTAAGGACATTCTATAACAACGATAACATTACATGTACATAAAACGGACATCATTGGTTGTAATTATGACACCCCGTGTCAGAATTAGGACACCATACTTTAATTTACAAAAATGAACGAAGAACGTGGAATACAATGCTCCTTTTATCAGAAAAAGATGTAAGATACATAACTTAAAATATTGGAATATGAACATAATTCGGATACCCCGTGTCCAATTTCAGGAATAGCTATTCGGTTGGCCGTAATACTGACACCCTAATAATTCGAGATAATAATATAAAAAAGTAATTTTCTTCAAAATCATATACGAGTATCATATAAAAACATACTACAGTAATGGAATATGTTTTGCAACAGAAATGTAATAATAATCTTACCTGAAAATATAACAAGAAGTCGTTAAGCTTATAACACAACACACCTGTCTATGCCCTGTCAGTTTCAACGAGCTGCTAGAAATGATTTGTTTGGTTGGCTAGCCTGACATTTGAAATATATTATGACCACATGATCATAGATGGCTCGACATGTATCTAAATCGTCGTTTTATAAACTGAAATCTTATTCTAGTAATTAACATGGAAAGTGTCCGAATCTGGTGCAGGGTCTGAATTTGGTACAATTACTTGGAATTACGCGATACTTTCGCTGCTAAATGTATTATTTTTTTTTATTTTCTAGTAAAAAACCTTTGAAACTGTGAAAAATATATAACTTATTATAAATTAAAAAAATGTAATTCTTCCGAAAGATACAAAAGCGATCTCCAGGATGGAAAATGGAAAGTTATACTTTGCACTTGCTCAGTATTTTCCATCAAAATTCACTAAAATTTTTAATCCCATTAGAATTTGCTAAAAGTTCTAAAAGGAACTATTCAACTAAAAAGAACCTCTGTGCCACATTTCTGCATGCCCAAATGCCTGCTCCTAAATCCAAAGCAGGTGGTTGAAAATGGGTAGACTTTATTGTTTATGATGATATAAAACTTTCGACCTGTAGGGTTGAGGTTGGATATTTTTGCGAAGTTATAGATGTCGCATTTTAAATGTATATAGGTATACTTGATAAATATAACATTTCATTTCGTTAAACTTCAATGTATTTATTGTTAAATATGTGATACAATGTCTAATGGGATACAACAAAGTGATGAGAAAAGTCATAACTCTAATTACTTTGAAAAAAAATAGTTTCTATTTACAAGGGTAAGTAAATAAATATTTTATTGTTGGGAAATAACATTTAATAACAGGGGTGCCTCATATTAAATTGATTGGAGATATTTCAAATATTTTGATGGAAAAATACAGTTTAAGTAAAATTGAAGCTCTTTTATCGAAATAAATTATTCCATTTACAGCATCAACTATTACTTGTTTGAAATCTTCAATACTGCATGTTGGAAATATCCAACATACAAGTTTTGCCGTTACGCCAATAGTGGAAAACGGCTGACGGTATGTTCATTAGATGAATGTGTCTAGAAATGTTTCCACAAATTTAAGTAACGATAAACAAGTAACATGTTGAGTGGACATTGATAAAAAACCGGAGATGTTTCAAAATACCCTTGGATTCATAGATATCCAAATTCAAAATTCTTCTTCTTCTTAAAGTGCCTATCCGCTCCGGATGTTGGCTATTCGCACTTTGTTAACAACAGCTCGGAATAGTTGAGTGGTTGATTTGTTGAACCACGTTCTTAAATTTTTCAACCACGATATTTTCCTTCTTTCCACTCCTCTAGCTCCCCATACCTTGCCTTGGAGAATCTTCTGTAAAAGGGTATATCGGCTCTCATTACGCATTATGTGTCTAAGATATTGTAGCTTTCGAGTCTTGACTGTGTTTAGGACTTCTTTTTCCTTTCCCATCCTTCTCATTACTTCCATGTTGGTTATTTTATCCGTCCAAGGTATTCGTTGGATTCTTCGGTACAGCTACATTTCAAATGCCTCAAGTTATTTGGAGGAGGCCTCCGTAAGCGTCCATGATTCGACCCCATAGAAAAGGATCGAAAACACGTAACATCGCAGTAGGCGAATTTTCGTTGACAGCTGTAAGTCATGACTCGTAAAGACTCTCTTCATCCTGATGAATGCTATTCTGGCTTTTTCAATACGCGTTCTGATCTCCACAGAATGGTCCCAGTCATCATCTATATTCGTGCCCAAGTATGCGTATTTGTTGACTCTCTCTAAAGGAGTTTCGTCCACAAAATACCGCGGGTGTTTTGGTTCTTACTGATTATGTTTATTTCCAAACCCTATTGTCGGCTGTATATTGTAACACTGTCCATTAGGAGTTGTAAGGAAGCTAGGTTGTCCGCAAAAATAACGGTATCATCTGCATACCTTATATTAATCAATCGTTCTCCGTTTAGCAGGATTCCAGCTTCAATGTCTTCCAGGGCTTCCCTGAAAATGAATTCCGAGTATAGGTTGAAAATTACAGGAGATAGTATGCATCCCTGTCTTACACCACGTGATATTTGTATCTCTTCTGTTATCTCTTCACCCTGACACAAGCCCTCTGATTCCAATAGAGATTTCTGATGATTTAGAGGTCCTTCCCGTCCAGGCCAGCCTTTTGCAGAACTTCCATCATTTTTGTGTGCCGTACTTGATCAAACGCTTTCCTATAGTCTATAAAACATGCGTAGATATCGCAGTTGACATCCCTGCATCGCTGAAACAGCACCTGGACCGAAAATAGAGCTTCCCTAGTCCCCACAGCATTTCTGAAACCGAATTGAGTATCAGACATCTGTTCCCCACACAGTTAAAATATCCTATTGTAAATTATCTTCAGGAAAATCTCTAGCAGATGACTCATCAAGCTTATTATTCGAAAGTCGCTACATTTCCTAGCATGAGGCTTCTTGGGGAGAGTAATGAATTCAGACCTCAGCCTTTCCGTGGGTATGACGCCCGTATCATAGATCACATTCAACACTTTTGTAAGCCACTTTAGATTCTTCCCTTCGATCAGCTTTAACATTTCAGCAGGAATCCCATCGGGGCCCAAGGTCTTTTGATCTTCTGCATTTTTCAAGGCTGCCTGCACTTCTACCTCTAAGATTGTGGGACCATCCGATTCTTCGATATTGGGTGGCATGGTTCTCATGTCATCAAACAGTTGTTTAATGTATTCTTCCCAGGTTTGCTTAATTTCCGACATCTCTACTATAACTCGGCCTTGGTTATCCTTAAGTACATTAACTGTTCTTCTCTTCACTGTTCCTGCCATTTCCTTTACTTTCTTGTGCATATTAAAGTTATCACATTTAGCTTGATGTTCTTCGATTTCCATACATTTTTTAAATTTCTCGTCTTCTTTGACTGTTCTTATTTTCGCCCTTATTTCTTTTTGTATGTTTATGTATTCTCTTTTATTATTTTTATACAATCTCCTCTTTTTCCTCAGTTCTAAGATCTCATCCGTTATCCAAGATTTCTTCATCTGTTTTTTAGGCTTTAAGTACTTTTCTTTGACTTTATGTACACCTTCTTGAAGCATCTTAAGGTCTTTTTCTACATCTCCATCGTTTTCCTGTTCTTCCGTTTCTTTCAAGAGTTCTCTTTTTACCAAATTGCTTGTGGCTGCGTCTTTCAGTTTTCTGTAGTCGTATCTCCCTACACGTTTTTTCCCTACCTTTTTCAACCTGATTCCCATCCTTCCTATCAGCGGGTTATGATCCGACTGTACATCTGCTCCTGGATAGGTTTTTATGTTTTTGATGCTGTTTCTAAATCTCTTATTAATTAGTACAAAGTCTATCTGATTCCTAGTTTTCCCATCATTCGATTTCCACGTGTACAATCTTCCATGATGGTGTTGGAAGAATGTATTGGTATTAATCAGATCATGTTCCGCTACGAATGCACTTGGAGTGTCGCCATGTTCGTTTCTCTCGCCTAGTCCAAAGTCTCCAATGTGCTCCCCAGTTCTACTTTTCCCAAGCTTGGCATTGAAATCACCCATAATGATGTTTTTATCATGCTGTGGCAAGGTTTTGATTATATCTGATATTTGCTTGTGGAACTGGTCTACGTCCTCGTTGCTGTAATCTGTAGTAGGAGCATAAATATGGATGAGATTAACATTCACGGGCCTTGCATTAATTTGTAGAAGAGTTATTATCTATGATATTGGCACAAAGTTGGTAACACACGTTTCAATTTGTTTGTGCAGTATAAATCCGACTCCATGTTGGAAATGTTGTTCGCTGTTCCAGAGTAATATACAGAATATTCCTCCCCGTTCCCATTAGCTCCCGTACCCGGCCATCTCATCTCACTAATGCCTAAAATCTGCACTTTAAGTCATTTCATCTCTTGAATTATGTTTTGCAGCTTTCCAGGCTGTGCTAGTGTTCGCACATTCCATGTACCAAATATCACGGCCTCCAACTTTACCTTTCTGTATCATCCTTTCTTACTATTAATCAAAGCATTCCCTCTCGGAGATCCGAATGAGGGACTATATCCGGACATTTTAAATTTTGTCTTGACCATAGCCATCGTAATAATACTAGGGAAAACTTTAACGAGTCTTTAATGTTGGGTTCCCATTTGTCTACCATATCCTTATGCCGTTGATCATTTTCTGATTCCTCCGCCTTCGGAGCCGATTCCTCAACTCCAGGACAAAAGAGTGCCCTGCCATTTACTAACTCCTCCACCAGAAGATGTTGGACAGTAAGTGTGGGATTGCTTATCCCGGCAATCGTTCGGTCGTCAGAGCCTCGTTGGTTATCTAGCAGGGTGGACCACGCGCAGGTGAGGTTGACATTCGGGCTGGTATTATTATCTCTACGTTCACCCTTCCCAAGATACCTTTTCTAAAAGCCTATCGGCGAGGCCCAATAAAACAAGCGCACAATAAATATTCAATAATACAAAAGCATTGCCCAACGTCAACAGTTACCTAACAAACTACCTACCTAAGAAGCACTCACTACGTGTACTTCAAATCAAGAACACGTGTTATCTAGTCATGCTAATCATTTTATCAATACATTTCTTAGCAAACTCGTATTACAAATTCAATCAAATTCATTTCTAAAGTTGTTACTGGGTGTTATGTAAGGAATAATATTTTTATTGTGTAAATAAAACTGAGAAGCTCAACTTCGACGTCAACGTCTACGAACACCACAATTCGGAGACCAACCGTCAAAACAGAATACAGTCCACTTAGCTCGACTAGTAAAATAGTCACCCTAACAGAAGACGGCGGGAATGTACTAAGTCCCTTCCTAATCCACACACTGTACATAAACTTAATCAAATTTAATGATCAAATGATTTTTAATTGTTAAGAGTAAGTGCGAAATATGTCCACGTTGAATTTTTACATGAATTTTCTAATATCCATATTTATACATAATAAGTACAGTAAGGCTAAATAATGATTACCCTCTTCGTTTCAATTTCTCTTCAAGTTAATAGTATAGTCGTAAGAGTGAGTGAGTACGTATTTTTTGTTACTCTGCTCTACTTTGAATGTTATTCTATTTTTATCTGAAAGAGCTTTAAAATTACTTGAAAACAAAATTTTTTGTATATATATATATATAATAAGCAACGAAGAGATTAGTGGGTATTGCACGCAAATAGAAGAAGGGGCTACTGAAAAGAGTGGTAACCGCAGACATGCATGTTTCTGGCTCATTAGCCGTCCTCGGTACGGTACAACCAAGAAAAGATGTGAAACATGGGAGCAAAGGTATTGAATGAAACATGAGAAAATATAACAGGATAGTCAAACACAACATTTGAGTCAGTAATATTAGAAGATCTCGAATATTCGAGACAACAACCAACATAGACACGGAGGCGCATATAACACTCCCATCTGAAACTTCCGACCCAGATTAATGAACTAACAACAAGATGTACGAATAGTGCGTGACATATGAACAATAAGCTGAATTCTGTTATCTTTTCTCATGTGTCATTCAACACCTTTGCTCCCATGTTTCACATCTTTTCTTGGTTGTACCGTATAGAGGACGGCTAATGAGCCAGAAACATGCATGTCTGCGGTTACAACTCTTTTCAGTAGCCCCTTCTTCTATTTGCGTGCAATACCCACTAATCTCTTCGTTGCTTATTGTTCATATGTCACGCACTATTCGTACATCTTATATATATATATATATATATATATATATATATATATATATATATATATATAAGAATTAAATTTGAGACACCTTGTACAATAACTAATACCAAATTATGCTCTAATTTTGTGAATATACTAGGTTGTTCGAAAAGTAATTTTTTGTGAATATGGAAGACGAATGAACTGTAATATTAACTATGACTGTTTTATTACAACCTCAATTTTTAAATGATTTTTACAAATGTGAAAATATCTGACAAGGTACAAATATTCGTCATTGAATGATCCCCAATCTTGAAAAATCGTCATTGGAATGAAAAAAAGGAAAAAACAAATTTTAGGGTAATCAGTATTTCCCATCCAAACTCAAAAAGCGTTTGGAGAGTTGTTGATCGATATAAGTTGAAGAACAAAAGTTTCATTGAATTAAACTTTATGGTGCCGAAACCATCTTGAATCGTGTAAACACACAATTCAGTTTTACTTCGTTTCATCATGAGTGTTTTCTGTTGCTTTCACGTGCATTTTGTGATTTAATGAGAAAAAATGAGAAATTAGTGGTATGAAAGTGTTATTTTAAAATGTTTGGAACTTTATCGCTTATAAGTATCAAATCCAAACGATTAGAACAATGTACCAATGTACCGAGTGACTGATTAAGAGAAGTAACCCGCTCAGAAACTATTTATCGTACAGCTTAGAGAAAAAAATCTGTATTACAAACTCGCATACGAGAAACTGCTGGAAATTATTTTCAAATTTTCTTTTCATGGCTAGAGGGTGTAGTTCACAATAATAACATAAAAACATCCTTTTTCTATAATAAATGTACCGTTATAGTACCGCAAAATATAAATATTCGTAATTATTAGATCATTTTACGCAAATTTGCACGAAAACTTTTTCCCCTATCTTGTAAAATAACTGGTAGGGGTGAGTGAGAAAGCTGACTCAATAAAACTGTTATAACGTTTGTTCGGCTTCATGTATTTTGACAAAAATAGTATCATTTGAAAGGGAATTCAGTGCCTAATAAAATATCAGAAATGTTGATATCCCTGAAGTTCATGGTGAATAATATGTAATTGTAACTATAGATGTCTCTCCTGTGTCAATTTTGATTTTATATGGACACATAATCTCAATTTATTCATTGATAAGAATTGTGTCTAATTTAGGACACTGTCCGCTTTCGGGACTTTTACCTTATATACTCTTACTCGTCGACTCAATAAAACTGTTATAATTTTTGTTCGGCTTCATGCATTTTGACAAAAATTGTATTATTTGAAAGGGAATTCAGTGCATAATAAAATATTGTACCATCATTGCATTCCAGTGGTTTTGACGGTCGCTAGGTAGCGGTGATTAAACAATTGTTTTGTTTTTAACTTTTTTGGGAATCTTCAAATACGATGCTATATTTTTTAATCGATCAAAAGAGGATGGAATTTAAAAAAAATGGTGAAAACTGCATCTCAATATCTATATTCCAACCCAGGGCTTCTTAAACTTTTTGCATTCCCGACCCCATTTATGATTGCGAGTTTCCTGGCGACCCCCTATAAATATGAAAGAAAGATAAATAAATATTTTTTGATGATTTATTTATTAGGTAACATGTACATATGAAAATATATAGTTTTCGAATTCGTTTAGAAACATACAAAAATTAAAAATTGCACAAAAAGTTCTATAATTGTATTTATTACAGTTACAAAAATTATATGCCCTATTTTTCATCAAAATTGCATTTTTTGCAATAACATAAATAAAAGAGAATTCTGGCCGTCTTAGATCGCTCGAATATATTCGAACGCAGTCGTTGAGTGGTAAGTATTAAATTAAAATTAAAGGAAAACATTTAATGAGATGGATGTGCCTGTTTTTTATTGCATAACAAATTAAATCTTGCTGGAATGTTTGACACTGCTGGACGTAATACCTCTTCAACATTTTTAAGCGATGAACGATATTGGGATTTAATATGTGTTAAAGCTGGGAAAGTAACTTCACATAAAAATGTGGTGTTGAATGGCAGAAGAACATTTAACGACATATCAGAGATTGTGGGAAATTCAGTTCTAGCTCCGATCCAGAATTTAGTCAAGGGCTTTTTTAGAAATTGTAGTTTTAAATTTGAGTCACTCGAAAGCTCAACAAATTCCTCTTGAGCTTTAAGTGGCAAGTGATCAATCTCGCTTAAATCAATCCTAAACGTCTTCTGAATCCAAGCTACCTTTTTGAAATCAATATTTAATATAAAATATGTACGGAACTGTGTTTCTAGTGCTTTTAAGTGATCTACAATCATTTTTGCAATAAAAGTTTTACAATGATTTTTCTCGATTATAAAATTGTCGACACTGGAAAACATTTCGAACGAATTTTTTCTACCCTACTTTTCCAGATGTTGATCTTTTTAATAAAACTTTCAATTTTATCATTCGAGGTAAATATATCGCAAATTTTTCCTTGAAGAGATAAGTTGAGATCGTTTAATTTCGCAAAGATATCTGACAAATAACACAGCTTAGATAGCCATAAGTCATTTTGAAAAAAAGCAGCAAGTTCACATTTTCGTTCGGTTAAAAATATTTCGATTTCGTCCTTTAATAACAATAATCTTCTTAAACTTTGACCTCTTGACAACCATCTTACTTCTGCATGTAATAATAAAGTTGTGTAGTTGGAATCCGTTTCCTTACAGAGATTTTAAAATAAGCGGCTGTTAAGGACCAGGCTCTTAATAAAATTTATAATTTTAACAGCATCCTGAAGCATATCGCTCAATTCTGTAGCTAATTTTTTTACTGCAAGTGCCTCTCGGGGAATAAGGCAGTGAGTAAAAGTTATATGATCATAATGAGAAGCTCGAAAAAGTTATTTAAAACCAATATTTTTGCCCGTCATCGCTCTTGCACCATCTATGCAGATTTCAGAGCAATTTTTTCATTCTAAACCTCCAGTTTTTAAAAATTCGTCAACTTTACAATATATGTATTTCCCTGTAGTATGGTCTTTCATAGGATGACAAAATAACAATTCTTCCTCCACGCTTTCTTTATAAACGTACTTGACATATACTAACAACTGAGCCAATTTAGTAATATCCGTTGTTTCGTCCAACTGAATTGAAAATTATGGGCTTTCTTTAATTCTTGTAATAAGTTGCACTAATTGGTCCTTGTTAATATCAGAAATTCTATTCGAGACAGTGTCGTTCGACAAAGGAATTTTTCGAATATAATCACCATATTTACTTCCATGTAGTAGCAGCAGGTAATACAAGATCTTCTCCAATGGTGAACGGCTTTCTATTTTTAGCAATACAGTATGAAACTTAATATGACGCTAGTAAATATTTTTCATTAACGGTCATATATTTTTCAACGGATTTTTTTTCTTTATTTAAAGATTTATACAGTCTTTCAGAATATTCTTTTGGTGTATTGACATACGAAACATGCTTTGATTCGAGATGTCTTTTTAATTTTGATGGTTTCATACTCTCCGGAGCCAATAATTCATTGCAGATCAAACAAAGAGGTTGTTAATTACCCTTACAATTTTAAAATGTAAATCCAAATTGAAGAAAAGACTCATCATATTTTCTTTTTCTCACATTAGAAGCCCGTTTTTCAATACTTTGTCTTGCCTGTGGAGAGTTTGTAGCATTATCATTATTTTGATCCTAAAATCCAATAAATATATAAAAATAACATATTGCATGTAATAATTGATTAATTAATTACCGAATAAATAAAAAAAATCTCTCTACGGTGGAACACTGACAATTGACTACACTACAAGAGATTTAATACTACTTACACTAGTTCACATGACAGTCATTGTTATTGAATCATTGTCTCGCTTCACGTGTGCGCGCACATTCCAACCTTTGTGTGCAAGTATGTGAGTGTGTCTCTGCACAAATACACATCTAGATGTGTATTTAAATATTTGACATTAAAATCTCTCGCGACCCCAGAATTTTTTGGGGTCGCGACCCATAGTTTAAGAAGGCCTGTAATCTAACCGAAGATACGATGAAAAATGGGTATACTTAGGAGATCGAGTTGTATACTTAAGTAATTTGAAAATTTTACATAATGTAGTAGGTATTCAGATGTCATAAATTGTTGACAACTTAAATACAAAATTAATGTAGAGTGAATTTATGAACCTCTAACGGTTAGTGATTTTAAAATAGGTACAGCCTTAAACAAATAGCGAAGAAAATGAGAATGCTCCGAAAGGTAGCAGGAGAATATGCATTAAGATATCCCTTGCGGCAACATTTTTAGAGAAGAGCATTTAAAAATTTGGCTAAACGTTTAAAACAAACAGGATCTGTTGAAGCTAAAAGAAATTCTATACGACGGCGAAGAAACAATACAGAAATAGATGAAATAAACGTTTTAGGATACATTGCTGCAGATCCACAAGTTAGTGTAAGAAAACCAGCTTGCGAATTAGGAATTTCTAGGTACTGTCGTCACTCTATTTTAAAAATAAATCGTATATCTCTTCATCGAGGATTAATAGCTACAGATTACGATAAAAGACTGGGTCATTGTAATTGGCTTGCTGCCGCGCATGCTGAATGAAAATCCAATTTTTTTATCAAATATAATGTGATCCGATGAAACTACATTTTCCAGTAATGGATCTGCATATAGACATAACATACACTATTGGTCTGATCAAAATGCACACTGGATGCAACAAGATTTTAACCATGGTCGCTGGTCAGTTTAGGTATTGTGTGGGATTTTAGATGGTAAAATTATAGGCCCTTTTAAAAGTAATATCTCATCCATTGCTCAAATGTGACTGGTAGTTAAATCAATGGAAAACACAAAGTCAATACGTCACAACGTTTTTAATATTTGAAGTTTTACTAAAATGCCTCCATGAGCAACTAGTTTCGGCCTACAATGGCCATCTTCAGGCTACAAATAATGTTTGGGTTTAAGGCAGAAAACATTTAATAATACACATATCTTACCTAAGTGAAAATAATTAATGAGGTAACAAACGTCCAGTAACAGCGCTGATAAAGGGAAGGATATGAGAAAAGTAGCAAATTTTATGGATAAACTTGAGGTGTACTAAGAAAAACTTTATGACTCAGAATTTTAGTTGAATTATCATTGTGACATATAAAAAAATTTGGAAAGGAAGTAGTAGAAAATAAAAATGTTTAAGGAAACACAATATATTTGTAGGTGGAGGAAGAAAAATTGAACTATAGTATCAATTTAATTAGGGTCATGATATAAAGGGAAGGAACATCTTTTTGTTTAATTAATTAATACCAACTCTTATTAAAAGAATGGAGTTTGTAGATGTTCGGAAAGGAGGAAGGGTTGGCAAATATGATCTCAAACTCCCTAAATAAGAAGGAAGGAACAACCGAAAGAGGAGGGTCATTCATCAGACAAGAGAACCGGTTGTGAGAATAAGTGGACAGGAATGTAACAAACGATGAAAATGTTGACTTTAGGAAAAAAGACGGCTTTTTAGTTTGTTCACTGAAACTATAATAAAATAAGAGCCAGTAAAACATGGCTAAAAATGTTAAGTAATGATGAACCATTATGATGTAGCCAATATAAGTCCATAACAAAAATAAAAATGGAATAATATCACGAAAATATAGAGACATTCAACGGAATCACTTTTGACAGACGCACCAACAATGATATGAACCACAGACAATATGGAATATATATCCGGTAAGAACATAATTAGAGGAAGTATGTCAAATTTCGATGTTGACCCCTGAGAGGGAAAATCAAAAATGTTATAATTCTCTTTACATATGGAACCATATAAAATCATAGAAAAGTTTAGTAACAAAATAGATTGAGTATAATGGAAAGCGCAACAACTATAAACGTATGCTACCCCTAAAATTAAAGAAACGAATAAAATTATGGTAGAAATTATCGTAAACAAAATTTACTTTGTAAAAGAGGACTTATTAATAAACTAAATGTAGTAGTTTAGTCAAAATATGAATGATAAGATTATGACAGTAGTATATAACCTTTAAAAAGAATGAATAAAATTGTATACAAAATTGTTTATACAGTAAATTACATAAAGTTGGTGAAATATTATTAACGACGATTTTAACAATAAAAAATTGACAATAATAAAACTAATTATAAACAAATGAATACAATTAACAATCAAAAAGGGAGACTGAGGAAGATGTATGGATCTCTTGGTCTTAGTTGTTCATTAAATCAAATAACATTGTTATCAGAATTAACCTGGTTAATTTCAAAAATCTCGAGTAAATTCATCCTAGGACCTTTAAAGCACTCAAGCAATCTACACGCATCCGATAAAGAAAAGTTGTGGTTCTCAGATATAATGTGATTTACAAACTCAGATGGTGAAGCAGGTGGGTCAGTGTTATGAAATCTTTTAACAAAACTAAGATGTTCTTTAATTCTAGTGTCTAACAAACGACCAGACTGGCCAATATAGACAGCATTACATTACGACAGCTCAATCTATATATACCAGGAGAATGTAGAACGGGAACAGAATCTTTGGTGTTAACCAAAAGAGATCCTAGATTCTTATTAGTCTTAAAGCCAAATTTAATATTATACTTGAAAATGTTGCCAAACTTATAAGATACTCGGCCAAGGAAGTGTAAAGAACCAACATACTTAGATTCATCTTTGTTTGAAATAATGGCTACATTCAGGGAACATTCAGCCATAAAGCGCTACAGCGCAGTTATTCTGTAGACTATTGAATGGTCACGTTAGAAAATGACAGGAAGTTTCGCGCTTTATTGCCATAACCTTCAATACTACATTTTTTACCACAGATTACCTTTGTTTACTGAGTGGAAAATGATAAATTTGCATGAAATACTAGAGGATGAAGACGAGGACATTGTATTTAAGAATGTTAATAACCTTAACCACATTATTGCTTACGTGGTTGAAGATATAGGAGTAGCCCTAGAAGGGAAAATATAAAAGCTGGCCATCAATTTCTATTAAAATAAAAGTATCGCCCACGCCCAAATGATCCAAATCCATTTTTCAATTTATTTTTTCAACTCCGCTTCAATTTACAGTTTTGAATTTCCAGCGTTAAAGCGTAAAAAATATATGCTTGACCGCTGCATAAAGCGCTGCAGCAAACTACGCCGAATCTCGTACGTTCAGTCAACTGCTTCAAGAAAGTGCTGCAGCGTTGCTGTTTCCTGAATGCAGCCATAATCGTCCAATGTAATAGTGGGAAAAGTCAGTTTAAATTTATTAAAATGTCTAGTGTAGATTTTGTTGAATAAAGAAATTGGAAAGTTGTTATTAATTGCAATTTGTTTAATAATATTGGTTTCCTTCCTGTGACAAATGTAATGAAAAGGCTCTATGTAAGAAACTATTGAAAGATGCAATTTTATGTGATTGGGGGTGGTTAGAATGAAAATCAATAACTGAGGCCGTTGTGGTTGGTTTACGATAAATCTGAAAATCTAACCTTCTAGTGATCAACAAATCCAAAAAGAGAAATACTATTCTCAAACTCAAACTCCAGTGTCAATTTAATTCTAGGATGAAGGGTGTTGATAAAATCCAGGAAAGAGACAGCCTCTTGGTGGGTTCCGTTAAAAAGAACGATACAATCGTCAACATAGCGATACTAAAAGACTATATATTTTTTAAAAAAGGGATCATTGACATCATTTTTCGTTGATAGGCCCTTTTGTTTTTGAAGAACCTTTAAATGCCGAACCTTACTTAAGATTCTTAAGAGATGAATTGCCGGTATTATTAGAAGATGTTCCTTTAGCAGTACGGCGAAATATGTGGATACGACAACATGGGTGCCCATTCCACTTTACAAATGAAGTGAGGCATTTTTTAAACCAACAATATGAGTATAGGTGGATAGGAAGAGGTAGCATATTACCGGGGCCGCCAAGATTTCCCGACCTTACTGTGTTAGATTTTTATCTATGGGGTCGAATTACAGATTTAGTATTACTGACAAGACCTGAAAATAGAGCACATCTTATTCAACGAATACAAAACACAAATGACAATATTCCTAGGGCTGAAATGGAAGCTGCTTTTCTACCACGCATAGATTAAACATTAGCATCGAAAAAGATGGAAAGCGTTTCGAACAGTATCTTTAGGTTACTTGAATAGATCAATGTAGTTTATTTTTGCTTGTTCCTGTTACGTAGTTAGTTGTTGGTTATTGTTACTGAGTTTGTCAAAATCCTATTTTGATGTTTACCTATTTTTTATCTTATCTTCGCTTAGAATACATATATTGAGATGCGGTTTTCACCATTTTTTTTTTAAATTTTATCCTCTTTCAAGTAAATGATTAAAAAATATAGCATCGTATTTGAAGATTGCCAAAAAAACTTGAAAGCAAAACAATTGTTAAATCACCGCCACCTATCGACCGTTAAAACCACTGAAAAGAAACGATGATATAATATTTTTTCCGACGACCACATTTTATACAGTTTTCTCTTAGTGAAAATTTAAAATTGCAAACGAAGGGCGTACCCTTGTGAAATGAAAAAATTGAGAAATCTGATTGGCCGACAGCTGTGTATAATTATTTTGCACACGGATCGATGATTATCGATGTCTGCTTGACATTTTGACTTTTGAACTTTTAGCTTGTGAAAGAGCGAATTGAAGAGAATGATTAAATTTTCTGTAACTGTGAATCTGATATGCATAAAATTCAAAACTTTGTATCAACTAACGAACATAAAATGATCAACAACGGTCTTGAAGCACCAGTTTATTTTTAAAATTGTAGTAGCCTTACCATAAACTTCAATTAATAAAATAAAAAATGTAAGGTGGGGCAAGTGCGTAAGGGAATTTCCATACTTGAATTTTAACTAACTATGAAAATCGCTCTTACTAAATTTATGAGTTTTTGCATGTTTGTCGTATCATTGTGATCATTCAACTATTAACTGATAAGGTATGCTCAACAAAAAAACAATATTTGCGATTTTTCTACGCAAAATTTTTTTGACGTGCATTTTACGCACTTGCCCCACTGGTCCGGCGCAAGAGCATAATACGCCATTATATTTGCTGATAATGTCTGGAGTGTAACGCGTGGCTAGTGCATAATTCCTATATGTTTGCACATTTTTTCGGCATCTTCAACTTTGAGTTATTATCGTGAAAAAAAAGTTACGAAATATATTTTTGGAGGAAGTCGAATGAAGATGATTTTGTTTTACTGGAAAATTGTTTATTCAAAAGGCAAAACGTAAGTTAAATAACTAAAACAACAAAATTCCATCCAAACTTAAAAGTAATAGTTGAAAAAGTGAATTTTCAAGCCTCAAATACAGGAGCAGTCTCAAAAATATACTTCTCGTAATCAGCGGTTATCGACATTTTTGGTACAGGTAGTTTTTTTTATATGTCGGACAACAGTATGCTGCATACATCGTTCTCCTTTAAAATGGAGTGGCACTTATTTGTGAGCCTTTTTAGGCCTGTCACTTCTGCTTCTTAATCATTAATAAGTTGTTTCACTAAACAAATATATTTGTAGATTTTCTTTTTTCCAACAAAGTTTGCCAATACAAAATCACCCACTTGAATTTTGGAAAAACCAGGTTCCTCAGTAGAAGCTACGTTTTTTTCGAGCTCTTCCAAATCACTTTTACTGAGATTATCATACTCACTTATGATGTATTCGCTTGAATCGCTGTACCAAGACCCGTCATCGTCGGAGCTGTTTAGTAACGTTCTTATTTTTTCTGGTCTTATTTTCTGGTTTACTCTTTTCCATTGTTTTTTCATTCAATATTGTATCAACTCCAGCTCTTGTTATTACCTCTGCTCCTAAACACACACGCTTTCTTTTTCTCAAATCAGGCTTATTTTCACGTTTGGTTGATTTCAGCAAAAGCTCATCGAGTGACATAACTGGAATGAATCTCTGGTTCTTGTGGTGGAAAATAAACATTCTCTTGCGACCTTGAGCTTGGTGTTGGTTCGATGGGCTCTGGCTCGCTGCAAGCCACATTCTGTTTTTTTGCCAACGTTGAAAAACTACTGGATCAAATGAGTCTTGCTTCACAACATTCCGATTTATCGGGAATATCCCCGCTTTAGTGAAACCACTCACTAAAATGTCGGGTTGGTTTCCATCCATATCTCTCCTATCATCTTGGAGAACATACTTTTTGATATGGTAGCCCCTACGTTCTTTCTCTGCCATTCAACGAGTTTGGCATCCCAACGAGTATTGAGTGATTTGAATACGCACAAGTCTAGGGGCTGCAGAATGTAGCTGGTATGGAGTGGATGCTTAAGTATGGTTATATCGTTTTCCACTGCCAAATTTATGACATCCGCTACAAGATGAGTAGCGTGCCCGTCATAAATGATTAACATAGGTCGTTTTTAACCAATGCTCTTCAGAAAACTGTTTTTAAAATAATTTTTGAAAACAGTTGTCTCCATCCACCCTTTAGATGTAGCAGCGTAGGTAGTATTTAAGAATTCTGTACCCGGTGGAGCAGTCCACTGTTCCCAAACATGCTTATCTTTAAAGATTATAAGCGGAGGAGCTTTTTCACCGCTCGCGCTGCAGCACATTAGAATAGTTGTATTTTGCTTGCCAGTTCCACTTATGGTTCTTATCGATGGCGCTCCCCGTTGACCGACAATTTTTGTTTTTGACGGATCCGTACAAAATCTACTCTCATCCAAGTTTCATATTTGCGAAGGGCGTTTTTGCAAACCAAGCTGATTTATGGTTTTTTCGAGTAAGTCAAAGTAGTCGTAGATTAAGAACGAATCAAGATTTTTTTCTGGCGTATTCGACACTCTGAGGTTTCTTAATCGAAAGGTTATGCCTACGCTTAAAATTAAGAAACCAGTCTTCCCCAGGCTCTCCATCTTTAAACTGCGTTTTAATGTTGTTTTCTTTGACATAGTCAGCTACTGTTTGCAATACTTCTTTTCGGGACAGGCCGAAACCAATTTCTCCATGACACGAAGACCTTTTGCTAGTTTTTCTTCTTTTTGTTGAGGAATGTCTTGGGGCCTGCCATAGCTAGAGCTTTTTGCCCTCTTCTGCCTTTGAAGTGATCATCAAGTGTCGCTATTGGAATGTTGAACACTTTGTTAGCTCGGTATGATGTCATTTGGCCTGACTTTATTGCTGACAACGCAGCTTTAAGGCTCTCTGCGGTATATCCTTTGCCTCTGTTTCTTTTGCGGATATATTTTCTCACCATGATGAAACTGAAAATTTAAAAAAACATTTCACTCAAAACTTTGGGGTAAGAGCGTTATACGTATCGCTCTTGCCCCAGGAGCCCGAGTTCAAAAAAGGAAGGGGCAAGAGCGTTATAACCAAAAAAACTGTCATCAAGGAAAAATAACAACAAAATATCAAGCTAAACGTGAACTACTAGAGCTAATTTGTCTACTCACCGAAAATCAGAGATACACCTCTTAGGATTGCCAAGAAATATGTGGATCAATTATTGTTGTTGAACTTGCTCCGAAAGTTGAAAACATATGTGCCACTTTCACTGCTACATCCTAAAGAAGACTGAACTATTCAACTCTGTAATCATTTATTTCGATGGCAGACGTACCAGCAACACAAAAAAATAGATGGCAGCACCTGTTTCAAAAGTAATATTAATTTAACGGGTATTGCCCCTTAACCGCTCTTGCCCCACCTTACCTTACTAAGTCTGCTTTTTTTGTGGTCCTTAGAAAAATATAGAAAATAGTATATTGTATAACAAGTGTTGAAAACTCGGTTTCACACTCGTTTGCCTAAGCCACTCGCCTACGGCTCGTGGCTCAATTCTACAAACTCGTGTGAAATCTTTCATTTTCAACACTTGTTCTACAATATACTATTTTCTACTACCATGCGTAAAGTACGTCCTTTACGCACGCTACGAAATGTGTAAAGTTTTACTTTTTTGCACTAGTGCGTAAAGTAAAAAGCTTCGACCTAGTGAAAATAGTAAAATTTGTTAAAAATTGTACATAGTAATAAAATATAACGTTTCCAGATTCCCATTTTTTAATCTTAATCAAACTAAGGAAATGTCTCAGTATAAGCTTGAGTGATGGAGTGTTCAGTATAAAATTGAAATATTCTGTAAAGTTAAGAAACGAGATTTTTGGTGTTAGTACGGTGTGTTGCCTAACTAAATCTGTTGCTGTCCTCACATGCCACCGGGGTAGTTAGGCAGCACACCATACCTAAAACTTTTTTACGTCAAGATATTTCCTAATGATTAACTATTGCTTTATTTCACTCTCTTTACATTACGCACTTGTGAAAAACAAATAAAGTATTTTACGCACTAGTGTGTAAAGTAAGTAGTTAATTTCTATCAAAATTCTGATAAAACTTACGATAGTAGAAAAAATAATCTAAGCAATTCGTGTGTAAAGTCCTTTTTTTGACTCATGTGATCCTCACATTCGCCTTCGGCTCATTCGACAATATTCACATTCGTCAAAAAAGTGTTACTTTACACACTCGTTGCATAATAGTATATTAAGTATCAAGTGTCAAATAGGTTACTTTAGTCACGAGTTTTACTAGATACGAGTGGAACGAAGCGAAACGAGTTTTATTGTGAAACGAGTGACGTTTTTTAAACGAGGTGCTTACTACACTTTTTCTTCGCCCGCAGGAAGGAAAAAATTATATTATATTTTAATTATATTCATAACATGACGGACGATGGCTGACGGCTGACTGACAAATCAAATGACACACAACAACAAAATTATCACGAAACATGAAATTTAATATACAACAGATAAGGTACGTTTACAATCACTTCCAACTCGGATTGGAAGTGAAAATTTTGAACTTGACAAATGACAAACCGTATTGTCGTTTATTTAAATTTGTGCAAGCATCTTGACATGGTCAAGAGAAAATTCGTAAAATTCACAAATTTGACATTTAAAGGTTAGTTTTCTGTTTTGTTGTAGTGTAGGCTCTTGTGTTCTTGTCAACTTGTTTTGATAGAACTGATATCATGAGTTTAATGGAGCTCGAATTCGGACATGTTTACCATGTATTGCTCCTAGGTAACTGCTATAATTGATAAAAATCATTAGCCATTTTTAATAGTTTTTCTTGTGTTGGTTTTTTAAATAAATTGGTAACAATATTTTCCACAAAACGTTACAAGTTTCTCTTATGGTATTACAAATTGTCGATTTGTGAATTCTAAATGCATAGGCAAGATTTACATAAGAATATCCTGTAGTCAGAAATCTTAATATCAGTATAAGTCATACACTTGGTTGTATAGCCTCTCTAGGTGAGTTTAATTAAATGGAGTCCACACATTGAAAGTAAATAATCAAAAGATGAAATACTTATCCTAGTAAAATTAAAAAATAGTTCAGGATCACTTCTTCGAATTTCAGCTACTAAATTATGAAAAAATCCAAACGTTCTAAATAAATGTCTTTTACCCAAACTCATTGCGAATGACATTTTCTGAATTTTTCTTTTTTTCAAATCTAAATCGCATAACACCAATTATAGAATTAAGAGCCCCTAAAATATAAACTTTAAAATTATCTCTAGTATCCATTTTTTCAAAAATTTAATTATATTTTTATTTTGTTCACATTTCATTCTTACATAACCTAAAAAAACATTTCAATTTTCAATGTAAACGGTCAGTCAATTAGCTGTCAAAAATTTCCAATTGCAATTCAAATTGGAAGTGAATGTAAACGTACCTATACACTTGATTTGACGTTTAAAAAACAAAAGATAAACGAGATGTGACTTCTCGCATTTTAAACACTAGTGTTTTAAGAGTCGCTTTGTGCATGTCAAACCCGTGTTCAAAATGCGGTTTTAGTAACGGAAGTAGAAAAATAACTTTATTAGTTATTGAATTCCATTTCAAATGATAGTAAGTTTATCAAAATCCATAAAGCGGAACAAAAGTTATAACGGTTTTATTGAGTCAGCTTTCACTCACCCTTACCGTTTATTTTACAAGATAGAGGGAAAAAGTACTGGAGCAAACTCTACGCTACGCCCTCTAGCGGTGGAGTATAAAACTTGAAAATAATTTCCAGCAGTTTCTGGTATGCGAGTTTGCAATACAGATTTTTTTCTCTAAGCTGTAAGATAAATAGTTTCTGAAATACAGTGGGTTATCTCTCTTAATCAGACACCCGGTACACAAAAAACACTGCTTTATATCAAAGGAAAGTGGAAAGGGAACAGAGGAAGTTTGTGTGCCAAAGCAAGAATGAAAAATGAATCTCCTGTGGCCATATATCTTAGTGTTATTTTCAACTTCATTTTTAGTGCGATTGCTTGACGCATCACATTTCACTGTGTCTTGTTTCTTTAGAAGGTCCTGAACTTTCACCAGGAGCTCGTTAAATATTACCTTGGACATTCTCAGATTATTTCTGTATTCCTCTCATGCCATATGAAACATTTCGCACCTCCTTTTTCAACACATTCACCAACTAAAGCGTTCGACGCCATTCTAATACCGAAACTGGAATTCAGATTTTGTTGATCAACTGAAATCGAACAAAAAAATTCGCCCAATGAAAACGCCCTTTTAAATTGATAAATCCGATGAGTATCTCGCCGCGTTGTAACAATTAATTTATTTTTTGTGTCTATGCAAATCAGTTTTGGTATTGTTTTCTGTCAATATACCTTCTACCTTTTGAATTTGCTTTATCAACTATCAAAAGGCATAATGATTATGCGTTTTAAATGGGAAATCTATGAAAAATATGTATCGTCCATTGTTGGAAAAAATTACTTTAATAACTCTGTATATGAAATAACATACAAATGGAAACTGTTTAGTTCATCCTTCACAATTTCAATGTACTTTTCTCGAATTTCTACTCTAAATTCTATTTTTACATTCCAGTGACTTTTTTGCAAAGGTAGTTGAAACTTGGTAAAATCAAACACTGTAAAACTCTTTGGTTATTCGATTCTTTCGGTACGATTGAATACTGATCTAAATAAATATTAACGTTTTAAATTATTTGATCTAACATTTTTACGACAGATTTACCTTTTCAGAGCAACCTTAACAACAATTAATTATTTATAAATGTAAAAGTAATAACAATATGCTTTTTGATAATTTTGCCGCTAAATTCATGTCATCTAATCTAACAAAATTCGTAAGTTAAGCCCGGAAGAATTGCTTTTTAGATATATTGTTTGGCTTAGATAGTATTTACCTATAAAGGTTTACAGCATTCTAAAATATAAGCGGTAAGTTGTTGCTGAAAAAAACATAAATTTTTTATTTTAGTTTTGTACAAAAAAAACGACATAAGAAGGCTCTGACGAGAAAGGTCACTGCTGTTTTCTAAAGTAAACAAAATTCCTGACAGTTTGAACCCCAATCCAATTTTCTAGGTCTAATAGCTCCCAAGATACAGTGTTCCCAATGTTCTCTACTTTCTCCCAAAAAGTTGAAAAATGGGAAATGGCAAATTTTCGATCAAAATATCAGGTATAATGAGGTATCTACGAGGAAATTAATAGAAGATTAAGTTGTAGCAAATTTAATTACCTTCATCTAGGGTTACGGGAAAGAGTGGTTCTTAGCGCTGAGGAAAATGAAATTGTACAAACTCTTAGAGCCAAATTCAACTCCGTGCTGGAACTGCTGAACAAAAAGGACCAACTTCAAATTTGTGGGCACAATATTATCGCATGACCACTCTTATGAAGAGATACATCCAGGCAGAGCGTATGGGTGATTGGAAGCTTCAACTGGAATGTGTCATTATGATGTTTCACGCAGCAGGGCACCATAACTACGCAAAGAGCGCACGTCTATACATCCAAACCTTGAAGGAGCGTATGCCCCAGAGTTCAATATGTTTACAGGAGGAGCATTTGCCATTCAGTGGTTTAATAAGATTTGATCTGGCCTCTGGTCTGATTTGACTATCGACCAAGCGTTGATAAGGGTATTGAAGAGCTCATGGTCGAGGTATTTCAAGCAGTGTACTGTCACATTTTTCTGAAGGGATTGTTTAAATTTTATTAGCAATGGAGTAGTCGCAAGACCAGATGTCAACTGTCACGTAACACACGAGCTGTGATCAGAAGAAGTCAAGCAAATTGTTGGAGTTTAGAACTGCCAAAATTAACCGTAAGGACAGAATGACCTCCCTGGTTTCACATAGCAGCTCGGGTAGAGTAATGAACAGGCAAGCAAATATGGATCCTCTCGCGATTTTTCAGAGGGTTTTCATAATCAAAAGATGTGATGATCAACTGAAACAATACTTCAACTTTAATTTTGCACCTTACCCTTTGACATTGTTTAGAGTAGAGGGAATGAGGAAAGAGGATAAGTAATCCTTTTATGTTGCCTTTGAGCCTGACAGTAACAACATTTCGTTGAACCAATTATGTGGAATCTTCATTGTGGTAGACGGTAGGTATCTGCTGCACAAAGTTATGTAGCATCCCTCACTGGATACACTTCCTTAGTTATTAACCAGTTTGGTTCTAGTGTCTCTGTGGTGTTTGATGGGTACCCTGACAATGCAGCTCTGAAAATCACTAAAAGTTATGAGCTACCTTGCTGCTACCGATCATTGTTAGGGAGTCTACTATTCGGGAGGCACACCATAATCAAAGTAGCCCAGGAGAATTCCTGTCCAACGGAAGCAACAAGGAACGCCTCATAAGAATGTTGATGCATAAGTTCCAAAGGCACGGAGTGGAAACCAAGCAAACAGAAGAGGAAGCCGATATATTGATGGTGGAGACGGCAATTTCAAAAAGTGTTTATGAATGTCATAATTGATTTACTCTGCATTCTTCATGGACTAGGTCCCACCTATGCCAATGTACGTTTCCATAAAAGTGGCAGAGGAGGATCAGGTCCCACCCAGTTTTCCTTAACCTCATCAAGTAGCGGGATTGATGGCCTTCCGCTAGTCATGGTACTTTTCCTACTTGCATTCAGTGGGGTAATATCACTTGTGCCATTTCTGGGATAGGAAAATTGAAATTCATTCGTCTCCTCAAACAGAACCCCGACCTCCTTCACCAGCTAGCAGTGTTCTTACAACAAGATTATCTTCCAGAAGAGATCGAAAGTGCAGGCGAGGCTTTTATATTTGCTCTGTATAGCGGAGATGGCCAAAAAGCTCTCAACACTCTGCACGATACTCTATTTGTGAGTGCATCGGCGAGCAACAACATAAATTTAGCTCGCCTTCCACCTACCAATGCCGCAGCCAAGTTTCATTTACTCAGGATCTACTACCAGGTTCAGGAGTGGTTGGGGTGCATAAGACCCCTACTGATTGGGGATGGCATCAAACAGATTCGGGTTTGATGCCAACCACGACATCCATGCTCCCAGTCCCTCAACTAACTTCTGAAAAACCTTTCCTGCAAGTACAAGAATGGTTGTACTGGGTCTTGCTCTTGCAGGGAGGCTAGGATAAAGTGCTTTACACTCACCAAATATTGTGAGGGGAGTTGCATGCATGTCTCACCAATCGAGGACGTAGAATAAGATGGAGACGACCCCGATAATGCTATTGGAGAATTGTTTGGTGTCTCTCATGCTCCTCAAATGGACATCAACCTTGTTATTGATACTCCTGATCTCTCAAAGAAGACGTGTAGATTAACTTAAGCCCAACAAAGGTGAAGGGCCTAGTTACAGTGAAATAATATAAGGTTTTTATGAATATTTTTGTATTTTTTCTCGCTTAAATTAAATTTAGATTAGCATAATATATGTAACTAAATAATAAACACATAGAGAAGAAGTCTAGTTATTTCATTGTAACTTAACAAACTACCATGCCTACGGACGCACCTCTAGACTAAAAATGAAGGTAATTAAATTAGCTACTCCATTTCCCATCAATTCTCCCGTAGATACCTCATTATACCTGATATTTTGGTCGAAAACTTACCATTTCCCATTTTTCAACTTTTTGGGAAAAAATTGAGTAACCTTTATCTTGGGAGCTATTAGACCTAGAAAATTGGATTCGGGTACAAACTTTCAGGACTTTTGTTTGGTAATAGTGACATTTCTCGTCGGAGCCTGCCTATATCGTTTTCTTTTGCACAAAACTAAAAGAAGTGAAAAAATTTAGCAGTTATTCGGCAATAACTCATCACGCTTACATTCTAGAATACTGCAAATGTGTATAAAAACTATATATGTGGACCCAAACAACATATCAAAAAACATGTTTACCGCGCAATTTCTGCGTTTGTTTTTGTACGATATGCCTAAGTTTGATATATGTGTTCCTGTATTCAATCACTGCTGGGTGTCATAAAATACAATAAATTTCCTATGTCAATTAAATATTAGTTTATCAACAAACATTTTGTCCTATATGAGTAAAATTAGTCTAATCATTGAATTAATACGTAATACCTATTTCAATTATGATCTAAATAGGAAGCGCTTTTCATAATTTAATTAACTCTAATACCATCATTTGTATTCGCACTACTTAATATATACGTTAAATGTTTACCCCTTTTAGGTTAATATGCACGATTGATAAATATGTGTTTGATGTAAACTGCTTCGGAGCCAATTTAAATCTTCCAATTTTTAAATTTATTTTTACATCAAACATATTCACCGAAATGCTTGGCTATTAGTTTGATCACCATCTATTTGCATCTTGTATTTGTTTATATTATATACCTATATCTCACCAGTAGATATAAAACTTTGGATTCTTTTGCGAAGTAAATAAATAATTTGCAAGATTATCCAAACAATATTTTTATGTTAGTACGCTAGATTTTTTTAATGTAGTAACAAATTTCGATAGTTTCCATGTAGTTCAATGTCAATTTTTATTAACACAAAAGTAAATGAGTTGGCTTTACGTATAAAAAACAATGCTCCAAAATTTGCTAGAATTATAAATACAACTTAACGATTGCCCTCTTATTTTTATTATTCTTTGCTCACCTCTATGCCCCCCAAATTTATTTCCTCAAATATTTGTAAACTGTTGAAGTTTACGTGTTTCCGTGTATTCTCTCTGCGCCTGTTGTTTAGATTCTACCTCTTTATTATCAGTTTCACTTTCTTACACCACTATATTCGGAGATATAGGGGAATACAAATATGCCATAAAAATGCTATAAATTCATATAAAATTCTTATCATACCCTTCCACATTTCTGAATTGATGGTTTGTAATGTAATGTAATGTCTCGTCTGAACATACACATTAAATATTAAGCCTTGGTGTCAATTTTAGAACGATTAGAACCTGTATTATATCCAAATTTCACAATATATTGTGTCTCTGTACCACTGTTTCTATATAAAAAAAATATTTTCATAACGTCATTGTATTTTTTCTTCTAATTGAGTCCCTAATTGAAAATTACGGTATCGATAATTTTCCTAAGGAATGTCTTGATATTTTAAGTTGTAAATATGTCTGTTTCTTTCGTCGTTAAAAAATCCCAAACCCGATATTGTGGCTTCCTGTAGTCATTCACGTGAATATACTACAGATCCAGTAATTAATACTGATCCCAAGCACAACTACCAACATGTTCCTTCAAGATAAAATTTTCCCAACTCAGTCTCATTATCAATTAAAAACAGTTGTGTTGCTAGCAACAACAATAATTCAATCAATATAAACAGTTTGAACCGTGAGACATTTTCTCAACAGGAATTTCAAATCCATATAATAAGCAATTATTTCTTATAATTGGATGCAACGCAAATCTGTTGCTACGTTTAAAAAACGTACTTTACATTTGAAGACAGATAAAATCGTACGCCTAATTATTGCTTAACATATCTCTTATTACTGTTATATAGTCATTATCAAACTAATAATTCAATTTGCCACATCCCAATTGATGTGGGATGGTATATTTTACATAAATCAACACAAAGTACTACTATATTCAAAACACGCGGTAACCCCTCTTTTGTGTTCAGCCACATAGTCTGGTTCACAAGTCCCATTCTTCTCAGAACCTATACCGGACCACCGAAAACTATGATTTTGGTCTCATTCGATTCGGAATGGCATCTAGAACAGTCTATCAAAGTTGCAAGAGGGGCTGAAAAAAATGCAAAAGTTAAAAACAATAAAGTAAAATAAAAAATAAGGGTTTGGTTTTTTCGAAATATTTCAAAAACTATTTGAGATTATCGAAATTTGAAAAAAGATCCTTAAAGAGCAGGAAATTTCCTAAAAAAAAGTCTGACCTTCCGGAACTGTACCGACAATCCTTATAATTTTAATTTAGCGGCGAAAATAACGGTAAAAACGCGTGTTTCGGCTGCCCAATCTGACACATGAACTGAAAAAATTATTTTAACTGATTAAATATTAATATTAAGGAATAAAAAATTTTGGGTACTAAGTAGACATATGAATAAACAATAATCCGTGAAAAAAAATGAGCGGCGAAAATAACGGTAAAAACGCGTGATTCGGCTGCCCAATCTGACACATGAACTGAAAAAATTATTTTAACTGATTAAATGTTAATATTAAGGAATAAAAAATTTTGGGTACTAAGTAGACATATGAATAAACAATAATCCGTGAAAAAAGTTTTTATCACAATTTTTTTATTAATTGTGCTTTTGCTAATTAGTTAATTTTCACCATTTTATTGTTAACATGAAACGCTGATTATTTAAAAACAAGAAATCTAATTTTTTTTGGAGCTAATCTTAAACGGGTTTAGAAGAGATCCCCGTTGGAAAAATTCAAAAATTTTGATTTTTCACTTTTTTATTAACAATGAAAGACATTAATAAATTAGTTATATAAATAAAGCCATCAGGAATATATTTTTTTCCAAATAATGTTAATATCTTGTTTTCTTATTGATGGAAGCCATATGACAATATTTTTATTTTGTTTTTATAACTAACATTATTTAAATAATTGTTATAAACAAATGCATTCTTAATAAGATTTTTGAAAACTTTTTTTAGGAATTTTATCCTTGATGAAAATAATGATTTTAAAAGAGATCGTTTCTTAAATTTTTTTTTAATAACAAAAAACGCACTTTTTTTTGTTACTAAATATTAATATTAAGGAACAATTTTTTTTATATCATTATTTATTATATTCTTTCGTATTATAAAAAAAATTATTATTTTTTCATTTGTTTATTAAACAAATAATTTGTTATAAACAAATGCATTTATACGAAATATTTTTTTAAATACTAAAAAATATTACAAAAACAACCATATATAATTTTTCATAAGAAAATTTTTTTTCATATTTTTTATATAATTTTTAAATATATTGTAGTTTTCTTTCTATATATGGTTGTTTTTGTAATATTTTTTAGTATTTAAAAAAATATTTCGTATAAATGCATTTGTTTATAACAAATTATTTGTTTAATAAACAAATGAAAAATTAATAAAAAAATTGTTTTTTTATAATACGAAAGAACATGATAAATAATGATTTTTTAAAAAAATGGTCCTTAATATTAATATTTAGTAACAAAAAAATTGTTAATTAACAAGTGCGTTTTTTGTTAATAAAAAAATTTTAAGAAACGATTTCTTTTAAAATCATTATTTTCATCAAGGATAAAATTCCTAAAAAAAAGTTTTCAAAAATCTTATTAAGAATGCATTTGTTTATAACAATTATTTAAATAATGTTAGTTATAAAAACAAAATAAAAATATTGTCATATGGCTTCCATCAATCAGAAAACAAAATATTAACATTATTTGGAAAAAAATATATTCCTGATGGCTTTATTTATATAACTAATTTATTAATGTCTTTCATTGTTTAAAAATGTGAAAAATCAAAATTTTTGAATTTTTCCAACGGGGATCTCTTCTAAACCCGTTTAAGATTAGCTCCAAAAAAAATTTGATTTATTGTTTTTAAATAATCAGCGTTTTATGTTAACAATAAAATGTTGAAAATTAACTAATTAGCAAAAGCATAATTAATAAAAAAATTGTGATAAAAAATTTTTTCACGGATTATTGTTTATTCATATGTCTACTTAGTACCCAAAATTTTTTATTCCTTAATATTAATATTTAATCAGTTAAAATAATTTTTTCAGTTCATGTGTCAGATTGGGCAGCCGAACCACGCGTTTTTACCGTTATTTTCGCCGCTAAATTTTTTTCACGGATTATTGTTTATTCATATGTCTACTTAGTACCCAAAATTTTTTATTCCATAGTTTTTGAAATATTTCAAAAAAACCAAACCCTTATTTTTTATTTTACTTTATTGTTTATAACTTTTGCATGTTTTTTCAGCCCCTCTTGCAACTTTGATAGAATGTTCTAGATGCCATTCCGAATCGAATGAGACCAAAATCATAGTTTTAGGTGGTCCGGTTTAGGTTCTGAGGAAAATGGGACTTGTGAACCAGACTTACACGGCAGGAAAATAGACAATAGACACGGCAGGATAATAGACAATACACATTAAGTTTTCTAATCTAACAGTAATCGCACATGTTTCTTGCTAATTACTATTATATTTATGACGCGTAACTAAACTAGAGGATGATTCAATTAAATACAGAGTTAGTCCACAATAGTGTACGATTTTATCTACGATCAAGTGTATATGTATCTCCATCCGTCCATAAACATAAGATTCAGTGCCAAAGCAAGGGAGACTAACCTTCGTCGTTTGAGTAAGTACTTAGCTTATACATTTTTGTGTACTAATTTAGATGTCCGCAAGGTTACAAGCTACGTGATAATAGCTGTCACAATGAAAACGAATGCATGTGGTTACCTTGCGTTAACGGAGGTATATGTAGAGATTATGAACCGCCTTTACGATACGAATGTGTATGTCCATCGGGATTTACGGGAGGTCATTGCGAATTAGAATTAGCATCAGCAGGAGCCATTATGCCATCCACAGATTTTATTTTAGCTGTTATCGTTTGCTTATTTGTACTTCTAGGTAAGTAAATTCTTTTAGTTGTACACTATAGATTCTTGATGTGTCATTAAAAAAACAAGTTATTCATTTTTTTAAATAATATTCCATTAAGAACGAAACTTAGAACAACCGCAGATTTTACGTAAAATATTAACGACACATCGAGAAATAAAATCAACAAAATATACATGTGCATGCAGAAATCCTCTTAGTACACTGAAAAGCACTCTATTTATTTAGTATTCACTTAGTTTCGACTAAAGATTAAGTGGAAGTTGGATTATGAGTTTAAAACGTGAGCAACACACGCTTGGACCAAAATGTTTTCATAACCAAATTTTCATACACAATTTTAAACACGACACCATTTGATATCATCAGGATGTTAAATCTTGCAACTTAACGATACGATACAACAATTTTCAGGATTTTTTTTAATGTTGGCGTAATCACTTCATTTGAATATCGTCGCTTTATCTTCAATGGCTCGACAACGATTAAGGATTGAACGCAATGTCGAGTAATTTTTATACGTATCTACGATTGAACCCATTTGGTGGTATGAATAAAAATGAGCATTTAGTTTATATTCCAATGATTGGAGTAGATACTCCACGTGGTATGAATAAAAACTAGGAGCTGATATTTCGCTTTTTGGTACTCCTATGTATAATTTGGTGTGAGTAAATTCTCACTTTTGGTATTAAAAAAATTGTTTATGTTTTTTCCAGAGGGATATACAATCTACTCCATACATTAGGAGTCTGCTATGCAGCAAACTCAACTTTTTTCTTCAGTTACTTCAGTACCCGCGGTAGAAGGCAGAACTATGGCTGAGTTCTTCAATCTTATGTTGCACTTGGAAAATGTTACTAAGCTAGAAAAAATGCGTGCGATCAGGACTTTCAAACGTTGTACCGGTTTAATAAAGAAAATGTGGAGTCGTTATCAAATAACTTCTTGGGTGAAGAGTCTGGAGAAAGAAGAGGTAGTGCTGTATGCAACAAAGACAAAATTAAAAAAAATTTAAGATACGTAGGTGACGCGGGGTTCTCAGGCGGGAGAAGGCGAAAATGTTTGTATTCACCAAACTTCGGTGTCCAAAATTCTGTGGAAAGTGACTACTAAGTTAATACAGCAAAATGAACTGTGGATCAAATTTACCCGCAGTCCTGTGGATATAACAGAGGCAAAAGAAAGGTGGCAAACAAAATATTAATTTTCCATGTGCAATCGACTGCACACACAAAAAAATAAAAAACCACCTATTTTTGATGAAAAGTATGTGTAAATAGTAAAGGGTTATTTCAGCATTAATGTACAACCCGCTTGCAATACAGATTATTAGTTTACAAGCAAGGATGCATCACGGCCAGGATCTGCCCATGATTCCAGAATCTGGAACAACTCGAGAATATTTTTATATCAAGGGATGATTTTCAAAGATCAAACGCTGTAGTTTTTGAAGATGAAGGATATGGTATAGCACCGTGACTAATGGTGCCTTTTAGAAAACCTAATATACGATAATAGCATGCTTATAATAATTTATTTACGAAGGAGCGTGTAATAATTGAAAGGTGCTTTGATCAACTGAAACAATAGTTTCACATGCTTCAATATAAAGTTCGAGTGTTCTTAAGTAAAGCCCCTAAACTACTCATGTGCCGTTTGATATTACACCACGTATCAAAGTATTTAAAGGATAAATTGGAACAAAGAATGCGATCTGCAGTAGCAGAAACCATACCGGATCTTCCTAAAGGCAACTTTTCCGCACTACGGAGGCTGTATCTTGTATAGAAATTTCTCCAAAAATTTCCAAAAATAAGCTATATCTGCATTTATAGGACCTCTTGTACTGGCACTGGTGAGCTGAAACTCAATAGGGTTTATCTGTGAGATGCACTGAGCAATATCAAATCATAAAACGTGTCCCCTGTTTACACTCCGAAGGCTATATCGTGCTAACGAAGCGAAATTTCTCCAAAAATGTATATTTAGATTCAAAAGTACCGTTATACAGGTTCTTCTGAACTGAAAATCAATAGGGTTCATCTGTGAGACGCCCTGAACAATATCCAATCACAAAATTGGTCACTTGTATACACCCGGAGGCTGTATCTTGCAAACAAGAAAAAGTGTCCGACAACAACATATACACAAGATTTTTCTTCTAAAAATCCGTTTTTCGTGATTTTTTCATTGAAAAACGTAAAAAGAATGAAAAATCAAATATTCCAACTTTTTTGGGGTAAACCAATAAATACTTTTCTCGCATCGTAGATAGGGTTGACGGAAAAGCAAAAGTAATTAAGTAGATACTATTTTATTAGGTTTTAATTATTTATTTACAAATTCGAAAAACTGTATTAAACTATAACTGTATTGTAACCGCTTCATAAAGTATTCACATATTTCTTATAATTCAAATAATATTTTTCCGTCTTCAGCGTGAACGATATTACTATTATTATTGTTCAAAGTTGATTTTTCATTACCATTTATATTTAGCTGTCTTTTAAGTTTTTCCTCCTGCATATCCAAAACTCTCAGCTATTTTAGTAAAACTAGCCTTTGTAATTCGTTACTAGAAAGTTGTTTAGGAGCATCTGTTTCATATTTTATATAAGAAGATTAACTTTATTACGTTTCCTTTTTTACGTGAATGTTCTTCAGTATCAATATTATTTATTGCTCGATTTTCTGTACACATTTCAGAAGACGATGCTGTTGGTATAGGGACTGAATCATCATAATTGCTTTTGGCAACTGTACGTCAACAGTAATAATCCTGGAATGAAAAATAAAATAAACGGTTTTAAAGATTAAAACTAACTTTTCCCCGTTTATACACTCCGGAGGTTGTATCGTGCTAACAAACCGAAATTTCTCCAAAAATTATCAAAAATGTAGTATATCTGGATTTATAGGACCCGTTATACTGGCTCTCGTGAGCTGAAAATCTATAGGATTCATCTGTGAGACGCCCTGAATAATAACCTATCATAAAATTGGCCTCTAGTATACACTTTGGATGCTGTATCGTGCTCACAAACCGAAATGTATCCAAAAATTATCAAAAATGTTGTATATCTGGATTTGTAGGACCCGTTGTACTGACTGTGTTGAGCTGAAAATCAATCAAGTTCATCTATGAGATGCCCTGAACAATATTCAATCATAGAATTGGTAAATTGTATATACTCCGTAGGCTGTATCATGCTAAGTCGAATTTTTTCCAAAAATTACAAAAAATGCGGTACTTCCAATACCATAGCACCCGTAGTACGGGCCCTAGTGAGCTGAAAATCAATAGTGTTCATATGTGAGATACCCTGAACAACATCCAATCATAAAATTGGTCACTTGTATACACTCTGGAGGCTGTATCGTGCTAAAAAATTCTAAATTTCAACTTTTTTTGGGCTAAACCAATACTTTTCTCGCATATTAAGTAAATAAGGTTGGACGGAAAAGTAATACCATGTATGCGTCATCAATAAAATTAAGTAGAAATACACTTTTTGTAATACATTTCTGAAATCTATTTGTGTTTAAGTACTTTACCTGGATTTTTTGTAAGAACTGGATTTGCGTCGCTTTCCGTTATGTCTGCTAAGATCTTTTCCCAAAAGTGCTGGATAATTTTGTTAGTTGCTGTTCTATTAAAATCTGTTTGTTGATTTCGATGGCCGAACAACTGATGTTTGTGACTTAGATTAAAGATTGGGAAAATCATGTATCATACTTATAAATCCCATTTGGGATTCACAGACTTTCTTCTTCACTACTTTCACAGATTCCACCAATTGCAGGTTCAGTCAAGTTTGAAACATAAAATGTTTGGTATGTACTTTTTGTACTAGGAGTATGTACTCATCAAACCGAAGTCTACTTTATTCTCACGAAATGGAATATAAGCTCATGCTCAAGAAGATATACTCCGAGCTTAAACTCATTTTATTCATACCACCCTATAATGTCTTGAAATTTTTACATATATCCTTCCAAGATTGGTACTACCCTTAATCAAAGGCAGCATAAGCTTAAGCAATGCTCTCTATGTGTCAGTAGATCGTGTTGATAAAACGATGGATTTGAGTTAAATTTACATTAATGTCAGTTTTATAATCTAAAAACAGAAATGAATTATATCCACTTTATCTTTAGTCGTTTGCAGATTCACTTGAAAATTCTATATAACATTTTGCTAGTTACTTTAGAAAAATATAATCATATTATACTAATTATCAAAATATATTTAAAACTTTAAACGACAGCTTCTGGTTTTGAAATTATGTGACTAATAAATTCTAGACATGGGAATATTTCCTTGAGTTATGTAGTTTTTAAGCATATTTGCATTTTAAATTTGTATCGAATATATTGAAAAATTTTCGAAATCAACTTCCAAAATGTATTTAAAGTTTTAAATTTATAACTTGATATTGGTAGAGTATTAATAATAAAAACCTAGAACCTAACTTGATTGGATTTTTCAGTTTTGGTATTGGTGTTCGTCGTCTACAACAGAAGACGTGAAGCTCATATTAAATACCCCGGTCCCGATGACGACGTGAGGGAAAATATTATAAATTACGATGACGAAGGAGGCGGCGAAGACGACATGACTGCTTTCGACATCACGCCTCTCCAAATACCAATTGGAGGACCCATACCTGAATTGGGACCACCAAAGATTGGATGTAAGTATAACCGTATGAGAATATGTCATTACTGTACAGTGTATCCCATTTTGGGCATTGTTGCGGGGTATCTCTCTTATCTTTAAAGGTAGAGAATTGCAGTTTTCACGATTGTATGCTACTTTTTCATGAAATTAAATATGTCGCAAGCAGAATTTTGGTTTTGGTTTTTGAGCTACAAGGTAGAGTGGAAAATTTTTACTTTTCAGGCACCCTCGTATCTCAGTTATCTTCAAACTTATTGAAGAAGTTAAAACTTGTTCTGATAAAAAAAATTTCGTGGAATCCACTGACGTAGTTAGTTTTTTCCTAGCGGCTTTTGTTTTTTAGTTATGAAGCAAACAAATGTTCTTTTAAATGGTAGACCCTATACATTATTTTCTGTATTTATTAGGCATTAAGTGGTCTAATTTGTTTGGAACAAAAAGCAAAATTTCAAAAATTCACAGTCAGTTTCTGATTATTAGTGAAATATTTCTGCTATTTTGGTATTTCTAAATCACAATATAAAATATTTACTTTATTTTACAACAATGACAGTTTACGAAAATAAATAAAAGTATGATATGATGGTTTATTTTATACAATCGAATGAAAATCCGCAAGAATCTTCGGAATTATATTTACAAAAGTAACATATTTTTGAGCGCTATAATTTCTTAGGCGTTCTTTATTAGTCATATGAAATATCCAGAAATAAAGCCACCTTTCCGAGACATATTTGCCCGCCTCACCATCAAATTCACTAAAATATGGATCATTTATGCAGCCCCTACCGCTATTATACTGCTACTACTACTAGTGAAGACTATAAATAACACCATAAAACACTCCTGCAGAAGAGATAAAAATATTCACATAATCAGATTATGTGTAGAACTAAAGAGACATGCGACTTAAAACCGCCATTCGGAGCTCTATGGTAAAGTAAAATATTTCGCACATGAATTCAAGCCCAAGACACAAATAATCAGTGATAACCTGGGCAATGTAATAACAGACGCAAAATGCATTGCCTATGTGTAGCGGACCCACTGCATGCAACTTTCCCATGATGACCTTCAGCCCGCACCAAGTGACTTGAGCGATGAGCTTGAACCAGCAATACGCAAGGAGGAACTGGAACAAGCAATGAGGAAACTACGAAACCAGAAAGCACCGCTTAAATTCTGAAGAATATGAACGAACTAGGAAAATCTGTTATGCATATCGTATGGCAGAAGATCTGGACGACTAAGAGGTGGCCGAAACAATGGTGCCATTCCACTTTCTTACCTCTATATAAGAGGAGCCCCCTCTCGACTGCTAGAATTACCGCACTATTGCCCTCATCCCTCACGCTACCAAAATCTTGCTCTTAATACTGAACGAGAGACTGAAAAACTTACTTCTCTCACAAATATCAGACGAGCAGACAGTATTTGTTCCAGGAAAAGTATCCCGTGAATAGATCTTGAACGTCCGACAAATCATTGAAAAAGCCAGAGAATTTAATATTAAAAGGGCCATGTGCTTCGTAGACTATAAGAAAGCCTTCGACAAGGTGAGGTGGTCAAAGCTCTGGAACATTTTTGCCAAGCTGGCATCTGATACAGTTAATACAACAGCTGTATAGGTCGAATACTGAGACGGTACGAGTCAACAATACCCTCGCAGGCACATTTTTAACATTTAAAAAATATTTTTTAACAATTGTTCATAGTTGCCAAAATACAACTTATTCAAGAATAAAAAAGTAGCCGATGGTCTGGTGATCCTTGAATTAGTTGGGTGCATCGTCTACGAAATGTATGTGGCTCCTTGCGTTCACTGCATTACCCATATTGTAATGTTTTTCTTATTTATTTAAACAGTAAACGGGTGGGATCAATTTAAAACACACGGTATGGCTACTTACCAATTTATTTAAACACTAAACTACTCACTTAGATTTAATTTATATATACTTAACTAATCACTAAGATTTCATTTATATGCACTCAAACTTAATTATTAATTTATACACTTGGTGTATTCTTGTTTATTTCTCGAGATCATTTTATCAACTAAACTGAACTTTCTCGGGTCGGTTCCTTATATATATATATATATATATATATATATATATATATATATATATATATTAGTGCCATTATTACTAGAAAATTCTGGATTGCGGCTTACACAAAAACAATTGGCTCTGGCATTTTCTAGATAAGACTGGCCATAAAAACAATGTCTAAATAAGATAGTCACAATCGTAAACAGTTATAAAGAAAACCCTGCGTATCCGCCATAGTTTTAACTTTCATACCTGGCTTAGACAGAATCCGATTTAGGGACTATACCAGTGTGCTGTTTCGTAACAATATGTTTTGATTCTAAAAATAACTTTGTCCTCGGTATATATTTCTAGCTCCTACGGTACTTCGGCTGGGTATTCCCTGAAAAACAGGGTCTCAATAGTTGATAGGGTTTTTAGATTTGAGGAAAGCAACATGGCAGATGTTATTTTTGGTTTGTTTGTATCGTATTGTAGTTTCATTCAGTCCAGTGTAAAGGACTGGGCTGAAATTATTCCCTGCTTTTGATGATTGGATTTAGGAAGTGACAACCAAGTTATATAAATAACGTACCATGCAGAAGCCTGCACCCACTATCATGGGTTGCTTCTGCGCGATTTACGGCTTTGAATGCTTTTCGAAGATTTTCTGGCAGACAGTTATCGTAAAAAAATTTCGAAGTTGTAGTTACGAAGTCTTTGATAGTGGGTAGATCAGCTTTATCATGTAGCTATGGGGTTTTAGGGAGAAGGGGGTAAAGTATTTGGTGTTTAATTACCATTCTGAGACACTTGTTTTCTACCACTTGTAGGAAGTGAAAGTTGTGTTTTGTTCCTGTGAGAAAGACTGGTGCTAAATATGTAAGTATGGGACGTAGTATTTGTTTGTATATAGTTAATTTGTCTTCGGTAGAGAGTTTACTTTGTTTGCTTATAAGAGGGTATGACTGGCCTATTGCAATCTTGACTTTACGGACTTGTGTACTAATATGCGCATTTGCTATTGTGTTCCCTTGTATGTTGCCATCTTTTTCTAATTTTGTTCTTGTCGTTTATTATTTTTATGATGTAATCAGGAAATGTATTGAGGGACGGTAATTCGGGTTTCAATGAGGTTGAAAGGTTCCTTGCTATTACAATGGTTCCTTGAAGAGTTTTTATTATTTGTGTTAAATGTTCTATGTTTTCAATATTGACAGTAATGATAGTGTTTTCGTTAATATATTTTATTTTCTGAAACTAGGCCAGTTTGTGGAGTTGTAATAATATGTCTTGGTGGAGGGGTTGTGTATTTGATGGGGTAATTTTAGGTTAATTAGGACGGGATCGTGATCAGCGTTTAGGTCGGTAAAGATTTTTGAAATGTTGTTTATGTTTCTGCCAATAGCTATGTCGTTGGTACTGGGGGCGTGGTTTGTGAAAGGAAAGTAGTTTGGGTCGTCAGTTGCAATCTGAATTATCGCAGATACCTTCTCGAGTGCTGCTGGCGTGAGACCAGGTTACACTTTATCTCCCCCCCTCTTTAATATATATATATATATATATATATATATATATATATATATATATATATATATATGTATATATATATATATATATATATATATATATATTTATTGAAACCATCTAAAGTTGGTAAGTCCAATTGAAGGTTACATAACTAAAAAAGGATATAGGTAATAAGTTTATTATTATGTTTTCGTTAGAGAATATTATAATAATTATTGATTTTGGGACACACTTTATAGTATAGAGTAAGTCTAACAACATTTAAAAATGGAAAAGGCAAAGATTTAGAAGCAATAGCAAATTTGATATATCAGAATTATCTTTATAAACCTATACAAATAGTTTAAACTTTAATACACTGTTTGCATATAGTGTAAATAATCATTGTATCTAAACAAATAAATCCTTAATTTTAATTGGTGAAGTGATAGATAGTAGCCGCGAGCAAACATGTGACATTATCTTTACAATGACAGAAATAAAATACAAAGGTTTGTTGACAAAAAAAATTAAAAAACGGCGTGGTTGGAGGAGGATGAGATGAAAAGACAGCAGGAGAAGTCATGAAATTGGATTCTTTTTAAAAGAGTTGTAAATTAAAAAATGAGAAGTCAAAAATAAAAGCAGAATATTAATTTAGTGAAGAAAACTAACCTGTGAGTGACATCCTATGTAATTTTAAACCAGAAAGTGGTAAGATATTTATCATATTTATTGACTGGAAATTATATCAACTACCATATTACTTATTCCTACTAAAGAAAGAAACATTTCATTTTCCACTGAAGTGTATATAACATCTGTATGCAGATCTGATGTTATTTGTCCCATACAAAGACTTGGTGAACTTTATTTATATTATGAATCAGAATTAACCTACAAATGAACACTCATAAGTCGGCTGAATTTGCATTTATTTGTTAGTTGTATATTCAATAGTTTTAAGGGTTTTGTATAGTTAGATAGGATTGTCGAATTTAGTATAAAAAAGGGAAGCTTACCTTATTTAATATTCCAAAGATCACAATATTAATCCATATAGAAAAATAGATAACATAACCAACATTTAGGATTCAGAAACACATGTTGATATTGTTGATATTCGAATCAGTAGGAAGAGAGAGAGAAGCTACCAACGATGACGATCGTTGTCGAATGAAGCTGTAGAAATGTTTACTCGAAATACAGGGTCAGTACGATAAGTAATTCACTTAACACAAATAAATTTGAGAATAATAAAAATAGTATTTATTGAATATTTACAAATAACATCTAAATGGTAATTAATATTGAGTTGCAGAGGAATACTGATAATCTTGAGGTGCGTTTTATAAAGTTTAATTTATATTACGACAATTTGCATTTGATATATTAAAATCATTCACACAATTTTTTTTATTTTAATGATAAATGTTACATTGAGGGAACCGCTACCTGAGAACAAGAATCTCAACCATAATTATAGCTAGCCGGATAAGAAAAATATAAAACATAATAAATAAATATACAAGGAGATTCGTAAAAAAAAGGAAGGGGGTAAAATTTAAAATTATACATTAAAACATATAATATACATTAAACATTAATAATATATATATATATATATATATATACATAAATAAATAAATATATATATATATATATATATATATATATATATATAATATATGTATACATACATATATAGAGAGAGAGAGAGAGGGAATACATAATTAGGGAGGTTTTTGAATTTTGAAAAGTGGAAAGGTGGCCCCGCAATCGGTGGCAGGAAAATAAATAACCTAACGTATGCAGGTCATACCCTGATAGTAGCAAAAGGCGAGCACGAGCTCCATGCTATCATGCAAAAGTTACCTGAATATAGTAAATGTTACGGATTGAAAATTAATGCTTCAAAGTCCAAAGTGATGATTGTTGATTGCACCAATAACAACAGCCTTGACACTATAATCGTAGTTGGTTATGTTTGAATACCTAGGATCTATCGTCACTAATACCAGAGACTGCGAACCTGAAATCCGCAGGCGCATCGCCTTGGCGCGAAGCTCACTCGTATATGTAAAGACACGTCAATTACAGTTAAAACCAAACTCAGACTTCTGCGTATCCTCATCTTCCCTATCTCAGAGAATTGGACTTTGAAAACGGCAGAACGCCGCAGTATTGATGTTCTAGAGATGTGGTGCTATAGGAGAATGCTACGAATACCGTGAACAGCACACTGCACCAATGAATCAATTCTGAGACAACTAGGAATCAAAACCAGACTATCCACGCATGTGACTCTATTTAAAATACTTCGTCACATTGCCAGACGATCAAAGGCATTGAGGGGAAGCTTGAGGGCCGCAGACCAAAGGGACGCTCACCGTCGCTTTGGATTAATCAAACGAAAAATATAACGGGCGAAAGCCTGCAAGATATACAATGCAAAAGATAGAGACTCCTGGAGGCAAGTCATTGATAGAATAAATACATGATGTCACCACACCCTTCGAACGATTTACGGACGATGAAAAACGATCCTGTCCCGCCCTAAGACATATACCAAACAAAATAGAGAGAGAAAAGAAATAAACGTATTGGGTTATGTAGAAGACTGATACTCAGAGAACTTTACAGAAATATGAATATCATCCCTACAAATTCCAAATAGTTCAACATTTACACCCTGGCGATGCCGAGCGCCGGATGCTATTTTGCCAATAGTATCCACAACAGATCCGTACTGATGAATCTTTTGGAAGACTTGTTATCTGGTCCGATGAATGTTATTTTTCAAGTACGGGAATTTTTAATCGCCATAATACGAGACATGGGTCCGCCGAAAATCGACATTCAATTTTTGAGAGGGCGCAACAGGGACGCTTCGGAGTTGGTGTCTCATGTTTTATTTTTGGAAGACGCATAGTCTATGGGGGTTTCGCAACACGTCGGTACCGAGAAATCCTTTGAAAGTTATGCCAGAACTGATGGAAAATGTTCCATCGGCCTTTTATTTATATGTCCGTTTATTTTCAACAAGACGGTGCCCCCAGACACAACTTTGAGGCCATATTTACACGATAACTTTCCTCAAAGTAGGATTGGTGCCTACGAACCTGTAAGATGGCCCTCGATCTCCGGATCTTTCAATTTTGAATTTTGTATGGAGTTTCATACAAGATAAAGTCTATAAAATACGATATCATTCTGTCGCGGAGCATCGTGCAGCAATTGATTTAACTTTCCAAAAATCTGCAAAGAAGTCATTCGATTCTTTTTAACGCTATTAGAAGAATAACGAAAATGTGCCAATTTTGCATACGGGAAAATAGCCGTCATTTTCAAAACCACCTATAAAACCTCTTTGCTTTTTCCAAATTCTGCTTTTGTTTTTTTCCAACTGGTGTAGATGAACTAGATTAGTGGAGTGAACTGATATGTTTCTCGTTCGCCGAAACAGCAAAGGCGATGTTGTTTTCTTTTACTTCGATTAGGTTTTTGGAAAGAAGGAACAATCGTGATTTTAAGTAACGTTTAATTAAAAACACTTAAGTACGACAATATTAACAAACGTAAATCAAATCTTGTAAAAAAACAGATATTAACGTAGACGCAACAAATAATGCGGTGAGTTGATAGTTAGATAATTAATTACAGTTGTTCACAGATATTAGATGCTCGAATGATAAAAAATATGTATTGCACTCTGGTTATTATTGAACTAAAACACTTCTAGTTAGCACTGTTGTATTTCGCGCCATTACACGATATAATTTTATACTTTCAGGTAAAATCGTAATTTTCCCGGTTTAGTATTAAGTTTAGTTTCGAGTTTTATTCTGATCGGAGAAATTGTCTCTCGAGAGATGTTCGAAGATACTTATTACACTGTGAACATGCGTCCGTTGGGGACAAGATATTTTTCGCCACAGCCCACAGCTTTCTCGGACGAGAGATATTTCACTACTGCTTTATTCTGCTTGCGTCATTTTTAATTTCACAAAAAAGTAGCAAACTATCGCGAAAACCGCAATCCGCTATCTTTAAAGATAGGGGATATCTCGCAAAAGTTTCCATAATGAGATACACGGTACATAGACAGAAAATGAAAATTGCCATGGAACTATTCTGTAAATTTATTTATACGAGAGGCACTGCTAAAATCTTGTTGTTTCTTGGAACTCATTGATTCCAAAATCTCTTTTTTCTTCAAAAGAAGTAGGTGAATATGAGGTATTTGCTTCCTGGTTCAGAGTTCCTAACCTCAACTGAAAACGAGAAGAGTACTACTTGTTTTTAGTTACTGTCATTAAATTAGAACTGAAAACTGCCAACTACGCCCTCTCAAACCAAGAGCCCATTATTCTACCCTGTCGCACTAAACTGATAAAAACAATATATGCTATGAGGTGAAACCAAATATGTGTTTATTTTATTCAAAAAATCACTGACTTATCAAACTAACTTAAATTATTGCACTTCTTGACACACTTTTGCTCTTTAGACAAATTATATAAAAATCCAATGACTGGAAAGTTTTTTGCCTCCTCAATTTTAGCAGTGACTCAAAAAATCCACAAAAATGACAGACTATTTTTTCTCTAGTTATAATGGGTGTCGGTCAAGAACCTAACGTAGGAATCTTCATTGAAGAACATAAAAAACGAGCCGACAGTGACCCGAACGCTCCACCCTTTGACGATTTAAGGAATTACGCTTATGAAGGAGGCGGTAGTACTGCTGGTTCGTTGAGTTCTTTGGCTTCAGGTAAGATTTAAACTAAAAAGAAACTATATAGTACAAAATTGGGTTTTCTAAAGAAATTGCGTGATAACTTTGTAACATTCCTGTTGACATATTCTGTTTTCTATTAAAAATATATCCTAATTTCCATTCACTATTGAAATAATTCATGCTTATCTTTAAAATGTATTTCCGGTCTATCAAAACTACTTTCTAAATCTATGATCAACTACAATTACGCTTAGAAAAAACAAAAGATCCATCTGTGTCTTCACCATTTCCTTTCAGATGTGGAACTGAGAATATATAATTGAAATTAAAATTATCAGGTATCAGTATTTTTATGCCTGAGCACATAAATATTGAGTAATCATTCCAATCCTTTGAAATTCAACAATAAATTGGATTTAATTACAATAATAAAGTGCATAAAGTTGCTGGACGGAATTTTTGATACAAATTCCGTCGCATGTCACAGATCATTTATGTCGTCACAACCTTGTCGTGTTGTCTGGTCGCCAAAATATTCGAGGAATGTGGAAGGCTTGCAATAGACATGATGAATGATTTTGAAATCCCCTTTTACAGTGTAGGTACACATCTGCTATTTCCGAAAAATACATTATTTTAGTGATAAACTAATTTTTAACGAAAATTATTAGATTTTATTCTATCTACTTTGAATTATGCACGAAAGCGCATGTTACGTCATTCCTCAATTGATATTGCATTGTGTTTATGTTTTACGAAGAACGCCAACAATAATAAATTTTTCGTGTGTCAAAAATATGAATATAAAAAAGAAGACGATATGGCATTACAAATATTATAATGGTGGCGATCAATTTGCAGGATCGAGCAACCTATACTACTCGTGCTGAGTACTCGATAGTGACACGACAAATTTAAATACAACGCTTGCGTGTACGCCATATAACCTCAAGAAATAGTTTCTATCTTTAGTTATTTGTGATTTTTGGTTCCTTGTTACTTATGCCTTTGACATGAATGACATTATTGAAAAAATGATAATCAATACTGCTATAATATCACAAATCACAAACACGGCTTAACCACAATGTGCAAGTTAAGATATTTTGTTTACGAAATATCTTTCTGAAAAGTTTATAATGAAGACACAAGTTGCTTGCAATGACTATTTAGTTTTTTGGCATTTTTTACGTAGAAATAAACGATAAGACAGTGTTTATACCTATAACTAGCAAAGCTCAAATACAGAGAAAATTAGAAAATTATAGGAATACAGAAAACACAATGACAATCAAACTTATGACATAACCTAAGTCGATAAAAAAATTTAAGTTACCTTTGGTGAATTGACAATTCATCAGACAGCGATACCAATTGCCATAATAACATTTTTTTCTCTATAATCAAGATAGAAGAAATATGATGAGAACATGTTAATGTTTTGGACTATATTTTTTTTAAATTTCTAAGACAAATAGAGATGCTGTATTGTGAAACTTCTAAGACAAATAGTGATGCTGTATTGTGTTACTACTGTAATGTTTTTCTTATTTATTTAAACGTTTTTTATTACGCGTGGGATAAATTTATACACACACGTTATGTCTACTAACTTAAATTATTTATTCACGACACTATTCATTAATTTATATTATATACACAGTATATGCACATAAACTAATTTATATAAAAACTTCACTAATTCATATTCACTCATTTGCTGTTTATCTCACGATGTCAAATTATGAACTAACTAACTTTCCTTGGTCGGGCCCTTATATATTAGTGCCTTTTTTACTAGATAATTCTAGATTGCGGCTTACACAAAAACATATGGCTCTCTGGCATTTTCTAGATAAGACTGGTCACAAAAACAATGTCTAGATAAGATAGTCACAATCGTATACAGTTCTAAGAAATTCCTGCACATCCGCCATAACTTTAACTTTCATACATGGCTTAGACAGAGTCGGATTCGGGAACTATACCAGTGTGCTGTTTCGTAACATTACCCCCTCCTTAAATGGAAGTTCCTCCTGGAACTTTTGTGTAGCCGAGACTGGATGTTTGAATCGGCAACTGGCCCCAATTCTACACTTTCCGATCTTATGGAAATAGCAGGGCACCGTCTTCATCGGATACTGATAACGGGTGTTGTAGCTGCAAATTAATATCTGGACACCGGTATCTTGAAAGATAATCTCTACCATGTTCCTGATGATTTGCCAATCCAACTGGTTTCTCGCTATCTTAGGCAAAGCCAGTTTATTCACGCTGGATTCTAATACATGGTCTCGGAGGTTTCGAAGTGCTTCTCACACATCGCGGTAGGTAGATCGATCTTGAAATTCATTTGTAGTTACCACGTAGAAGACGTACCCGCGAATTGTGTTTCAGTTTCAGTCTTGCCAGGGGCTGGAATCTGGTCTTCAAGTATTTCTAATTGCCCGAACTTCTTTCGAAAGACGGATGCCAACCCTCGTGCGTTCTTGAGACGAGCGGGGATGTTATGTGCCAGTGAATAATCTTCCGGGGGGATGCACAAATCTTGTCGTTGTTCTAAAGTGACTCCATATCTAGCCTTCCCGGTACCTCCATACGCGCCCATAAATTTATCTAAGGTAGGGTTAGACACATCTCGAATATGGTTTACTCATTTCTCTAGATCATGGTCTCCATCAAATGGTGCTAGTCGGTTATAGTGAACTACTTTTGGTTTTCCATTGGGGATCTTGCTTATGCGATATATAATATCATTGATCCTTTTCTTGATTAAGTATGGACCTTCCCAGGATTTTTGTAATTTTGGAGAAAAGCCTTTTCTCCTCGTCGGGTTGTGTAGCCATACTTTGTCCCCTTCTTTAAAACCGCCTACTGTGGCCTGCGCGTTGTACCGACTTTTCATTCTGTCGCTGGCAACTTGGAGATTTGTTCGAACTAATTCATGAATATCGTCCAGCCTTCTTCTCAATTGGATCACGTAGTCTTCTCCTGCTAGATCCAGGCTGACAGCCAAATTCCAGGTCACAGGGAAGCCTCATTCCACGTCCAAACAGGATTTTCGCAGGTGTTTCACCCGTGGACTCATTGACGGCAAGTCGATAAACCAATGCGAATAGGGAAAGATACTGGTCCCAATCTCTCTGATGACTGGAAACCACTTTGGACAGGTATTTTCCAATAGTCCTGTTCATTCTCTCGACCATTCCATCTGACTGTGGATGTAATGCTGTCGTACTTGTCTTCTTTATTCCCAGCTTGTCACAAATCTCCTGGAATAGATGGCTTTCGAAATTTCTTCCCTGGTCACTGTGGACTTCCAAGGGCACTCCTTATCGGCTGATAAATTCTATCACCAATATATCAGCGACAGTTGTGGCCTCTTGGTTCGGGATAGCGTAAATGTTCACCCACTTTGTGAAATAATTCATTACAACTAGGATGTTTTTACCACCATTTTCTGTCGTCGGAAATGGTCCAGCGATGTCTAGAACAATCCTTTCGAAAGGGTTTCTAACATTATACTGTTTCATAGGTGCCTTTTTCTTGCGATGTGGTCCATTACTCGTAGCACAAGTCGTACATTTCTTACACCAGTCCTTCACATCGTCGGAGCGGTTCATTCAATAACACCTTTCAAGGACTCGCTGAAGGGTTGTCTTCACTCACAGATGGCCTCCCGATGCACTCTCGTGTAACTTCTTCAGTACTTCAGCTACTCTCGTTCTAGGGAAAACTAGCTGTCTCCTCATCTCGGAACCATCATCGTTTTCAAGGACTCTTTTCAACAGCCCTTCTTCCAGGACCAGGGGGTCCCACTGAGCCCAATACGCCTAGAGTGTCAGTGAAAATGTTTATACTTCTTGCCATGTAGGTCGCCGATTTTCTTCCTTCCATTGCCAAATCTTCTTTAGGCAAGGATCATTCTCCTGATCTTCTCTGATCCTGATGGGTGACCATTCTTCATTGACTACTATAATTCTTAAAACTGCAACTCCCTTAGATTTCGACTTGCTGCATTGTGAATAATCTACAGGGCATGACCGTCTGGGCAAAGAGTTGGCTTTTCGGTGATTCCCATCAGCTGGATGTACACCCCTGTCTGATTTCTCCTGTGACTGGAGTTCTTGGGTTACAGGAGTCTTGGGGCGCTTAGACGGACTGCGTACATGCTATAGCTCGCCACACTTCCGGCATTTGATCTTCTTCGGCTTCTTGTCAGCAACAAGTTGTCGATCTGGTCAAGTTTGTCATCGTCATCTTCTTTCTGCATGGTCCTACCTTTGTTGTACCGCGAGCTCTTCGTGGCTGCTTTGCATTTAAGAGGTTCTTGGTTTGCAGGAGTCGTAGACGCTTACACGAACTGCGTGCATGCTCTAGCTCGCCACAATTACAGCACCTGATTTTCTTCGGCTTCTTGTCTACCATACCTTTCAACAAGTTGACGATCTGGTCAAGTCTGTCATCGTCACCTTCTTCCTGTATGGTCCTACCTTTGTTGTATCCGGAGGCCATCGTGGCAGCTTCATATTCAAGAGCAGCAGTCAATGCATCGACTAATGATTTCGGATGGGCTAAACGAAGAGTCCTCTGCATATCGGGGTCACGTAAGCCGTCAATAAAGGCCTGGATGCCTAAACATTCCATCATGTTATCTGGTGCTGATGGATAAGCAACTCGAACTAGTCGGACAATATCCAGTACATACTCTTGAATGGTTCCGTCACGTTTCCGCCTTCGGTTCTTCAGCTGGAATATGTACAAATGTTCGTGACCATATCACATGTCCAACCTCTTCTTCAGCTGCACCAAGTCATCCGTTTCTTTAAGCGGTATCGTCTGAAGTACATCTAAGGCATCTCCCCGAAGCGCTATAGTTAGGTTCACTGCTTTCTCCTTATCGGACCAATTATTCACTCTAGCGGCCGCTTCAAACTGTTTCACATAATTCGTCCACGAACGTTGGGGCCTTGACTCGGGTCAAACTGCCAATGTCTTCTAACTCAGGGTGTGTTTCTGTCTTGCAAAGTTTCGTTTGCTCAGTCTTCTTTTCTTACGCTGGCGTGTCTTGAGTTCTTCTATCTGTCATCTTTTTTCCTAACTCCTTGATTTTCTTGTCCATCGTTGTTATCTTATTCTCAATCTCCTCGTCCATCGTTGTAATCTTATTCTCAATCTTCTTGTCCATCGTTGTAATCTTATTCTGGATTTTCTCGTTCATCGTTGACATTTTATTCTCGATTTTATCGTCCATCGTAGACATCTTATCCTCGATTTCAGATTTTAGAGACGAAATTTAATTTTCAACGTCAGCGGCAATGTTGTTTTCCATTAATAAGATATCGGCAGATACATCGTTCTTCAAATCAGAAATCTTGTCGTCAATATTAGCAGAAATGTCGTTCTTCATAGTACATATATCGTTTTTCACATTCGTTGAAATTTTCTCTTCCATGGTAGACATATCGTTTTTCATAGCAGAAATCTTCACGTCCATGTTCTCTTCCATGGCAGAAATCTTCTCGTCCATGTAGCAGAAATATTAGCAGAAATTGACGAGATTAAGGTGAAAGCTTCGTCATTAAATAAAACTGTTTCTGGATCAAAGCCGTCATTTTTCAGTGCCTCTCTAAGGCTTTCTACTAATTTACTTTTCTTACCGGACGTTTCCAACTCACGATCTTCCAATACTGCTCTTAGTTCCGTCACTTTCAGGTCACATAGTCTCTAGGCCATTTTTACGTAGCAATTTATTTATATTACCACACACCTGACACAAATGTAATGTTTTTCTTATTTATTTAAACGTTTTTATTACGGGTTGGATAAATTTATACGCACACGTAATGTCTACTAACTTAATTTATTTATTTACTACACTATTCATTAATTTATATTATATACACAGTATATGCACTTAAACTAATTTATATAAACACTTCGCTAATTTATATTCACTTATTTACTGTTTACCTCACGATGTCAAATTATAAACTAACTAACTCTCCCTGGTCGGATTTTTATATATTAGTGCCTTTTTCACTAGATAATTCTAGATTGCGGATTACACAAAAACAATTGGCTCTCTGGCATTTCCTAGATAATACTGGTCACAAAGACAATGTCTAGATAATATAGTCATAATCGTAAACAGTTCTAAGAAATCCCTGCGCATCCGCCATAATTTTAACTTTCATACATGGCTTATACAGAATCGGATTCGGAAACTATATCAGTGTACTGTTTCGTAACACTACTTTACTTTTCATTGTGTTCATTAAAAAGTTTGAGATCCATAAAATGTTTTACAATCAAATTCCCAAAACCACCAAATAAAAAAATTTATTAATACAAAAAGCCCAATACGATACTACTTTTTTTCGAGTCAACTTTAAGACCTTAGAAACGTCTAAAACGTCATTTTTGTGACCTTTATTTTTCAAAACTTTTAGTAGAAATACCCCACTACAATTCTACAAATTTTCGAGTAAACTTTAAGGCCGTAAAAATGTCTAAAGTGTCCATTTTTAGACCTTTATTTTTCAAAATTTCTAATTCAGCTGGGTCCACACCCACTCAGGCACTACAGGCACCCCTATTTCTAGAAATCGAGCACTGAAAATAATCTTAAAATGACATTTTTTGTTTCTTTTATTATATGACAACGTTCATTAGTGCTCATGAATATTAGTGACATTTTCAGATTAATAACCTAGGGACATTTTAATTTGTTGGTAGTATTATAACGTAGACTAACGTGATTTATGCTTATTTACAAATTTACGTGGTGACTATTCTATTTCCAGGTACAGATGACGAAGCTCAAGAATATGATTACCTGGGCGCTTGGGGACCTCGTTTTGACAAATTAGCAGACATGTACGGCCCAGGAGAGGAGACTGAACAGGAAGAAGAATAAATAATGTTAAATCTAAAAGTGAAACAATAATTAAAACAAAAACATTCCTCCATCTAAAAAAAATGCTTTCGCGCGACCTCCATAACGCGTGTTCAATAAGACTGTTTTGCAGTTGTTCTGCTGTTTAAATAATTCTAGACAATTTATATAAAGAAGCACACTTGCGAAATGAAGTACTGCATAAACTCCATTGAGATATTTTCGTGTTGGTAAGTGTATTTGAAAATTGCTTTTAAAATGTATTATTTTGCAAGTTTTAGTGAGGTGAAAATGAAACACGTGGTTATTATTGCAGCTATATTTTCACTCTGTTCTATTCCCTAACCTCCTTTCTTTATGGTTTTCTTCGCCGTTCGGACGTCAAGTCTAACAGTGTTGCCGGGTTTCCTTTTAATAATTCCGTTAGGCTACAACATACCCCCGGCCTTGAAAGATTTTGATATCTTTCGAAGTTGATTTAAATATATAAATGGCACAATATTACAATACAAAATATAAAGTCCTAATTGTAAACAATAAAATTAGTTCGGTCATATAGTCACTATTTTATTATTTTTTTTTTTTCGAGGACTTCACTGGGTTCGTCTTGTTCAATTGGTAATTTGCACAATTTACCCACAGCTCGACGCGTTACGCCGCCATTTGTTCTTATGTCCACTACTCGAATTATGCCGTCAGAACCGGGATGCAGCGCTTCAACTCTTCCGAGAGTCCACCGAAGTGGAGGGGAGTCATCACCATGCAGAAGAACAAGATCACCAATATTTATCTTGCCACAATTCTTTCTCCATTTGGATCTAACCTGCAGCTCTGTCAGGAACTCTCGTGACCATCTCTTCCAGAAGTGCTGCTGGATGCGTTGAATGAGTTGAAACCGGGAAAGTCTATTCCTGGGTATGTCCGCGACATCTGGATCTGGAAGTGCCGAAATAGATCGCCCGATAAGGAAATGGGAAGGGGTTAGGGCAGTCATATCGTGTGGATCAGAAGACATTGGAGAAATAGGTCGCGAATTCAAAATGCACTCTATCTCCGCTAAAAGAGTCGACAATTCTTCAAAAGTTAAATGAACATCAGATACAATTTTCTTCAAATGCCCCTTAGCCGCTTTAATTCCAGCTTCCCAATATCCCCCCATATGAGGACTGTAAGAAGGAATGAATTTCCAGTTGACACCCTTATCATTGATATATTCTTGCAAATATGACTCATTTTTTGATAAAAACTGGGCAAGCTCTTGCAACTCCCTCACAGCGCCCACAAAGTTTGAGCCATTATCCGAGAACATCTCGAACGGTTTACCACGCCTCGCAACGAATCGTCGAAATGTTGCGATAAAAGCTTCCGTTGTTAAGCTGCTAACCGCCTCGAGGTGAATACACTTAGTGGTGAAGCATATGAACAAGCAAATGTATGCCTTTGAAACTCTTGAACTTCTCCCAATGGCATTTTTTATTTTTATTGGGCCCGCATAGTCCACTCCGGTAGAATGGAAGGGAGGAGCGGGGCAAATACGCGCTTTTGGTAAACTTCCCATCATTGGGTCATACCCGCTAGGTTTAGATTTGAAACATTTCACACATTGTCTGACAACTTTCCTAGCTAAACTGCGTCCACTCAAAGGCCAAAATTTTTCTCTTACGCGATACAATAAATGTTGGGGGCCTAAATGAAACATTTTCAAATGTTCATGTTTGAAAATAAGTGAAGATAAATGATGTTTAGGAGACAGCAATGCAGGATGTTTTCTTTCAAAGCTTACCTGGGCATTTTGGATCCGACCTCCGACTCTAAGTATACCCTTAGCATCAAGGAAGGGAGCCAGAGACAAAATTCTTGAATTTGTTGGTAAGGTTTTGGATTTTGCAAGAAGAGAAATTTCTTCTCCAAAGGATTCCCTCTGAGCAATTTTAATCAAATGCTCAGTAGCTAATTGAAGTTCCGCGCTTGAAAGTGGCTCCGATACTCTATCATCCCTTGGGAATCTCAGACACTTGACAAATCTGAGACACCATGCTGTTACTCGTAACAATCTTTGAAATGAAGAAAAGTTGTGTATCGGAAATGGATCTAACAGCTTCACTAAAGAATAAGTATATTTCTGCTTTTTTAGCTCGGGAAGATCTCCCTTAAAATGGAGTGAAGATTTTGGCCAAAATTCTTTCTCATTACTAAGCCAACTTGGACCGTGCCACCACTGTCCTAGCTCAACCAAGTCTTTAGGACTTACTCCCCTGGAAAGGTGGTCAGCTGGATTATCTGCACTTCGAACGTGATACCAATCTTCAATAGACGTCAAGGTTCGTATTTGAGACACCCGATTCTGAACAAAGGTTTGGAGAAGATGAGGATCGGTTTTGATCCATGCCAAACATATACTTGAATCACTCCACAAAAAGGTTTTTGAAAAGGATAACTTCATAGAGGCTGTTATTTTGGAATATAACTGTGCAAGAAGCAAGGCCGCACACAACTCTAGTCTTGGAACCGTTAAAGATTTCAAAGGAGCCACACGACTTTTTGCAAACAACAAGTGAACTTTAATGTGACCATGCTGATTAACACTGCGAATATAAACACAAGCACCGTATGCCTCTGTGGATGCGTCGGCAAACCCATGTAGTTGTATGTCAAAGGTATTTGAAAACAAGATAAGTCTGGGAACTTTTAGATCATTTAGGCCTTGTAATTGATTTCGGAAATTTTTCCATGTTGTATGTATCTCTAGTGGTAAGGATTCGTCCCAACTACATTTTAGAGACCACAGTTTTTGCAGAAGTATTTTGCCCAAAACTACACAAGGTCCCACCAATCCCAGAGGATCAAAAATCTGTGAGATATCTGATAGAACACTTCTTTTATTGATACATCTTGTCGGAAATTCAGGGACGTGATAGGACAATATATCTGTCGAACAGGACCACAACAAACCGAGAGTTTTAGTCTTATCATCATCACCTATTTTAAGAATCGTGAGAGGGTCAGCTGCTTGCACATGTTGTAAAACACGAGAACTGTTTGACGCCCACTTCTGTAGTTTGAAACCACCCGCACCCAAAATAGTCACAAGTTCGTCGCAAATTTGTATCACCTTGTCCTCAGAGTTACTTCCAGTAAGAAGATCGTCCATGTAGAAATCTCTAACAATGATATCTGAACATTCCGGATACGAGTCTTTATGATCAAAGGCAATTTGATGAAGACAACGCACTGCAAGCCAGGGTGACGAAGCCTGGCCAAAGGACACAGTGTTTAAAGTATATTCTTGAGCTTTCTCTTCTGGGTTTGGTCTCCACAGGATTCTTTGCAATGATCGTTGAGCCGGGTCGACCCAAATTTGGCGAAACATCTTTACTATGTCCGCACAAAGAACAATAGGATGCTGTCTGAACCGCATTAGAATTGAAATCAGGTCATCCTGAATAGTTGGACCAGTGTATTGAAGATGATTCAAAGAGAAACCAGAATCGGATTGTGAAGAGGCATCAAATACTACTCTGAGTCGTGTTGTTTTATTGTTTTCATTGAAAACCCCATGATGAGGCATATAATAATAAATTGGACTGTTGTCTCCCAAGGGAATTGGTGTCATATGACCTACCTCAAGGTAGTCGTTCATGAATTCCGAGTAAAGTTTTGCAAGATTGGGATTTTTTGAGAGTTTGTATTCCAACGACTTCAGACGATACAAAGCTACATTCTTAGATTCACCTAAAAGTGATGGTGGTTTCTGCAACGGAATTTGAACAATGAATCGGCCATCAGAAGCCTTCCTTGTTGTGGTTTGGAAAATCCTTTCACATTCCTCATCATCACTTGAAACTAAAGGAGTTCTTGGACAGGGTTCTTCAATCTCCCAAAAAAGTTTTAATTGGTTTTGAAGTTCAGTACCAGAATTATCAACTGAAGAGAATTTGCAAATTGTTTGTGTAGAAGGATAAGATGGAGTGGGACCAGAGATGACCCAACCTAAAACAGTTTTTTGGAGAATCGGATATCCCTCCTTGCTAAGTGGAACCTGACCAGCACATAGAAGACTGTAAAATATCCCAGCACCCAAGAGGACATCAATTTTCTCTATTTTGTTGAAATTTGGATCAGCTAATTTGAGATGAGATGGAATTTCTAATTGAGAAATGTCGATGAAACGGTTTGGAAGACATTCATTTATAACTGGTAAAATAAGAAAGGGTAATGTAGCTTGAAAATTAGTTCGTAATGATTTGAACGTAGCTTTGCACATTTGACTTAAGGTTGATGAGCATTGATTTATTCCTATGACCGCAATATCTGTAGAAGCTTTTTCCAGACCCAAAATGTTACAGCATTCCTCACTCAAAAAGTTTGATTGTGATGCACAATCCAAAAGTGCTCGAAATGTGTGAGGCTTACCTGACTTGTCAAATATCTCCACCAATGCCGTAGACAAAAAAACATAAGTGTCCATTGAAACCTTAGAAAAGGAACAAACAGTACTATCGCTTCCTGGGGTATCGCCTTCGCTACTCGTTTGATTTTTGTTTGCTGAATTGAATGAACTGTACCCTGCATCATTAATTGAATTTGCTTCCGCAGTTTTAGAATTGAAATGTAATAATGTGTTATGTTTCCTGTTACATTGTTTGCATGTACCGGCCAGACAAAATTTTTGCAAATGATTACCCCTTAAACAGTTGAGACAAAGCTTGAGTGCCTTGACCCTTGCAATTCTTTCGTTTACCGAAAGTTTTAAAAATTTTGCACAATTTTGAATGAAATGTGCATCTTTGCAAAATGTACAAATATTTCTTTTGTTCTGAACATCATTTCTATTTGAATTGGATGAAGGAGAAGTCTGACAAACTGTATTTGCAATTGAAATTTTGGATTTATTTCCCTTTTGTTCGGTGGAAAGTGCGACCGTTTCTAAAAAGTCAGCTTTTTGCTGAAGAAATAGTTTAAATTCATTGAAATTCGGTAATGTTGACTGATTTGTCGGACTGGCAGAATTTCTTGATAATTTTATCCTTTTTTCCTCCCATTCCCTTGCAGTTCTCTTGTCTAATTTGGATGTTAAAAAGTAAATTAAAAGAGTGTCCCAATGCTCCGTGGGTTGCCCCAAGGTATTTAAAGATCTTAAATGCCTCGAAACTAAGTCAATTAATCGCCTGAGCTCAGTTGAAGATTCCTGAGCCATAATAGGAATCTCAAAAATAGCCTTTAAATGATTATAAACCAAAACACTTTCGTTATTGTAACGTTCTAAGAGAGCCGCCCATCCGACAATGTAATTTGCAGCTGAAAATTCTAATGAACGAATTATTTGCGCCGCTCCACCCTCTAATGACGAACGTAAATAATGGAATTTCTGAATATCGTCCAGAGAAGTATTATTATTTATCAATGAATCGAAAGTATCTCTGTATTCTAACCAACAACTGTACTCACCCGAGAATACCGGCAGCTTAATCTCCGGAAATTTCAAATTATGATGAAAACTATTGTTTGCCGAAACCGAAACAGGATTATTATTGATCCCACTACTGCTTTGCTGAACTAAAACCTTATTGATTTTTTCATAATAGTCATTCAAAAATGATTTGCAAGTGCTTGACAAATTGAAATATTCATTTTCGAAGTCCATACGCTCAGAATAACAATGGGATAAATCATCATCCTCAAAGTCATTCTCAATTTGTGTTTGTATATTATCGAATTCACTTAATATATTTTCAAAGTTTGCAAAACGTGTTTCTAACTCTACGATCTTTTTCTTATCAATGTTTAAATAATCTGAATCAGTTCCATCCTTTTTGATTGCACTAAGAAAACCATTTAGAAATGTTTTAAAATTTGTTTGTCTTTGTTTAATTGAACCTCTCATTTTTTGCAAAGATGGAGCCATTTTATTGAAATGCGATTAAGGATTATTGGAATTGAAGAATAAGGAAAAAATGTTTGTATGAAATAAGAAATTGAACGGGCTTACTTGATTTCTGTTTCCAATGTAGTAATATATATCCTTGATAATTCGAACTTTTTGTTACACTTTGTGTCGGGTTACGAAAGTATGTACTTAAAACAACTGTCCAGTTCGTTTATCGACGGCACTTACTGTTCTCTGTTGCACTCGATTTCGTAATAACTTTGCCGGTCAACTGAAACACACTTGTTTCCGATGTTTTAATGACTTTATTGCACTAATTTTACTTATATTGCTGAAGTTCTTGCACACCTTCTGTTAATTTACATCCGGTTTCACGAAGGACCAATTTTGTATTTGAAAATTGCTTTTAAAATGTATTATTTTGCAAGTTTTAGTGAGGTGAAAATGAAACACGTGGTTATTATTGCAGCTATATTTTCACTCTGTTCTATTCCCTAACCTCCTTTCTTTATGGTTTTCTTCGCCGTTCGGACGTCAAGTCTAACAGTGTTGCCGGGTTTCCTTTTAATAATTCCGTTAGGCTACAACAGTAAGCTCATTTGAATATCAGTCTATTTGCAAGAACGTTAATGGCGAAAAAACGCGAATAGTGGTCAAAAAAACAACGAAATCAAATATCTTTCACTCATTTTCATATCAATTAAAAGAATTCATCTTCATTCTAGACTAGTTTTGTTAGAAAACGAATGATATGTGGAACTAATTTAAAGATACGTAACATTAACTAATACTAGAGATTCCCATAAACAACATATATCTCGACCAAAATTAGCCAGTAAATATTCTCTAGACTTCACAAAATCTTCAATAAATATATTATCAATAAAGGATTCTTTTGATGATTATGTTATGATCCATCCTTTAGGTTCAGTGGCAGATAATGCTGATGATTCATATTGTGGCTACAGATTATCCTTAGTTTTCGAGGATCAGTGAAGTTTCATGTTTATTTTCTAATGTGGATTTCCACTGACTCATTTTATTAATTTTCGCATTTGGTACCTATGTTAAAAGACTACCAATTTCATTTATCAAAGTCATCTTCTATACTCCACTAACTTTTAAAATAGGAATTTCTAAACGTGTAAATGCTACTTAAATTACTATATTACTGAAAGATTTATATTGTGGCTATAGATTATCCTTAGTTTTCGATGATCGGTGAAGTTTGATGTTTATTTTCTAAAGTGGATATCCACTGACTCATTTTATTGATTATCGCAATTGGTACCTATGTTAAAAGACTACCAATTTCATTTATCAAAGTCATTGTCTATACTCCACTAACTTTTAAAATAGGAATTTCGAAAAGTGTAAATGCTACTTAAATTACTCAATTACTGATGATTCATATTGTGGCTACAGATTACCCTTAGTTTTCGAGGATCAGTTAACTTTTACGTTTATTTTCTAATTTGGATTTCCACTGACTCATTTTATTCATTTTCGCATTTGGTACCTATGTTAAAAGACTACCAATTTCATTTATCAAAGTCATCTTCTATACTCCACTAACTTTTAAAATAGGAATTTCGAAACGTGTAAATGCTACTTAAATTACTCAATTACTGATGATTCATATTGTGGCTACAGATTACCCTTCGTTTCCGACGATCAGTGAAGTTTTATGTTTATTTTCTAATGTGGATTTCCACTGACTCATTTTATTTATTTTCGCAATTGATACCTATGTTAAAAGACTACCAATTTCATTTATCAAACTCATTTTTTATACTCCACAAACTTTTAAAGTAGGAATTTCGAAACGTGTAAATGCTACTTAAATTACTCAATTACTAATGATTCATATTGTGGCTACAGATTATCCTTAGTTTTCGATTATCAGTGAAGTTTTATCTTTATGTTCTAAAGTGGATATCGACTGACTCATTTTATTCATTTTCGCATTTGGTACCAATGTCAAAAAACTACCAATTTCATGTATCAAAGTCATCTTCTATACTCCACTAACTTTTAAAATAGGAATTTCGAAACGTGTAAATGCTACTTAAATTACTCAATCACTGATGATTCATATTGTGGTTACAGATTACCCTTCGTTTTCGAGGATCAGTGAAGTTTTATGTTTATTTTCTAATGTGGATTTCCACTGACTCATTTTATTCATTTTCGCATTTGGTACCTATGTTAAAAGACTACCAATTTCATTTATCAAAGTCATCTTCTATACTCCACTAACTTTTAAAATAGGAATTTCGAAACGTGTAAATGCTACTTAAATTACTCAATCACTGATGATTCATATTGTGGTTACAGATTACCCTTCGTTTTCGAGGATCAGTGAAGTTTTATGTTTATTTTCTAATGTGGATTTCCACTGACTCATTTTATCCATTTTCGCAATTGGTACCTATGTTAAAAGACTACCAATTTCGTTTATCAAAGTCATCTTCTATACTCCACTAACTTTTAAAATAGGAATTTCGAAACGTGTAAATGCTACTTAAATTACTCAATTACTGATGATTCATATTGTGGCTACAGATTATCCTTACTTTTCGAGGATCAGTGAAGTTTTATGTTTATTTTCTAATGTGGATTTCCACTGACTCATTTTATTCATTTTCGCAATTGGTACCTATGTTAAAAGACTACCAATTTCATTTATCAAATTCATCTTCTATACTCCACTAACTTTTAAAATCGGAATTTCGAAACGTGTAAATGCTACTTAAATTATTCAATTACTTATCAATTATTCTTTCTAAAGTTCTTTTCTTCAGGTATTTCTGATTTTTGTCGATTTTATATATAGTTCTATGGTAAATGTTTCCACTGCTCATTCAAATTGTTTTGCGTCCTTTGATACTTTTACTCTTTCAACAAGTGAAGTCCGACGAGTGGAAAGTTTCTTGATATGCTGGCTGATTATATTATTAATAAAGTTTATTTTTGGTGATTATTCCATGGTCCATCCTTCTAGAATGTCTAGCTCAGTTGTGGCAACATATTGTCATTCGTTCTCGAGGATCAGTGAAGCTTTTATAATTCCAGCTGTAATATTGAAGTTTGTTTTTTAATGTGGATATGTCGCGATTGGTAGCTGCATCAAATAAGTACCAATTCACCTATCAAACCCATTTTTTATACTCCATTTCACTTGAACGTGACTCATTGCCTAGCATGTGAAAACGATATTTTGCCAGTTGATAACTTTTAGTTTATTAGCGATCGTAGGCAATGTGCCACTCTTAAATGAAAGTTTTTGAAGTATAACAACGTTTGATCCATTTGATGCGATTTTTTTCATTTCTAGTAAAAGTTGCACACAGCCATATTAATATGTGATATTAAAAATATTCTACTAAACATTTTATTCAATTTGGCTTCAAAATATTTTTATTGACAATCTTCTCCACAATTTCATCTACAATATGTGCTAGGAAGATTAAAGGCCAATGCTATGGCGCTCCTGGGCTTCCATATTTTATCCTGGTGGATAAAATGGTAGCTCTCTAATTCTGAAAAGTATAATCTATCCAGATCCTATTATACTATTACTGTCATAGTTTTCAACTGCGTTATCCTCAACCTTGGATTTGTTTAATTCGTATAAATGTGTCTATATCTGAACTAAACAATTAATTCCATATATTTTATTCTGCTATTAACGCTCATGTCATTATTATTTACGTAGTTGTTAAATAGTAGAAATATTGTTAATGATTTTTGACTGATAGTTCTAAAGGCTGAAAATATCTCAATGGTTCAATCTTCCATTCCTGTGTTATTGTTTAACCCACTGCCACTTTTAAATGTTTGTCTTCTACAAAAATAAAATGTGTGTGTTGCCTCTCATTTTATGAGTTTATGCGGAACTTTTGCAAGCGAGAATGCTACAACGTTGCATGATAAGTTTTATTGTAACTATGGCACGAAATAACAGAATAAGGACTTTAATACATCTCCACACGTATGGTTTTTCCTCTTGATTCTTTAATTAAATTGATTTTCGAAAAAGTTTTGGAAGGAACTTAAAGATGTTTAGGAAGTTTGTTTTTAATTGTACGTTATAATAGGATTTATATATGGGAAAGAAATTAGTACCACCGACATCCCCCCCTGCCTCTCAACAATGACTATCTCCGACACGGTTTGAGATATCGTGACGGGATTTTTAAATGGTTTCTATTGCATATTAAACTAGTTCAAAGACGTTTGTTGAGTAAGCTATTAATTGTACATACCAACAGTATTTATATATTAGGAAGATGAATTATTTGGAAAGAGTAATCAATGAAAATGATCTGAAAAAATCACAACAAGGATAGGAAAAACCAATAGTGGATTAATGAAAATGTAAAAACTATTCTGTAATAATGCTAAAAACTCTTGAAATGCTATATACTATCAACCCTATACTACGCTGTAAACGAGGAAAGAAAGGCATTTAAAAAATGGAGTCCGTTGAAATATGGTTATATCACAGAATGTCTTAGATGAAGCTTGAAAGGAATGAAAAAAAGAAATGGTCCTGAAAATTAAACCTTTGCGGCCGAGCAGCGTTGCGAAGCAAGTGGCGTTTATGTCGTCGGCATGCATACTATGCATAGCGTGCCACGCTTTCCACTCGTCAACCTGTCTTATTGCAGAGGTCGTGTAGATAGGAATGCGTTATGCGCTGTATTTAATAATGTTTACGTACTTGCAAAAGAAGTTATATTTAATTATTTTGTTTGCCGCAAATCCTTGACATTTACGTATATTTTACAAAACGCTATTTAATTGGAATATGAAAACAAAAATAGTTGAAGTTAATTTTTATCCAATCAGCAGGGTGAGGTTCTGGAATTTATGCATTGATTTTGAAACCTTTGAAACGGCGTTTTTTAAACTCGATGTTTTATTAGTAAGCATTTATATAAAACAAATAATATATTGGAAATACAAACATACATATATTCTTTTCACTTATACAAAAGTAAACATTATTTGAAATCCACTACAGTATGAAAATTTTCAAAACATTCACCGGGGTGTAGCGCGGGGTGACCAGGACATGTCTTGCAAACTGTAGAAGCCTTGCGTCTTCTTCGTTCCATACTTTCTAATTTTCTATATCATTTACTTCTTCGCCTTCGGAACTTTCGGAATTATTAAGAATACCACCGACTTCAGGCTCGCTAACGGAATGGAATTCATTTTCCAAATGCTCTGTTTGTACATTTTCTTCATCGTCACTATATAATAAAGCTTTGAGCTCTTTCACAATTAATTTTCTTTTCATCATTTATTAAAAATAACACGCAAATAATGTTTATTTATATTTGATGATAAGTAGGTACGTACATAATGACAGAACAGAAATAGTTGAATATACACGTGTATAACGCATGCACCTTCACGTACTTTAACTTGAATGCAGTACTTGTATGTCAAGCGAATTGATCCGTAGAATTCGAATCTACACTTGGTTTTGTCATACAATCCATGACTGACGAGCTATAAGACTATAAAATAAGGGCATGCTAGAGGTGCCTGCGACTGGAAATCGAATTTCAAATCGGCAAATGTAGCATGACACACGACTTGCAGAACTGACTTTATGTTATTAATTACATCAAGGCTGCATGTTATGTAGCAGATGTTTCCGATCACAAAGGGTTAAAAGGCTAAGATTGTTACATTAAGGTCATAAAAGTGATAAGTACCAACTGCAAATTATACTGTAGGTTTAGATGGAAAACGCTCAATAGTCTATGGCTGAAAAACTACTGGATTGATACAATAATAATAACAAAAATCTGTGTTGAATAGCTTTTTCGAAATTAGCCTCAATGTTGCCAGCCTTTGTACCAACGGAGACAGCAAAAGAAGAAGGTATATGGTGAAATAAAAAGTTTGCTATGCTACTGGTAGATTTGATGACCCATTCTTGATGTGTTTTATGTTTAGCTGTTAACAAAACCCAGTCTACTGTTATTTTTCCAAATATCTAAGAAGATTCAAAAGCTTAGTCAAATCCGCTATTTTTTGTGTAGAAAACTTTCTAACGTTTTAATATTTTCTACGTTAATATAACCAACGCTGAATTTTTTGTCTTCATTTCAGTTTAATTGATACCTACTTAAACAATTGATGATTATTTTCTGTCGTTAAAAATAGTGAGATCAGTCGATAAAAGTGGAGTTTTTCTCGCCAACGAGTAATTTCAATATATTCTGTCTTATGGCCACACTTTTCTGGTACCTCGATTTAACATCTCGAAAGAACAAAGAAACCCAGTCTCTAATAGCTAAACATGAAAAAAGTGTGATTTGATAAACCAATAAATTCGAGAACCCATTTTTACCCCTATTAGAATGTACAAAAATCATTTTATAATATATTCCTAATAATTCTAATCAAATATTATAAAAATGCTAAAACCGATAAAGAGTATTCATGATTAGAGTAATACATTCAAATACTCAACTAATATTAAATTTCTCATTTCCATTTGTTTTCTACGAGGAACTCAATGAAACTAAAAAAATTGCTTATGAGATATTTAGGAAAATTATAGTAATGGCAGCAATGTAAAAAGTTCAAATGTCTCTGGTTATCTTAAATCCGGAAAGAATTTCCTACTGTGCTGTTTTCCTTCCAAGAAATTTTTCAGTGTCCTTTGTGAAAGTTTCATCTTATTAGTTAAGTTAATTATGTTACCATTAATTAAAATATATAGCATTATGTATTTAATAAAGATATAAAACAACGCATAAAATTATTGTAATATAAATATTTTTATTAAAAATATCTATATAACATATATTTTTTTTAAATTCTCAAAAACAAAAAGTATTTACACTTGGCTTACAAAAATTATCATTGAATCTTGGATAACATATAAAAAAGAGAGATTCAAATATACAATATTTTCAAAAATTTAGATTTTTTTTCTGTTAATTTAACAATATCGTTCACAAATGAAATAGGCACAAAATCAGAATCAAAACCAGAAGTTATCCTCAAAACTAGAAACCGGCTTTCGTTTATATTGGTTAAGGTTAAAAACATGGCTTCAAGAATGAGAGAAGTTATTAACCATAAAGAAGATAAAGTTGAGATGTTTTGACCATGTGACGAAAATTTTGACATCACAATTATTCAGAATTGCTGCAAATAAAGTTATAATTGTCAAAATAGTCTCCAAGCTGCGATATGAGTCGTTACTATCAAGAAGAAGAATTGGATCTACCTTTCCATCAAATTAAATAAAAATATTAACCTCAATACGGTTTTTTTTCAAAAATATCGATTTGTCAGCCAGCCACATGTCAATTAATATATATTGAAGTTTTTGAGACAATTTCTGATATTTATTTTACAATAGCATGTATTGTTTTAATATCTAATCTCAGGAGAGCTTTGAACAAAGTTTTCCTTAATAAATGGTCTGAGACAATGCAAATTTTAACACAAACCAATTTTCAAAAACTTTCGTATTTACACATGATTTTATAAACCTATAAATTGGAGAACGCGTTTTGTCCCTATAAGAAAGTAGAAAAATTGTTTGGCATTGTTGCCAATTGAGTATTTTTTCCTTTAATGCAAGCTTTTGAAAAACTATAAATAATATCCATTAAATAAAGCGGTCAAACCGGTCACCAAGGGTGGATATTCACAATTACAATAGTACATTCAAATCTTCAACTATTACTAAATTTCTATTAATTTGTTTTTTACAAAAACTCATTGAATCTCAAAAAATTGCTTATAAGAATTATGAGGTATGTTGAAAAAAAGAGGCAACACTGTACAAAGTTCTAATGTTTCGGTACCTTGACCTTAAACGCAGTCACATCATACAATTTCTGTGACTGTCAAATAAATGTCAAATTTTAATACAACGTTTGTTATAAAGTTCTCTTGAGATTAAAACATGAATGTCCTTGTGTTTATAGAAATATAAATTGTGGGACTGTATTGAAAATACCTAAGATATAAATAATATTGTCCTGTCTTTGAGAGCCAGTATTCCTACAAAATCCGTAGGATCAGTCACTTTTAGGTCAAATTACAGGTGTAGATTAGATTTATCCGCGAAAAGTTGTGAATGAGCTTCACTACAAGAAATTTAGAATATAATAAACCACAAAAAAATGTATTGCGAGATAAGGAACTCGTATGAATAAATATATTTAGTCCATTTGGAATACATTCAATATGTTTTGTGATGCCATAAAATATGACAATATAATTTAAAATATCCCCCGATTACGCTTGTGACACCTCTTTGTTGTCTACTTAATTTATGAATTGTCCTGATAATGATCAATTTCCAACAAACTATAATTTAGTTTTTTCATACAATATTTTTTTCAAGTCACTCCTTATCACGTACCTCACAATCATTAACCACATGAAATCGGTTAAAGTTAACTTATGAACACGCTCCTGATATGAAAGGTAATTGTACAAAATATTTCATAGCGCTCGAATCCCATCAAACTAACCCTACTCAAACATTCGAGTTCCATCATTGTCCCCTAAAATTGGACTGACAATAAACTGAATAAAACAATATGTCACAATTTTTTATTTTATTACAGTCGGCTGCTAGCTTCGGCCTTGAATGGCCATCTTCAGGCTGAGTAAACATTTATACAGTAGACCCTCTTTAATCCGGTACTGCGCCAGTCCGGCACTCCAGTAATACAGCGTATTTTTACGGGCGTGGTGAAGAATTCAAGTTGAGACACGCATACATTTTACCAGTTTTATTAGTGGTGTCTAGTGTAGTATCGAGTGCAGTGACAGTTTATAGTGTAAACGTATAGATTAATTTATATGAAAATGTCTCAGAGTAAACGGAAACACAAAACTTTAACAATGATTGAGAAAAATGAGATTTTTAACAGACTAGATAAGGGTGACATGCTTACCTAGCAAATTAATATGGAGTCGGCCGTATTACAATACATGACATACGCAAGAACCAAGACAAAATTAAGTCTTTCTGTGAAAGCAGAGACAATGTTAAAAGTGTCCGGAAACATTGAAAAAGGGTGAGTTCCCTCAGGTTGAGGATAGCCTGTACGATTGGTTCATTCAAGAGAGGAATAGGCACACACCAATATCAGAGGAAATTCTTAAAGAAATAAGCAAAGGTATTTTATGGAAAAATAATGGAATAATGGGCAAAGGCGATTTTAAGGCTAGTGAAGGATGGCTTGAAAATTCCAAAAACGGTTTGGAATTCGTTTGCTAACTATGACCGGTGAAAAACTTTCGTGCAGTCGACCCATAAAAAAAAGTTCAAAGAAATTATTAATGAACTAGCCCTAACTCCTGTCCAAGTCTACAATGTCGATGAAAGTGGAATACTTTACCGGCTTTTACAAAAAAATATTCGTTCACCGTGCTGAAGCAGTGCTCCTAGACACAAACTAACCACGGACAAAATAACATTCATGCCATGTTCAAATGCGAGTGGCGAACATAAATTAGATTTATTGGTAATCGGTACAGCAAGGAATCCCAGGGCATTTTAAAATGTAAACCTGCCTGTTGATTACAGAAACGGAATATTCATGCCATTGGTGAAAAAGTATCTGAAAAAAAAGAAACTGTCCCAAAAGACCTTGCTTATTTTGGACAACTGCCCTGGTCACCCAGAAGAAGATGAGCTGAAAAGTAAAGGCTTCCATGTCATGTTTTTGCTGCCTAACGTTACACCGCATCTACGACCCATGGACCAGAATGTCATTCAGACTGTTAAAATGCACTACAAAAAAGCTTTGCTTCATAAAGTTTTGTCAAAAGAAGGAAGAGTAATCCAGTCATTGAAAGAAACGAACTTAAAAGACGTGGTTTTTGACCTTGCTAATGCTTGGGATAAGTTCGCAGAAAAAGAAAAGACAATTGTATGCTCATTGCGCAACGTATGGCCTGACATGACTTTGTTGGAGCAATGCAATAAAAACAAAAACAATAAAATGGGTAATTATTAAAACGATGGAATTGAAATGTCGCTCTCTGCTGTTCAGAATGTGGAGGATGACGAAAGTGTTGATCGAGAGCTAATTGAGCTGCGAGATACGATTTCAGAAAAACATGTAGACGGCAACGAAAGCCTGACAGCAGAGCACGTAAACATGTGGCTGATCGGTAAAGAAGAGGAAAACGGCCAAATTATGACGGATGACGAAATAGTCGAAGACGTGACCAGCATAAATGAAGAAGAAGACGACGAGAGAGAGACACAGAGAGAGAGGAACAGGCTTGCCTTCACACTGTGAACAACGATGCTGCCACGGATGCATTTTCAACTTCAGTGAAGTGGGCGGAAGAAAATAATGTGTCTGCTAGTGACATTCTTGTTTTAAAGACTTCAAGAGAAGGTGTTGAAAGTCTCTTTTCAAGCTAAGGAACAAAAGAAAATTAACAGTTTTTTTTACTCCAAGGCTACAGATATTGTACTGTACCGTAAGTTGAAGGTTATGTTTACTTTTAGTTTTCTAGTGCGGTACTAATGACATTTGATTCCTTAAAGATCACTTTTCATTAGTTGTTCATTCTTTTATATATTAAACAGTAGTTTGTAATTGTAAAAGTCGAATAAAACAGGTATTTGGTGCATTTAAATGATATTAATGATGACCTTCCAGTAATTCGGCGTTTTCACTAATCCTGCAGTATCCTGGTCCGATATCTGCCGGATGAGAGTCTACTGTAATTAGGCAAAAAAATGTCCAAGTTAAAGTGCTGTTTGAAAAGTGTGGCAAATTGGGGAAAATTTGAAAATTCAAAGTATACATAAGTTATAAGGTTGTGACATCTATTAGTACGCCTATGCTTTGGTAGATACACAGCATTTTGTTACTCCGTTAAAATATCAATTTGCTGTTAGTATTAAATACTTTAATATTTTGAAAATTCCGTAGTTAATGAGGAAGTTGCATGTTTTTTTGTTATTCACTATTTTTATAGATTGCAATATACTGATTAAAACGGCGTTTACAAAATTAAAATCGGTTATGAAATAACGGAAAAATCTTAGGTTGAAGTTTACACTCAGCTCCTTCCCCTTAAAAACCCGCTACATTTCATGACGTCAGCTGCCGGACGCTCGCTTTCGTACTTCACGGTGTTAATTCACTATAGTACACAATTAATATTTTTCAGTTAGACGCTTGCTTTCGTAAGTGCTGTAGGTGTATAGTCTTTTGGTGGTATTTATATTGGCACATTATATAGAAATTACGGTTTCCTCAGTTTCATCATATCTTAATAGACTATGGTGTAAGGTTTTTTGGTCATATTATATTCGGGTGTAATTCTGCCTTTCACTATACAAATATTTCCCTCTCTTCTTACTTGTACGTATCCTACTGCATTGTCACCGTAATTTTCTCTGTCAGATCTACAAGTAGTAATAATAAAATCAATCACAAACAAATTTCGTCACCATGCACGAAAATTCCACCAAATATAATACAAGCTATTAGCTACACTAATACTTATGATAACAGATATTTCCCACACAAACAAAAAGAAATATCATACAAACTGTAGCATATGGTAACAATTTTCAATGAAATGTGTTATATTCAATACACGCTGCAATACAATTCTCTTGGCTGATACACACACGTCCGGCAACTGACGTCACGACAAGGACGGGAAGAATCATTTATTATCCACTTATAATAAGTATTATTGTTTTGAAATTAATCGACGTGGCATTCACATTATATTTACTACGTTTCAACAAGTTTTCAGAAATTTAAGATCGATGCAACTTCCTTATTGTTAAAGTGTTAGTACTTTTGTTGTGATACTAATTATACACATTAGTGAATCAAAAAGTGCATATTGAGCGAACTACTCTAAGTATCTATTATCAGTTGAACTTTTTCCCTCACATTCGTCAAATTTGGGGAAGGTCGACGATGCCTAATAACTGCGGTCACTGTTCGAAGTCGGTCTCCGATCGAGATTCAGTGTCACGGCTGCAAGCAATCGTTAAACATGGAATGTACTGGGATATCTGCAATTGATAGAATAACTCGGCAGAAAGTTCGACGTTTAAGTATTCTGTGTAACTCTTGCCTATTTAGCTTAAACAAACTCTTCACTGATTTTAAGGCTGACCTGCAGACAAAGATAGACATTCATATTGCGAATCTTACACCCGAGTTAAACACGTTAAAAAATGAAATTGCTACTGTGAAGGCAATTAACTCCGTCGAAATCACTGACAAAATCGTCAACGAGGCTGTCAAACGCATGACCCGTGCCAAAAATATTTTTGTTAAGAGTGTACCAGAAGCTGACGGGGATTCTATCGTTAAAAAAGAATGTTACTGAGCTGCAGTTAAGGAAGTGCTCGATGCTGTCAGTTGCTCCACCTCTTCGGTCTCATTTTATCGAATAGGCAAACCAAATAAACGCTCCCCGTGTCCTAAAAGTAGTCATGTCAACCGAATCATATGCCAAATACATTATAAAAAACTACAAAAAGGTTTTAGAGACTCGATCAACAAGCAAATTTTCGATTATGGATGACAAAACTCCAACACAACAACTGTTTGTTATAGAATTGCGCTAAGATTTGGAGAATCGCACCAATAAGAGAGAGAAACTCTAGCATAAAATTTGTACATGGATCAACAAAAATAGTTAGATTTCGCCAATAAATGCTCTTCTCCATATTTTGAAAACTAGTTGTTACTTTATACTAATATTGTCTCTATATGTGCCAAGCTATTGAATTTCTATGTTTGGTCGATTTATTTAAACCCTCCATAATACTTATCAACAAAACTTGGCTCAAGCCGTCAATTCCAGACTCAGGGTTCAAATTGATGGCTATACTATTTTTGGAGCCGATAGATCCAACCGTCTTGGACGAGGCATTTGCATATACCGCTCTGATTATATAACTACTAATTTTTCTGTATTTGAAATAGATATAACTGTCCCAAACATTGATGATCTATGCCATGAAATATATAAAAGTCTCATATCCATACACTTAGCCTGCCTATATCGTCTTAGCGACTCACCATTGGCAGATAATGTCGCTCACCTTGATAAATTGCTTGACAATCTCTTTATCATTGGGGATCTCAATTTTCCAGACATATCCTGGCCGACAATAAACATTCCAGAGGGCAATAATGCAAAAAACTGTTCGTGCAATTTATTAAAAACTCGAATTTAAGCCAACTTGTTCACGAACCTACTCGTTTCCGCCCCAATAATAATCGTTCCGCGCTCGATCTCATTTTGACCAATGACGAATATTTACTATCATGCCTGGACATCAGTTCACGAATAGGTAAGTCCGATCATGCGGCAATAACTGCCAATATTCAACTTAACTCACCTGATTATATGACTATCGAAGTAACAAATTTTATAAATGTCAATCGTACTTTCTCGTCCATCAATTGGGGTAACATATTGCCTGATAATAATAACTATATACATGTATGGAAATGTTTCTATGACACGAAAACAAAATGTTTAAATGGGAATACGAGAGAAAGAAGAATTTTCCGTAACAACTTAAAGCCATGATTCAATAGCGAAATACATGATTTGATAAAACACAAATGAAATTTGTGGAGATTTTAACGCGCCAACAATAATGAAAAGTTATTAACTCACAGAAGAATCTCCAATACAATAAATTAATCTGTTGGCCAACGACAAAAAAAATTTCGAGGAAAGAATTGCTAATAGTGGTAACCCTAAAAAATGCTTAAGCACATGCGTTAGTGTCTTTCTTCTAATGTTGGCGTCCCTTTACTTAGGAAAAGTGATGGAGCATTATGCTCGTTTAATTATGAAATTTCCGAAGCATCGTCCCACAGTTTTTCTAACGTTTTTACTTCTGAACCAATTGATGACATTTTGCCTCCAATATTTGGTGCTCGTGTCTTAGAATCCTTTAACAATATTGAATTTTTACCCCAGTACATTAGAAAAACTATTAAATACCAAAACGAACTCTTCTCCTGGTCTCGACAGTTTGCAGGCCATGTTTTTTTAAAAATGTGCAGACTCAGTTTCCTATCCACTTTCAATCATCATGAATGCCTCTTTTACGCAATGTTCTTTTCCCTTAATCTGAAAATCGGTGTCAATCTAAGCAATTGCCGGCCAATCAGTCTAGTACCAATCGTTTGTAAAATTATGGAATCTATTATTATCGAGGCCATGTCTAAGTTACTTCTTCAACAAAATGTTAATCCTCTTCACCAACATGGTTTAGTTCGAAGTCACTCTAAAGCCTTCGACAAAGTTCCAAAAAGAAGACTTTTATATTATTTAGAACATTTTGGCATACGAAGTAACCTGAATTAATGGATCTCCAATTTCTTAACGTACAAGACTTTTAAGTCAGAGTCGGCCTAGAGTTCTCCAGTAATAGTCCCTAATAGTGTTCCATAGAGTTCCGTCCTCGGTCCATTGCTGTTTGTTGTGTACGCAAGCGATCTTCAAATATTGGTCTAAAACTCAGGTTCTTATTATGTCGTCCACACAAAAATATTTACTAACTGTTTAAGAGATCATCTCACCCTCCAAAATGATCTACATACTATACAGCAATGCTGTTTAGACTGGTTGCTTCCCCTGAACATTAATAAATGTATTGTACTCCACATTGGCAAGACCAATCTCAATTTATCATACAACTTAAGTTGGCAGACACTAAATATGGTTACCAGCTATGATGATCTAGGTATCTTAGTGAACTCAAATGTATCGTGGAGTGAACATGTTGTGTCTGTATACAACCGCGCGAAATCCAGACTGAATCTGATCCAAAAATTGTTCTCTAAAGTGTCACTTGAAACTTACTGTAAACTGTACAAATGTCATGTACCCCCTATTATATAATATGCGGGTCCAGTGCGGTATCTTTAACTTGGATGTATTTTTCCCTAATTAATATGCTTACTTAGCCTGCGGTTGTCCATTAAAGGCGGAAACTAGTAGGTGGCTGTAATAAAATAAAAATGTGTGACATACAGACTTTGAGTTTTATTCAAATTATAAAGAAAACCATAATGATTAGAATTAATTCATCTGATAAAATATTTGACATACATCTTTTTTGGTAATGACAAGTGGCAATATTCAATATTAAACGCAGTAAAGCCAGTGGAACGGATAAACTATATCCAAAAATAGTCAAATATCTATAATCTAGAAGATACGAGAAAACAGTGGATATGGAAGATTTTAAAAAATGTCACAAGAATAGTCACATTTTCTTTTTAGATCTAATTGATATACGTCTGAGCTCATCGACTAGAGTAGGTACATATTTATACACTTGTGAGATTTATCCTAATTATGTATTAAATTGGGCCAATGACAACAAAAAAATTAAATATTCGTGCTCTTAAGGAAATTAAATGGTTTCCAAAATGAGTTTCTTAGGAAGAATACAATTTTTCCCCATTTTTATCATCTAATTTTCTTGTAGTACTTGATGAATGACAAGCAAGCGTGTTTTAACTGTATATAGAGCATCGACTTCACATCGTTTTTATATAGCACTCGTAATATATACAATGTTGCCATAAGTTTTATTATCGGACATTTTGTAATAATTTATTAATGCTCACTAGAAGAAAAAAAATACTACTTTTATGTTGGTAGTTGTGTATATATAGTCCACGGGAGAGAAAGAGATATGATGAATGTGAAAGAGAGTCAGTGCCAATTATAACCAATATATGTAATAAAATTCTGAATGCTGTGTAACAATTATAATATGTGTTTGCACTTGTGTATTATTTGAAATGTATACTTAATATTCTTATGACATCGCACTATATTATCTAAAAAAAAAAGAAACGTGATCATTTGTCCATAAAAGTCATTCATCGTTTTTATGTCTGCAAAATATCAGCGTGATGAAACTATCTTAAATTATTAGAAACAGAATTAGAAAATAATATAAAGCTGATAATCTGAAAATTTTCTAAATATTTGTTTATATAAAAAAGAAGAATCTTTTAAACCGAAATAACCTGAAGAAATGCAAGTATTTCAAGTATAAAACTTGTTTATTACGAAAAATGTTGAATGAAAATGTGGATAGTTATAATACTTATTTTTGGAAAATAATTAATGTCTACTACTATTAGGTCGAGCAACACCAAATCACGTTGGCCATCGGCTATTTTGACAGCACTGTTTCAAAATATTTTTAATACCTTCCTTGATTACCCTGTATAAATAGTAATATAAAAATATTAGGTTGTAAAAACGTTTAAATTTACTCAAATAATTTGCACACACCTAAGTATTCGAATCATTCATGTTTTATTTTGGTTATGTCAGTCTGCATTTTTTCCAAATATGTTTTAGTAAAACATTAATTGAAAATTCTTAAACTTATATTTGATTCAAAGCGTGATAAACTTTTTATTCACATAAGACCTGTAACTTAGTAATAGAGCAAGATCTACTAAATATATCATATTGTAATGACTTATAAAAATGAGCTAACCCCAGACTAATTCGTATAAAAACCAAAATAATCTAGTTTGATTTTGGAATTCCTAAGAAATTAACCAAATGAACACGATAGATTGGGACAAATCATTCATCGTCCTCAAATGTTTCAGAGTAAAGTATCCTTCCTTCAATAAAAAATTAAGAAGGGTGGTCAGTTTTCATTATTCTTTTAAAATAATTTGTTTATAGTACGGCTTTGTAAAGACGGTTGCAGAACCAGAAGAAACTTTGAATTTATTAAAATATATATGACCTTCTAGATACAATAGCAAAAATAATAAATTTTGTAGAATATCAAGAAATTATCTTTTGTGATTCTAATATTGCTTTTTCACGTTGATATTTTGTTACTATACAGTAACCATCTAGAAATTAGTTGTAACTTGGGTGATTTTATTTATTAATTTTTAATATTTATTAGTTGTTTGTGTCTATGAATTTGTAGAAATGTTTTGTCTCTTTTTTTGTACATGAAAATTATTATTTGAAATTTTATTGAAATAAAATTCTATAGTAAAATTTGATTTTCATTTATACCTTTTATCTCATTAAGTAATAATATTCAAAATTGCAGATCAAAATTATGAGAGTTATTAGTTCAAAATAAAAAAAATGTTCAATGCCTTCTAATATTAGCATAGAATAATTTTCTGATTTCCTAAACTAGACTTCGGAAAAATAGTCCGGCATATTTGAATAGCTGATAGGGGAGACTGTTGTACCTTGGATCAATTATTTTTAAATAAAGTTTACTGGGAAAGTTTTGAATTTAATCATATTTTACTTGCATGTCAACATTTGTGTGTTCTGTGTCTTGAGCCTAAATTGATTTCTTTGTGTTTTTTTTTTTGAATTTGTTAATAACGTTTCAATTACTTGAAAATGGACCAATATATATATATATATATATATATATATATATATATATATAAAGAAGATGTAGGAATATCGCGTGATATGTTAACAACAACAACAAAGAGAATCATGGGTAATTCACGCAAAGTATTTTGTGTTTTGCCATGTTTCGATTAACATCTTTGCTCCCAAATTTCACATCATTATTTGGTTATGCCGTGCTGATGAGGCAAAATGAGCCAGAAACATGCATGTCCACGGTTACCACTCTATTTCAGTAGCCCTTTACTTTGCGTGAATTACCTATATATATATATATATATATATATATATATATATATTGAACTAGTCCTCTATTATATAAAAACTATTCTCAAATTAGAACAGACATTAAAATGTCATATTAATACGTAGGGTGTATCATTAGACACAACCAAGTTAAAAATTCAGATTTCATATAAAAAAAATTAGAATGGAGTAAGCAAATATATTATAAGATATTGAGAAAACAGGTACCTAAAGGATTCAAGGGTAATGAATAAAAATTATAACAACAACATGGTATGAATAAGTATAAAAATTTCACCTTAACAATTTATCCAAGGTCAAGTTAATGTCAACATGTTTTCAAATACTCTGAACGTAGCCACGTGATTATCTGGATAAACTGAACGAGGTATTACTTGTAACCTGAAATAACAAAAATTAATATTCAACTCACTAATTAGTTATCTATATTTACTGATGATATTAGTAAAGGTTTAAAATTAAAAAAAAGAATTGAAAGAAAACTTTATAATTGGTGGCATACGGAACAGAGCCAAGGTATCTGTCAAGGAAATATAATAATTCAATAATCTTTTTAAACAGGAAGTAATCAACTTTAGTAATTTTCTTGCCAACCTAAATTTGTTGGTAACTAATTGAATGTAGGATAACAAAGATAAATTTGGAAATAACTAAGTGTTTATGTAAGACAAAATTAGTGAAAATTCAAAAATTTAAAACTATACAATTACATATGTATGAATAATTAATCTAGGTTGTAGAATTTGTATCATTAAATGTAAATAGTTAGACATTAAAAAGGGAATTATAACAAAATTTGTTATTATTATATATGAAAAAGGCATGCTATATAATCCCAAATACAATATAAACTTATATCAATAAGTGTTCATATCCTCCAGAACTTTTGAAATAAATGATTTTCCTTTTTTATTAAAAAAACATTCAAGTCAACAATTATAGTGACAAAAATACGGAAAAGCAGGCTATGGACTTGATGAGCCAAAAGTTTGTTGATTTGGAAAAACAAAAGAATCGTGCTTGGTGTGGAGAAAATAATGGCTGCTAGGTAAATCTACTCTACGAAATTTTTGTAAAATAATATAAAAAAGTAAAGTTTCATGCCAATAAAGGGATTAAAAGAGTAATATTAATGTTTATTAAACTCTGTGTATAAACGGGAGTGAACGGAGAGGTGCATTTCTCCGATGAGAGATCGTCAAGAATTTGGAGGACGCTAGCTGAATTCAGGTACCGAAGCTTCGAGAAATAAGGTCTGTGTTTTTGCATATTAATTTTGGAATTCCAAAAGAACTTAGTGAACAATAAAACATAATTTTTTTAACGTTTAAATGATATCATAAAAAGGCCAAAACTTTATAATATGATGAATATCACATGATATCTATGGATATCCATACAAATTTTAATTTCTAGATAGTATAGTACTTACTTGTTAAATAAAATCACCTCATCAATTGTTCACGTTGTACATATGTTCATATAACTTCCAAGTCTTCTTTCTTCTGATGCATATTACACTTTTCTATCCATGACTATCCTAATATTAAATCATTCATATTGCTTTTATATATATATATGTGTAATTGTATAGTTAAAAGTGTAAATAACATATTAATAATTTCACCAAACTTATGAACGATATAAGTGTATAAACAGTTGATATCTATAACATCGACTGTAAATCCACGCTTAGTGTCGCGCATATCTCTATAAGAGCATACATTTCTCTTATGCGCCGACGCAATTATCCAAGGTATTCAGTGCGCATGACTGGATGGAATGCAGGAGTGGTATAAGGAAGATTTGATGTTAAAAATAATGCAAATTTTGATAGTAACATTTTATTAAATCATTTTATAGAAAGTGTTGGTATTTTATTTTATTCGTGTCCATAATAAATTTATAAAAAAAATTTACTTACCTCATTCAATCTATGCAAGAATTTTGAAATCATTAAAAATCAAAGGGATGTCTTCAGGAAAGACTTTGTTTCTGAATTAAGTAATATATGTCTATCTAAGAAGTAGATATTCAAAATTAATTTATACTTATATTTGTGCGTCCGGAACTCAAAGGGAGGAGTCTTCATGCTTCCGACTTTATGATAATTTATAAATTAACATTAACTTACATTTATTAGGAGCTAGCCGAAGGTAAGTACAAGTCTATATTTTAAACACGACTTGTACGACATTTATAACTTTTATAAATAAAAACAAATAATAATATATAAACTTCTCATTAGTAAATTAGAATAATTATAATATATATATATATATATAAGAGATTTTAATTTTCCAAGTATTGACACATATTGTTTGACAGATTTAGGCCAATGTAATCAGTTGTTTGAGATTAATAAGCATAATGATAATTTTACGATTTTCCATAATAATATTCGAAGCATATAAAAAAATTTGGATGAGCTGAAAGTATCACTATCTGATATCCTGGATTTTGCTTGTATCGTTTTGACGGAAACATGGAAAATTATCGATACGAATCTATATGATATAGCAGTTTACAAATTTATAATGAGGGCGATTTAAATCAAAATGATGGGCTGGTAGTGTATGTTGAATCTGTTTTCAGTTTTGAACATAGTATTATAAATCTGGGACCAACTAATGTTTTAAAAGTTGCAATAGATATTCACAATAATACTAGGATCGTAATTTTGGCGTGTTATAGATCACCATCACAGGAGAATTATAATCCTAAAATACCAGAGTTCATCAATAATCTAGATACTTTGTTAAGGAATAATAGTGTAGGTACTGAGCAGTACTGCATATTTGTGGGTGATATCAACATAGACTTACTTGATTCAGATCATAATATAATAGATTACATTAGTACCTTGAGCGAATATGGATTCGTATCTACCATTAATAAGCCAACTAGACTGAATTCCTGCCTAGACCATCTCTTTTTATATTCTAAATCTAATAAAATTTAGAAAATATTATTCCTTTGGTAATAAAAACTGGTATAACAGATCACTACGCAATAGCATTACAAATTATGATGGACAACAAAGAACAAAAGAAGCCATCCGAAAGGATAACAAAGCATGTTAACTACCAAAAACTTAAGGAAACTGTTTCTAAAATATCATGGGATTCGATAAGAAGTTGCTATGATCCAGATGATGTTACAGAGAAATTTATTTCAATAATTGAAGAAAATATTGATAAGTTCCTTTATTATAATGGACACAACCGGAAAAATACCAAAACTGCGCCATGGGTAACAAATGCTCTACTGAGGTCCATAAATGAAAAGAAACGTTTATTTCAGTTAACCAAAAAAAGTCCGAATGATCGTAAAATACTTTCACATTACAGACTATACAGAAATAAGTTAAATGCTCTAATTCAAACTACAAAAAAGATTATTATATCACAAAAATTACCGAAAATTCCAATAATAACAAACAACTGTGGAATGTAGTGAAAGATATTTGTGGATCAAGCAATTCACGAGTTAACATAGGAAATATTAAAGATCAAAAAGGAAATATATATTAACCCATCCTCTTTAAATAGCGAATGAGTTTAACTCAACTTTTTCTGAAGTAGGAAAATATTTGGCCGAAAAAATTGACAAAAACCGACAGCGGGTATATGATAAAGTTTCTTTCTCAAATTCAATGTTTTTGCTACCAACAAATACATTTGAGGTTAAATCCATTATAAATGAATTGGAAAACAAAAAAGCAACTGGTATAGACGAAATTAGTGCTGAGTGTCTAAAGGCAATACAATCATATATCCTTGATCCGCTGCAACACATAATAAACAAGTGTATGAAGGTGGGACTATGGCCTAGAGCGTTCAAAAAATCTGTAATCACACCTATAAAAATGGAGACAAATCCCTTTCTCTGAACTATCGACCAATATCCTTAGTACCACATATATCAAAAATTTTTTAAAGAATATTGAAAATAAGATTGGATTCATACATAACCAAATATGGGTTGATATCGTCCCACCAGTTTGGATTTAAACAAAACAGTTCGGCACACAATGCTTCATTAAATTTAACAACCAAAATGTTTGATGCTCTAAATATGATTTAGCGAAAGCATTCGATACTGTCAGCCACAGTAGTCTATTAAAAACGCTGGAGAACTACGGGATACTTGTTTGAAGTTATTCAGGAGTTATCTCTCACATAGACAACAGGTCATCAAAATCAATGGATTTATTAGTGAAGAACGCGATATAACATACGGAGTACCACAGCGTACTATATTAGGCCCTGTGTTTTTCAATCTCTACATGAATGATCTATTTTCCTTAAATAGCGCTGGTCATATAATTGGTTACGCGTATGATCCTGCAATTGTTTATGAGGACAGTAATTGGTATTATTTAAAGCTAAAAGTTGAATCTGACCTAAAGCTAATTAAGTCGTGGTTTGATAGTAAACTATTAACCATAAATTTTGAAAAAACTTTTCACATGCCTATTCTTAACTCCAACTCATCTAATAACCGATTTTATCCACTGAAAATATGACAGTTTGCTCAGGATTTGTTTATTGAACCAATAAACAAAATAAAATATTTGGGGGTTATATTGGATACAAATTTAAAATGGGATTGTCATATTAAATATATAATAAAAAAATTATAGTTTATTTTGCAGAAATTTAGGCACGTGAAAAAGTATATTTCTAGCCAACATCTCCGCAATTTATATTTTGGATTAGTGGAAAGCCATCTTCGATATGGAATTCAGGTTTGGGGAAGTGCGTTGGAAACTCACCTGCAGCCATTAAATATAATCCAGAGGAGATTTCTAAAAATCATAATGTCTAAACCCAACCTTAATTCTTCAGATCTTCTGTATTCTGAAAGTAGAATATTGGATCTGAAACAACTATACTTTGTATGTGTTTCAGTGGAGTATCATGAATCAAAGAATACATACAACTTACCAACCCATAATTACAATACTCGGAATAGACATTTCCATACAGTCCCTAGGATGATAAAAACGAGTTGTCGGAAAACATATTCTTTCTATTCCGTTAAGATTTACAACCGTATTCCAGATTACATTAAAATAATTCAAAGTATTCGATTATTTAAAAAGAAACTAAAACATTTCATTTTAGAGCAGATAGGAGAATTCTGCGATATAAAAATCGTAACGTGAGAAGAATCTACAACTAAACATGGTTACATTGGCTGAAGGTTAGAGTTTTCGGTGTTCAATCACTTAAATAGTTTAATATACTACAGGTTTTTTTTCTGTAGTAGTACAGGTACATTTTCTTTATTCCTTTAATTTTTCATATTATATTTTTTTAAATTAATATTTTGTTGTGATATTCTGATTGTGCTATGTATTATTTGTGTGTTCACTATTGTTGTAAGTGTAATTTTGTCGGTGTACTTAATTTAGATACCACTTACAAGCTGTTTTTTACAGCTTCTGTGGGGCATTGTGTTTATTCACCATTTTTGATCTACATTTGTTAAACTTTGTAATTTCTAGTGAATGAACATATATTATTATTATTATTATTATGGATCGTTACACAGTAAATTACTAGTTTCGTATAATGACCAGGTGTCCTCCCGACACCTCAGATTAAGTCGTACTCAAAGTACTTTTCTTAAAATATGTGCTGTGCCATTCAATGCTATTCTTTGGATCAGTTCTACATTTAGTGTCATTGGGATTTTCGTGAGATTGAAGAAGTTACTCGTCACAGTCCCCAATGCTCCGACTACTACCGGTATTATTTCCACCTTGAGATGCCACATTCGATTAATTTCGATTGACAGGTCTTTATATTTCAAAAGTTTTTCGGCTTCTTTGTGAACAACATTGTTATCACAAGGTACAGCCACATCTATTATTAAACATGTTTTAGTTTCTTGATTTTTTTTAATTATATCAGGTTTATTGCTGGTATGTGTCTGTCTGTGTGAACCTGTTGGTCATATAGTATTGTTATGTGCTCCTTGTTAACAACGTCTGGAGGTTGGTGTTTATACTAGTTTTCCACGCACTCAGCTTCTATTGAGTTGATCAGTTTCCAGTGTATGTATCGGCAAATGTTGTTATGTCTTTCGATATACTCTTTTTTGGCCAATTCACGGCAGCATCCCACTATATGTGTTATGTGTTCTTCTTCTTCATTACATAAACGACATTTGCTATTGATATTTAATTTCAATATATGTTTTTCGTAATATCTGGTTCTAAGTGCTTGATCTTGAGCCGCTATTATTAATGCCTCCGTTTTGCCCTTCAATTTTCCTTTTTTCAACCAAGACCATGTTTGTTCACTACTTATAGTTGGCTTTTGAATGTTTTGTGGAAATTGTCCATGTAGAGGTTTATTCGTCCATTTATCTCTTAGTTTTCTCAGTGCTTTCTTTTTTATTATATTTTGTTGTTGATTTTCATGATTTGCTTCACTTGATATTTGTAAGTCTTCCATTATACGCTTTACTTTATATTTGATAGTCTTTGTTGTTGGTAATTGCCCATCTAGGTATTTTATCATTCTTATAAATTTATTATCATTTTTCGAGATATACTTGTTTATTGTGATGTGTGCCATATTATACGCAGTTTCTATTTGCCTTAGACCTCTACCTCCTTCTGATCTGGGTACGTAAATACGTTCTACATCTGATCTTGGGTGAAGTAAACCATTCGATGTTAGTATTTTACGGGTCTTACTGTCAATTTTTTTTATCTCTTCAGTGTGCCATTCTACAATACCGAAGCTATATTCTAAGGTAGGTATTGCCAGGGATGAAATGGCCAGAAATTTATTTTTGGCAGTGAGCTCGGTTTGTAATATTTTCCTGACTCTTCTGAAGTATTCTTTTTTGAGAATATCCTTCATCCGTTGATGTTCGATTTGAGCAGTTTTCTCTGCAAAGATTTCTTTGGATGGTTTCATTAACAAAACTTTTTTTTGCTTCTCCGTAACTGATTTTTTCATTTGTTTTTATGGTTTGAATATTTATTTCTTCTATCATGCGGGGACATTTCTTTGACCTAGCAGAGTGCTGACCTTTACAGTTTACACAAACAGGTTCATTACAAACTTGCCCTTCATGGGGAGGTTTGCCACAAACGCAAATTTTTTCTTCTTGACATGATTATGATAAGTGCCCAAATTTTTGACAATTGAAGCAACGAATTGGATTTGGAATATATGGTCTAACTTCTAGTGAGTAGAACGCTACTTTTATTTTTGGTGGAGGTTTTGGTTTATCAAAAGTGAGAATTAAACTAGCTGTATTCACGATATCGCCATTTTGTCTAGTCTTATTTCTTGCTACCTCTATAACTCCTTCAGATTCTAATTCTACTTTCAATTCATCCACAGAACAATTTAATAGATCTCTGCAGGTAATTACACCTTTGGCGTAGTTTAAAGTTTTGTGTGGTTCAACTGCAACTTCATAATTGTCAAGTTTTTTTATATTCATTATACGTTTGGCCTGTTGTTCAGAAACTGTTTCAAGTAATAAACCTTCCTTTACTTTTCGAACTGTTTTTAAGTTACCAAATTGTCCACTCAACACTTTAAATAATACAAAAGGACTAACTTTTTCAAAATTTTCATTATCTAGTCTTTTCACGACCAGGAACCGAGAAGTAACTCTTCTCTTTTCCAGCTCTGTGAGTTTTCGTTGCTCTGCTACCTTGAGAGCTTAAATTTTCTATTTCCGAAACTTCCATTGAAAGTCCCACGAATAAGGCAGAAATATTTGTCCACCACAGCAGTGCTCCCTTACTGTGGCAAGGTCAACATACAGGTGAGTGTTACCTGGTACTCACATGACATCGTTATAGACTGTACACACAGGTCAGCCATTCATCCCCTCAGCACGATAGTTTCCACTTTGAGATTCTGGATTTTTTATTGAGGTTTACTCCTCTAGATCCATGGGGATCTGGAAAGGACAAGGAAAAAGGGGGGAACAGCGGACAGTTGGACTCTTCTGTCTGGGTTACCATACCATAGCCGAGGGTCCCGGTTTTTCGGCACCGGAAACTCGCCGCCCGTCCCCCATGTCAGGTCAGGACTTGTCAGTGTGTTCAGATGTAACTTGAACATGTTGGATCTTCTACTGGTATTTGTTGGTGCCATCATATCGGCATAGATAGCCCCACCAGTGCCCCACTGACCATTTCTGAGCTGTTTTTTAGTTTCACTCCTCCCTTCCCGTCCTTGCGGCTCGAGGAGGGAGGAAGTTACTCAGCCACTCCACCAACGACAAGGTCTTACAGCTCCTAGGAGGGTATTATTATTATTATTATTATTATTATTATGGAACTGAGGCACAGGTTTGTCCTGGTGTGTTCCGCCTATACGGGTGGAGGCCAAGTATAGGAGGACTCTATTGATGTCGGAGGAATGATCTAACAATGTTGCATGTTTGCAGTATTACGGCTTTCTGTGTTTGGTTGTGTATGGTTGCGGGTAGATTGAGTTCTGATAGGTGTCCGATGAAGGATGTGTGAGTGAGGCCTGTTGATGAAATGATGATTGGTATGACAGTGACCATTTTTTGTTTCCATATTCTTTCAAGTTCTATGGCAAGCGGGATGTACTTTTGGATTTTTTCCGAATATTTAGCTGGTACGTTGTGGTCGTTTGGTATAGATATGTCTATTAGGTATGTGTGCTTCTCCTTCTTGTCCGTGAACGTAATATCGGGTCTATTGCATGATAGGGGTTTGTCAGATTGGAGAGTTTTATCCCAATATAGTTTATAGTCTGCGTTTTCAAGTATGTCAGATGGTGTGTATGTGTAGTAGGGCGTATGTTTGTTTAACAATGAATGTTCAATAGCAATGCTTTGGTGTATAATTTTTGCGGCGGCGTTGTGTCTATCTAGGTACTTGGTGGGTGCTAGTGTGCTACAGCTATTAGTTATATGTTCAATTGTTTCCCGTGCATTGTGACATCGTCGGCATTTATCGTCCGTTACTGTCGGGTCCTTAATGATGAATTTACTGTATGCGCGTGTGTTGATTATACCGTCTTGGATCGCTAACATGAATCCTTCTGTTTCGGGGAACAGGTTTCCATTGTGTAGCCATGTGTGGGAGTGTCTTTGGTCAACGCTTGTATTTTTAGTGTGGTTGTAGTAACGTCCATGTATTTCTTTCCCTGGCCATAGGTTAATTTTTTCGTTGTGTATGGTTGGTTCGTCTTTTAAACTTAGGTTTGTGTTGCATAGCTCCAATGGGGTATATTTTTTGTCGGCTTTTGTGATTGCCAAGTGAAGAGGACTTTGTGTAGCTTTATTGTAGAAGTAGTTCCTGAGACTCATGATTTGTGAATTATGAAGTGGGTGCATATCCAAAATACCTCTTCCTCCTTCAGATCGGGGCAGAGTGATTCTTTCAATGCAAGCGTTCCTGTGGTGCATGTTGTGCTTGGTGAGTTTCGTCCTGGTGTTCCTGTTAATGTTGTCTAGGTCAGTGTGTGTCCATTTTAAAACTCCAAATGAGTATGTCAGTAATGAAACTGCATACGTATTTATAGCTTTTGTGAGATTTTTTGAGTTGAGTTTGCTTTTAAATAGTTGGGTGAGTCTTGAGGTGAATTTCTGGATGAGTATTTGTTTGAGCTCAGTGTGGTTCAGTTCAATTGTCTGGTCGCATCCTAGATATTTGTATGAATTGGCTTCGTCCATGTGCTCTATTTTGCCAGTTGTTGTGACTGTTCCATTAGTGTTTCATTAGTGTCCATTTACCTCGTTCTATACTGTTGGTTTTGCACTTGTCAAATCCAAATTCCATTTGTATGTCCGTCGATATTGTTTCTGTGATTTTGATAAGGGAGTTCATTTGATTTTTTGTAGATGTGTATAGTTTTATATCGTCCATGTAAAACTGATGGTTGACTTTATAGTTATTATTCTGGTTGTATTTGAGTTGGAAACAGCAGCTCGTGTTAGAGAGGGCTTGTGAAATTGGGTTGAGGCATATACAGAACCAGAGGCCACTAAAGGAATCTCCTTGAAGGATGGCTCCATTGATTGGAATTGTGTCGGATGTTAGTTTAGTTGTTGCTGTTTGTATGTGGATGTTAGTGCACCAGTTTTGCATGGCGTTTTTTAGGAAGTGAATGATAGTTGGGCTGATTTTATAGATTTCCAAGACATGTAGGAGCCAGCTGTGCGGTACTTTGTCGAAAGGTATGTCATAGTTTTACGTTGTATACACTAGGATATTAAGAACCAATTCTCTTTTAGTGTTTTTTATATTCTGCTGAAGGTCAAAAACGCCCGAAACGTCAATGAAATACATTATAAATTTAGAAACCATCTAATGTTTTAATTAATCCAGGACCAAAAACTCCTAAGAAATATAAATGAAAAAAATATAAACTTTAAGGTCAAGAAAAAAACTCGAATTTTCTAAATATATATATATTGAACCAGATATCATAGATAATAAGAGAATTAGTATTATAAAAATATGTTGCTAGTATTAAAATATATGAAAATAATATAATTTAAGAAAACAGGTAAAAAGGAAACACTTTTCTTAATTTCAACAACATATCAAATAAAGATATATTAAATAATAGCCTATAACAATATAATAAATAAGGAATTACCTCAATATTAACACAAAATATAGAGATTGCCTAACCAATGTAATGATGTAAATAAAGTTGCCTAAGACGAAGAATAATTTCCATACCATAACCAGCTGTTCACCTAAAAAGATATAATTATATAGTCAAGTCAAGAGAATTTTAGATATAAGTAGTTACATTAGAATACAAATATTATTATAGATAATTCATTATAATCATTAATTTAAGAATAAAAAACAAATACAAATATTGAATAGAATAGAATTCAATAGATTTTCATAGATAAACAAATAATGACATATAGATAAATGATATATGGTAAATAAAATGAACGTTGAATCAATAAATAGTAATTTGTTAAAGTTTATTATAAATAATATAATGCAAAGAGTTTAGACAAATAACATAAGAGAATTTATATTTATAATTAATATGAGTGTAACAAGGATATACTATCAATAACAATATTGAATGTTGTACCATGTAAATGTATCTATGTATAACCAATTTTAATTTATTTGTATGATGAAAAAACTCATAGGAACTCTATAAATGAACTAATAATGTAAAAGAGTGTATGTATGAAATTTTTAATAAGTGAAAGAAGTTTCAATTAATCTGATTGCAAAAGACAATATTTTATTGGTTATAAAATATGACAGAACAAATTGTGAATCAACAAATAAACTTTGAAATAGTGACCTGAAAAAGAACAAAAGACTGTTTGTTGAAAAAAGTAGAGAATCGAGGGGAGGCTTAAAGAATTAGGGAAGCTGGTGTCAAGAAGCGAGGAGTGTGTGTGATGGTGTTCCTGAAATTTCAAGAAATTCCCGGTTTAAGACATTTAAACCTATAAAGTACTATTAAATACAATCTTAGTAATACTCACAGTCAATTGTATCAAGTTTTTCGGCAACAATCTACGAAATTTTCATCAATTTTGGTTTTTTGGAGCTTCAGCGGAGTGTTCCTGGGATCCAGAGACTTTCATCCCAATTCAAGAGCAACAGGTCAGTGTTTTTAAATCATTATTGGCCAATAATCAGAGTAAAAACTCAAAATACTCAAATAAGTACTTAATTTCATAAATTGATAAACTTTTGCAAATATGATCGATCTGAAAAAGAAAGAAACAGACTTTATATAGTGAATTCATTGCATAAATCGTTAAAATTAATAAAAGGCCGAATTTTAAATAAATTAAAATATGTACTTACGCCATCTTGTAATCGCATAAATCTATTGATTGAAAATTTATCAATGTAATAACTATGTCCATCTGTATATAATTCCTATATTTCTATCTATGTATATAACTATTTTCTTCCCACAGCAATTTGTATCATATATATGTATGATTTATATATAAATTCTTTTATGTGTTTGAACCATTCATTTGTTTGCATCTTCAACAAACTTGGTATAATATGAATAGATGCTTCGTATGTATAAGAATTGTTCGTTTTATGCTAAAGCGTATGACTAGTTTTTTCCACGCATGCGTATTGATGAAATGATTAAAATAAATAAGTAGATACAATACAACCAGTGGCGTCTCATATTATTTTTATCAAATATATAAAATATTAAATTTAAAATTAAATTGATTTCAAAATAATGTGTTTTCTTTTTATTTAAACAATTACAACAATATAAAAGCCAGGACTCAAAGATAAAAAGGATTTCATGCTCCCGAATAATCAAATTAAAATAAATTACTAAACAAAATAACAATAACCAACTGAGCTAGCCAAACTAAACAAAAATTCTACATAATAAACATCTACATTTAAATTTCACAATAAAAGTAAATAAATAAATTCAGTATTAGTTAATAATATATATATATATATATATATATATATATATATATATATATATATATATATATTAATACATATACTCTATCTAAATTCTAAAGAAAACATTGAAATAAAGAAAAATGTACATATTTGGATGTAATACTAGTGATATACAATGTATTATAAATAATTTAAAAGATTCAATATGCAAATAAAATTTGACATTACAATTTCGAATGACAATAATGCAGAAGATACTTAATGATACATAGATTTTATAAAGATTTTAAAAAAAGAATACAGATGTCGCTGGTAAAAAAATTACAATTAGAATAAAAGAATGAAAATCTCTCTTTGTTATATGAAAACATAAATTTGTATTTTTTTTTAAAAAACAAAAGGAATTCTTTGGTAACCAAAGGAGAAGAGAATTATTTATGGAAAAAGTTTAGTTAGTTGATTTTGAACCCCTCTCGAAAGAACATCTAATATGAGTTCTCTCAAATTTGCTGAATAATATGATAGTAATTGATATATTAAAATAGCATCAGATTATAATAATTAGCATGATAAGATCAGTGCGTGAATAATTCCTTAAATAATTATATTGAAATAGTGTTAGTGATTTTTCCGGGTTCTAAATTATAAATTTAGAAAAGTGGTTCCGGCGATTCTAAAAGACGTGCTTAGAATCAGAACGACTGATCCTGATACCTAGTTGGTGAGTCCAGTCCAGATTTTATAAATTATTTTTCAAGAATTAACAGGCCTTTGAATAAAATTAAGATAGATGCATCTATATCACATTTTTGAATATTGACAAAATTAACGTTAAAGATATATGAAATTTCACCTGAATAGAAGAGAAAATTTTTTTGAATAGACAATTTTATCGCATATAGTTATTTGACATTTATACACGTCAAGTGTAATTTTCGACGATTTGAACGTTTAGAATAAGTAGTTAATTAGGTTGTTCTTCTAGTATATAGGTTGTTTTTTTAATTTTAAGGTTCGTAGAAAGTACGATTATTGTTCTTTATTATATTTTGGGAATAATAATTCATTTTCACTTGTTATCTGATGGTATATAATATATAATTTTGATTCCAACTCACTTTGGTATTAATTCAACTCCTATTTCATTGAATTTGAAAAATTTTGGATCCTATAAAACTTTTGATATAATCAGTGACATTTAGTTAATTTTCAGTGACAGAAAAATTGTAGATGTCATTAGATAATTTAATGGTCTTAGAATATATTGAACAAGCAGTCACTATAGATTTGCAATAGTATAATTGACAATTTTGGAATATTCTTTGGAAATTTATAAATTTAAAATTTTAAATTATTAATTTTTTTTAATCTTTGAACTCTCCCTGAGGTGAGAGCGAGTAAGTCGATTTTGTAGTAATTTATCTTTCAGAATATAAAATTTCATATTCATCTGAGCCGGGCATAATAATTTGACAACTCCTGTCAAAATTTCAAATAGGTTATATTTAGTGATAAAGGTGTTTTCACATTAGTGTAGTTACTACCACGATGGTAACAACAGCATCTAATAATCAAATTTCAAATAAAATCATATAATACATAATTATAAAAACAGTAGAACATTAAAAATATTATAATATATATATATATATATATATATATATATATATATATATATATATATGTATATATATATATATATATATGTATGTGTTATAACGGAATTTGTAAGCACGATAGAGGTCGTATTTTTTGACGGTTCGAAACCAAACTGGCTACAAAAATCGGTTAGCCAAAATCTTCGACGAGTTCGTTAATGAGCCAAATCGGCCCTGTAAAAACAAAATGATGGCCTGTAAAAGTTGAAAAAAATTGTATTTCCTTTGTTTTTCATTTGACGCAAAAAAGTTACTGAGCTGTTTCATATACCTTAACACGTTCTACAACTTTTACATTTAACATTTTTCTCTAAATCGTACATTAAAACATCTATTTAAGAAAATTCACAAATTTACCAGAAATTTTTTTTATTTTCGATTTGATGCCAGAATGTTCCTTTGGTTTTTTGTACATCTCAAAACATTCTATTACTTTTGTATCTAATTTTTTATTTTGGGTTTTATGCAAACATGTTACTGAAATAAGCCTGTTCAATTGGTCTTGTGTCATTGGGATTTTTTTATATGTTCATATATGTAGTTATTTTTTAACTGATTTTAAGTTAGTCTTAAAAATCATTTGGCAAGAAAAATTTTTTATATAACTTGGCCCAATTTTTGCACCCTTATACTGAAAATTGGGCCGTCTTATACATTTCTCTCTTGCCAAATTATTTTTTAGATCTGCTTAAAATGAGTTGGAGAATAACTAGGTAAATATAAAAATTTTATCTGAATAAATTTCAGTCAATAAATTGAGAATTATTTGGAAGAATGTTTTTTCGAAGGTATCAATTGAAAATAGAAAAAGTTGGATATATTTAATAAACGACATGGTATTATGTGATTCCAAAAATGTTTGTGATTTAAATTTCATTACATTAATTGTTTATTAGATGCACATTTTATTCTTTCTAGACTCACTTGAGATGTGTACATGGCGCGAAGATTAACGGACATACGTAGATGATAGTTTTGGTAGTATTTCAATTGTTTTTGTAGTGTAATATTTTAATTCACTCTATTGATCATTTAATGATTAGTTACATATGACATTAATATTCTCCTTAATCGAAAAAATATTCTGCTGCCGAATCCACTTCTAATGCACTTATGTGCACCACCAAGAAAAACAAAATTCCCCCCTCTCCTTACCTAGTTAAACCCCAATATATAAAGTGAAGTTGCCCCTCCCCAATGATAGTTTTCAAACGAAACAAGTGGCATCGGAATCCACTAATGCACTCATATTCACCACTAACAAAGACAAAATTCCCCCTACCCCCACTTAGTTAAACCTCATTATTTAAAGTGACGTTGCCCCTTTCCAAAGATAAATTCCGAAAAAAATTTAGGGTAGTGGAGTCCACTTCTAATGCACTACCAACAAAACAGAATCTTCCCTTCCTCCAAATATAAAAAGTATATGCCTTCCCCTAAGCCAAAAAAATTGGAAAATTGCCAAAAACATGGCAAACCTTGAAAAAGGGCCCGGAAAGTTATGGAGAGGGTAGAAAGTATCTGTTCATCGGTCGGTCGTTTGAAAAAAAAATTCTTTTTTTGTATTGTGAGTAGTTTTTGTATGCTAGCAGGAAAAATGTTGTAAATCTAATATGCGCGTAAGGTGCCCGTTTGCACTGCCTTGATGAAGTACTATAAAATGACTGAAGTCACAATTTCGACAAACAACGCCTACGTATATCTTGCAAACAATGGTAGTGCTTAGGGGTTATTCAATTGAACTCTCCACAAAATATCCATTTTAAATCGTTTGCTGGGGAGGATCTCATGTTGTATGTTCTTGTATATTGTTCTCGCAGTTTTCAATGACGCCGTACCTGCAGTTGCCAATGAGAGGAATAAACAAACCGCTAGCTATATACTAGTAGTTTTAGCATTTTTATTGAAATACATTCTCCAAAAATAAGTAACATTTTGAAAAAATATCATGTAATTACACTTAAAGTATTTACTACAAGCGTAATAACCTAAAAGAAATCCCCTGTACATCACTGTAATAATCCCGAAAGAAAACTCTGTAATAATCAAGAAAACTCTGCTGTCAAAATGTCCCTAATGGACCGAGAAGGCAGCGTAGCTGGCTGTCACCGCCCACGATTTCGCGGGAAACAGGAGTCGTCGGCTCTTGGAAGAAATGTCCGAAAGGGTTGGCTTCGGCCTCCGCTGCTACCAGTTGTCGTTGGTAATAAGAGGTCTTGTGCTATAGGGTTACGTCAGTTAGAGGGGTGAGTTGAGGAAAAATCTTAGGTGTAGCTCTTATGGGTATATGTTATGTATTCATATAATCATGCTCTCCTGGTTGAGAAAATAAACTAACCGATAATGATTTCTTTAACGAGTTCAATATAAAGAATAAAAAAATAAAAATATATTACACCAATTGACAAAGCGTCAGGAATAATTGTATGTAAAGTCTTGTGACTGTAAATAATTAAAACCAATGATAGGATCGAGAGAAAACTTGAGATACCCTGCTACATTAACGAGAATGAAATGTAGAATAAAATGGAATTTGTTAGTTTGAAACTAATCGCCGCAACCTAAATATTTTCGCGCACTCTATATATGAAACTTTGAAATCAACAATTCAGTATACAACCTCAATTGTTCTCCCTATCTCTGATTCATACGGAGAGGTATCGCCATTGAATACTTGTATGCGATATGAAATAACATGAATTAAATTATATAGATAGTATCATAGATGCGGGCTGGCAATGTTAATAATTTGACCAAACTACAAAAAAAGTCATAATACACAGTTAGTATAATTCTAAGACTGGGTGTTCACAAAAACGCCGACGGCCACGACTTGCGTTTCGAACAAAAAAACCCTTCAGAGCGCGTACAGTAGACGGTCTCTTGTAATCTTCTTTTTCCTCTTTCGAAAAAAATTATACTTGATAATTTAAAACACTACGTCTTAATTATATGCTACTTAAACTCAAGACCCCTCAAAAACCGCTATCCGCGAACCCCAAAAAACTAGACCGCTTCCGACCGCGAGTTTTTACCAACTACCCTTCAACTGTTACATTTTCGTAGCTTCGACATTTTCCCTATGTCAGCATCGTTTATTTTTCTATTAATTCCTGATTGGTGGAAACTTATCGTTCGACGTAATTGTTTAATAGGTTTTTTACCTCGATTAACAATGTATTTTTATGTGATTCCGCAAAATTTCGTTATTCGTTATTTTGACGCAATTATTATTTCCTGTTAAAATATAATTTTTTTCTTCTTTTTTGCAACAAATTCAGGCTGCTTAGCTAGTGTTTTTTACATTGTATGTATGTTAACGACCGCTATCTTTAGTTTAAACGTTACAATATAAAAGGTAGTTTGTTATACAGGGTGATCCTCCCTATGTTTCTTATTTTGGTATTTATCACACAAGTTGTATATCTACATCTAGATATATGTCTATGTATATAAATGTTATATAGGAAAAAATGCTTATGTTTAAGTAATACAAATACTAGGTTACGCAATGTCAAACACCAGGTTACGATTTCCGTATTTTCATGGGAACGACGCTACCTTGCATTTTTCATAAAATGAACACCTTAAGTAACACAAATATCACGTTACAGAAGAATAATGATTTCTGCATTTTCATGGGAACGACGCTACATCGTGTTCTCCATTAAATAAACGCTGACGTTGTTTCAACCTAATCTATAAATTCTTAGATTTTATGTAGAATAGTTCAGTTACAATTATCATTTTAAACTATTGAAACTGTGTAACTCAATAATAAGTAATAAAAATTGTTTTTTAAAACTTAAATGTGAATTTGTGAATATAATATATATATATATATATATATATATATATATATATATATATATATATATATATATATTGTTGTAGAATGAACGAGCATATAAAGAGTAGTAAAATCATATTAGAGTATAAAAAATTATGATATCTATCAATAAAATTAATTTGTCAAAACTTTTTCAAATTAATAAAATATAGAAACATATAATTAATTGAATCAGTACACATAATCATAAAGAATATAAATAAGAAAATCAAATAATGCATAAATAATTATTGCTGAACAATAATTAAATAATTCAGTACCATAAGCACCTTAGGCAGAACTTAACAAGCAACGAAGATCAATAAAATAACGTGACGCTACACGTAATATTAGACACCTAAAAGATCTGCTTATATTTAAAGAATAAATAGAATAGGAATAAAAAAATCAACAGAACTATGAATGATTGATAAATAAGTAAAATTTAGAATTAGAAAATATATTCATATAAGATATGGTAAATCAAATATTCAATCATAAACTTTAAAGGAAATATAAAAAATGTAGAAACCTGTAATTAGTACAAGTAATGTCAAACAAATAGGAATGTAAAAAAATTGACGGCAGGTATACCAGCGTAAAATGCAATTGATATGAGATAATAAGAATAAAAATAAATGATAACTGATATATTTATGTATAGCGATGTAGTGAATAAGAAGAAAATAAAAAATTAATAGTATCCATAAGTATTATGTAAATATTCAGGTTGTAGAAAGTGAAAAATTTGTATGTTTGCATAGACCAATCGGGAGACGTCAATATAATTGACTAACAAGAAAAAACAATGATAAATGCTATTTAGTGAATAATTCAATGACGATAAGAGTGCATACAAAACAATGTATAATAGCAGAATTAAGTCAGAAAAACAATAATCTAATAATAAAACCAAAGTGACAGTTGAAGGATAACCCAAAGAATTCTCTAGAAAATATGAACTTCCGGTCATCAACAAAAAATAGGGTTGGCGGATAAAAAACGCGGGAGTGAAGCGTGAGAGAGAAGAGAAGCCACAGGGTGAAAATAGAATGTGATCAATTTTATGAAATTTTAAAAGTAAAAAAGTGTTATATATAAAATATAAAAAGTCCAATAATATTAAAATCTAGTTAAATGTACAGACAGTAATAGTGCTGAGAAAGTTAACCCCAAGGGAAGGAATCATCACCCGATAATTCAAAGAAAAGATATTACATCAAGGAGCGGCAAATCGTCATGGGTGGACATTTTGAAGGCGTCAGCGTGTGAAAAGGTCTGTGGTGTGTTTTAATTAATATTTTTGGATCCAAAATTAACAAGTTGTGAAACAATAATAATTAAATGATCATGTAAAAATAAACATCTAATAAAGCTTATGGCCAAAAAAGGAAAAAGAAAGAGTACAAGAGAATTTTAATTAATAGGATAATGTAAAAACTCACCTAATGGAAATTGTAGATATATGTATTATTTAATTTGTGTTGCATGTGTTTAATCATATATATAAAACTTTCCATATGTAGCAATAATGCACAACTTTATAATATCACAGTAAAGATTAAATAATGTAGATTGAAAAATCAAAGCCAAACCACTCCATTGCACGTTTTTGTTTAAACTCACATAGTTCGAAATATTTCAGTAATACCTTTTTAGAGTAACAAAAAAAGATACAATATTTGAATAATTTTAAACACAGATGTTTTTCCTTCAGATATATAAACGTCCCAAACGATTATGTAAATTTATGCTAATGAGTTTGCATAGGCGTCTCAAATAATGAATAGTTTTAAGGTTTATAATAGTTGTGTATGTAAAATTTTATATAAATAATTATTTAGTTTTTTTTTGTTATAAGGATATTTCGTATTTTAGAAACAAAATAATCATTTATTTTTATATAATTCTCATATGAATCTGCATAGGGTTTGTCTATTGTATGAGCCCTAAATTTAACTAAACAAACTCTACATCCCAAAAGGAAGGTTTTTAATAAGTTATTCTGTAACAAGATATGTCTATAAATCGTCAATTTGAATTAATTGAATCAGTACACATAATCATAAAGAATATAAATAAGAAAATCAAATAATGCATAAATAATTATTGCTGAACAATAATTAAATAATTCAGTACCATAAGCACCTTAGGCAGAACTTAACAAGCAACGAAGATCAATAAAATAACGTGACGCTACACGTAATATTAGACACCTAAAAGATCTGCTTATATTTAAAGAATAAATAGAATAGGAATAAAAAAATCAACAGAACTATGAATGATTGATAAATAAGTAAAATTTAGAATTAGAAAATATATTCATATAAGATATGTTAAATCAAATATTCAATCATAAACTTTAAAGGAAATATAAAAAATGTAGAAACCTGTAATTAGTACAAGTGATGTCAAACAAATAGGAATGTAAAAAAATTGACGGCAGGTATACCAGCGTAAAATGCAATTGATATGAGATAATAAGAATAAAAATAAATGATAACTGATATATTTATGTATAGCGATGTAGTGAATAAGAAGAAAATAAAAAATGAATAGTATCCATAAGTATTATGTAAATATTCAGGTTGTAGAAAGTGAAAAATTTGTATGTTTGCATAGACCAATCGGAAGACGTCAATATAATTGACTAACAAGAAAAAACAATGATAAATGCTATTTAGTGAATAATTCAATGACGATAAGAGTGCATACAAAACAATGTATAATAGCAGAATTAAGTCAGAAAAACAATAATCTATTAATAAAACCAAAGTGACAGTTGAAGGATAACCCAAAGAATTCTCTAGAAAATATGAACTTCCGGTCATCAACAAAAAATAGGGTTGGCGGATAAAAAACGCGGGAGTGAAGCGTGAGAGAGAAGAGAAGCCACAGGGTGAAAATAGAATGTGATCAATTTTATGAAATTTTAAAAGTAAAAAAGTGTTATATATGAAATATAAAAAGTCCAATAATATTAAAATCTAGTTAAGTGTACAGACAGTAATAGTGCTGAGAAAGTTAACCCCAAGGAAAGGAATTATCACCCGATAATTCAAAGAAAAGATATTACATCAAGGAGCGGCAAATCGTCATGGGTGGACATTTTGAAGGCGTCAGCGTGTGAAAAGGTCTGTGGTGTGTTTTAATAAATATTTTTGGATCCAAAATTAACAAGTTGTGAAACAATAATAATTAAATGATCATGTAAAAATAAACATCTAATAAAGCTTATGGCCAAAAAAGGAAAAAGAAAGAGTACAAAAGAATTTTAATTAATAGGATAATGTAAAAACTCACCTAATGGAAATTGTAGATATATGTATTATTTAATTTGTGTTGCATGTGTTTAATCATATATATAAAACTTTCCATATATAGCAATAATGCACAACTTTATAATATCACAGTAAAGATTAAATAATGTAGATTGAAAAATCAAAGCCAAACCACTCCATTGCACGTTATTGTTTAAACTCACATAGTTCGAAATATTTCAGTAATACCTTTTTAGAGTAACAAAAAAAGATACAATATTTGAATAATTTTAAACACAGATGTTTTTCCTTCAGATATATAAACGTCCCAAACGATTATGTAAATTTATGCTAATGAGTTTGCATAGGCGTCTCAAATAATGAATAGTTTTAAGATTTATAATAGTTCTGTATGTAAAATTTTATATAAATAATTATTTAGTTTTTTTTTGTTATAAGGATATTTCGTATTTTAGAAACAAAATAATCATTTATTTTTATATAATTCTCATATGAATCTGCATAGGGTTTGTCTATTGTATGAGCCCTAAATTTAACTAAACAAACTCTACATCCCAAAAGGAAGGTTTTTAATAAGTTATTCTGTAACAAGATATGTCTATAAATCGTCAATTGAATTTTGAGTAACCATTTTTAAAGTTTTATTTCATATATAAAATAAATGTCATTGAGTAGTGATGTTGATTTTTTTAACTACGCCCAGGAACCCTACTGAGAGTGATAGAGAAATAAGAGTAGCTGAGGTGAATTTTCAATTAAACAAAACTACATGATTTTGAAATAACTAGATGAGTAGGATGAAATCTAATAAATAATATAATATAAAATTTTTATTCATATATTAGTTAGCTAGCCCAATTATTAATCTACAGTATTATTTTTTCAATATTAACATTATATTCATATTCAATTATTATTCATTATTATAAAAAGAATATAAGTCCATAATAAATTAACCAGCAACGTGGGGCAATTAAATAATAGATCAAATAATAACATTATATTCAATTCAAATTCTCAATTGAATGTCTCCACAATAATGTATATATATATATATATATATATATATATATATATATATATATATATATATTGAACCAGATATCATAGATATTAAGAGAATTAGTTCTATAAAAATATGTTGCTAGTATGAAAATGTATGAAAATAATATAATTTAAGAAAACACCATTAAAAAGGAAACACTTTTCTTAATTGAAAAGCATATCAAGTAAAGATATATTAAATAATAGCCTATAACAATATAATAAATAAAGAAATTACCTCAATAATAATATAAAATATAGAGATTGCCTAACCAATGTAATGATGTAAATAAAGTTGCCTAAGACGAAGAATATCTTCTGTAACGTGATCAGCTGTTCACCTAAAAAGAAACAATTATATAATCAAGTCAAGAGACTTTTAGATATAAGTAGTTACATTAGAATACAAATATAAATGTTTATTAGAATAAGGAGTATAGTTTTTCATAGATAAACAATTAAACATAAAGAAAATGATATATGTCTGTAAAATGAACATAGGATTAAATAATAATTTATTAATTGCGTTAGTAGAAATAAGTTAATACAAGAATTAGATGGAGAATACATAGAAGGATTTATGATTTAAGTTATATAATTGTAACAGTAATAGATTGTTTATGATAATATTAGATAGAACTATTTAAACAACATCTATGTATATAATCAACTCTAATTTATTTGTATGAATAAATTTCAAAAGACTCTCTACAAGTGTATTAGAAATGTGAAATAGAATATTTATGAACTTTTCAATTAAGTAAACCCAAATCAAATAATTCAATTGCATAGGACAATATCTGATTGGTTAGAAACAAAATGACAGATAAAATTTGCAATCAACAAGTATTGAAACAAACTTTGGGAGATAGTGACCTGAAAACAAACAAAAGACTTTGTTTGTTAAAAAAAAGTGAAAATCGAGAGGAAGCGTGGATGATGAGAAGTGGCGTCGAAAGGTGTGGACTGTGTGTTAGAGTGTTCCCGAAATTTTTATGAAATTCCCTAAATAACTTATTAAATTGTAGCATTACTATGGAAAACAATCTTGTGTAGTACTCACCGATAATCAGACACAGTTGTTCTGCAAAAAACCAGCAGAATTTTTCCAGAAATTGGTATTGGAACTGCAGAGAAGTATTCCTGGGGTCCAGAAGAGTTATCCCAATTCCAGAGCATCAGGTCAGTGTTCTTTTAAACTATTATTGGCCAATAATAAGCAAAAAACTCAAATAAGTGCTTAGTTCCGTATTTTGATAAACATTCACAGCAATGATCGATCTAAAATATAAAGAAAACGGACTTTATTTAATTAGTTAATAAATTAAATCTTTAATAATAACAAAAAGGCCTAATTTCAATAAATAAATAATTCAAAAGTACGTACGCCATTTTATCATAAGATGATGCTTAACTTGTTTCCATGTAATCTGTCTATCTGTTTATAAATTGTATAATAATTCCATGTCTATATAAATCTTTCAATACTTTTCTTCCACAGCATATTGATAACATTTTCATGTATATTCTTCACATAAATTCTGGTATGTTTTAAACCATCTAAATGTTTCTTGATTGTTGATTCTGTCATACTAATGAGCCACAGAAGCTCCATCTCACGTTATTAAAATTAAGCTCATTTTACGCATGACTGGATTTTGAGCATGCGCACCGTTAAAAATATAAAATAAATAATTTCTTTAGAGGTGACCATAGGCGTCTCAAATAATTATTATCACATATAAAATATTGAATTTAAAATTAAATGTTGTTATAAGTAAAGTGTTTCTTTTATCCAAATGAAGGTAATATGTTTTGAATGCCAGGACTCGAAGAGTAGAAAGTGTTTCATGCTCCCGAATAATTAAAATAAAATAAATTACAAAACAATATAATAATAACCAACTGAGCTAGCCAAATCTAAATAAAAATTCTAAATATAAAATTATAATCATCTAAATTCCACAACAATAATAAAAAGTAAGTATATAAGCAAATTATAGTTCAATTGTCACCCAAAACGTGGGGCGGTTTATTAAAAATTTAGCAAACATCTGTAAATTTGAAACTCAATTAAAATGGCAAAACGAATGATGTTGAGAGATGGAAGGCAGGTAGGAGCAGACAGTGGTTCGGAAGAGGAAAGGGAAGAACGAAGTCATGATATGGGAGATTACCAAGCGGTATATTTGGAACAAGGACAACAATTAGAAGGAGATGCACAGGAAGAAGGTTTGACAGGAGATGGGGAAGCTGTAGAACAAGAAGATAGGACACAGGAAATGCAAAGAAGAAGAAGGATCAACAATTCCAAATTGGCATAAATAGGTTGGAAAAAACTGAAGGTTTGTTTACTTTGGAGAAAATAATGGAGGATCAGAGAAATTTACAAGAATCTTGTAAAAGAGGAGCACTTCAAAATGAGGGAATTTGGTATAAGAAGATGGAAGATAGGGAAATTTATTTAATAACACCTGAATATGCAAAGGAAATTCTCAAACAATTACATGAGGAATTTGGACATATAGGATCTCGAAAATTATGGATGTTGTTTAGAGAAAATTAGACTGCAAAGAAAGAGTTATCATTGGTAAAAGAAATCTGTAAAATTTGTAAAATTTGTCAGTTGTTGAAGGAAAGGAACTATCATCATATTAGTGGACCAAAACCTATAATAGCACTCAAGCCTTTACATATAGTAGCTATGGATTTCATATCACAATTAATACCTAGCAAGCAAGGCAATAAACATATTTTAGTTATGGTAGATATATTTTCAAAATTTGTAAGAACTTTTCCTTGTCAACGTACCAATGCAAACACAGTAATATCTTGTATGAAAAATTTTATAGAAGAAATAGGAATTCCGGAAAACTTAATATTGGATCATGCTACTTACTTTGTGAGAAATCTGTAAAATTTGTAAAACTTGTCAGTTGGCGAAGGAAAGGAACTATCGTTATATTAGTGGACCAAAACCTATAATAGCACTCAAGCCTTTACATATAGTAGCTATTGATTTCATATCACAATCAATACCTAGCAAGCAAGGCAATAAACATATTTTAGTTATGGTAGATATATTTTCAAAATTTGTAAGAACTTTTCCTTGTCAACGTACCAATGCAAACACAGTAATATCTTGTATGAAAAATTTTATAGAAGAAATAGGAATTCCGGAAAACTTAATATTGGATCATGCTACTTACTTTGTGAGTGAAAAAGTCAAATGCTTGTGTAGAAATCATAATATTAAAATGAATTTCATAAGCATAAGAATACCTTCATCTAATCCAGCTGAGAAGTATATCAAAGAAGTTGTTAAGTATTTAAGGATTTTATGTAATAATAGACACAATTTATGGGAAGAAAATCCAAATCAAGTAGAGAAATTTTTAAACCAATTACCTAATGGAGTTACTGAAGAATGTCCACAATTTATTTTGAAAGGAATACCCCCAGAACGAGAATGGATACTACAGAGAGAATGGGATATGTCTCAAGTTTTGAATAAAGTAAGCAAGAATTTGGAGAGAAGTGCTATAAGATTTATTAAAAGAAAAGGAAACAAAAATAATAAGAAGATAAGATTCGAAAAAGGAGATATAGTCCTAGTAAGATCTTTGAGAACACCAAAGAAAGGTGAAAATCAATGTAAAAAGTTATTATCACCATTTGAAGGGCCATATGTAGTCGACAATAGTGATGCTCAAAATAGTTATCGCTTATTCTATCCAGGTACACAATTAGAAAGGGGAGTGTTCAATGTAGAACATGTATATAGATATTATGAATAGATGATGTTATGTTACGAATAATACTTGAAAAAAGGAAATAATAGTCATAAGGATAGATTTAAAATTTAATATTAGGTAGTGTACAAAGATAAAGTAGATATTAGACAGAGTTTTGTTTTTCATTTGGCAGCTGGTGATCCAATTAAATTCATCACGTTTGTTTCTTCAGAACCTTAAAAAAAATAGATATAATATAATATAAAGAAAGATTTATTAGGTAAACTTATAATTAAAACAGAAAATTTGAGTACGGCAAATCAATATGTATAGCAAATAAAGGAAAACAATTTATAAGAAATACTGGCTTTACATAGAAAGAAACTATTAAAAATATAGGATAGAGGGAATAAAATTAAAAATAACTCAAGTATCAAATAGAAGTTCACATTTTGTAAATCAAGGAAATAAGATGTAAGTAATAAAGGATAGGAAAAGATAATAATGAATGATATTGATGAAAATATAGGAGGTAATGTTTGATGTCAATTAGAATTTGGTAGATTACTTGAAAATACATGAGGAATAAGATATTGATATTGAATATATATATATATATATATATATATATATATATATATATATATATATATGAATTTAAGAAATAATTAATTAAGTATATTGAATAATGATGAATATTGAAAAGAAATATGATATGAGGAGTATATAGAAGAATAAAATATAATGAAATTAAAAAGAAATAAGTTGATATATAAATGGAAGTTAGTCTGAAAATGATAGTAGAGAAGTATTATATTAAGTAATATTCAGAATATAAATTGACATGATACTAATCAAGTGTATTTTAAGGAAAAAATTATGAGACAGTTATTGAAAGAAATAGGTTTTGTAGTAGGAAATATGTGAACGAACATTTGAGAAACAAAGTTAAAAAAATTAAGATTATGCTATAAAGTTTTTAATTTTTTGTATAAAATAAAATCAATCATTTATAGTAAGAAAATTGAAATTTAAATACATATCCAAGGTATGGATATCATTTAAATTTAAATTTGAGGGGAATTGAACCAGATATCATAGATATTAAGAGAATTAGTTCTATAAAAATATGTTTCTAGTATGAAAATGTATGAAAATAATATAATTTAAGAAAACACAATTAAAAAGGAAACACTTTTCTTAATTCAAAAGCATATCAAGTAAAGATATATTAAATAATAGCCTATAACAATATAATAAATAAAGAAATTACCTCAATAATAATATAAAATATAGAGATTGCCTAACCAATGTAATGATGTAAATAAAGTTGCCTAAGACGAAGAATATCTTCTGTAACGTGATCAGATGTTCACCTAAAAAGAAACAATTATATAATCAAGTCAAGAGAGTTTTAGATATAAGTAGTTACATTAGAATACAAATATAAATGTTCATTAGAATAAGGAGTATAGTTTTTCATAGATAAACAATTAAACATAAAGAAAATGATATATGTCTGTAAAATGAACATAGGATTAAATAATAATTTATTAATTGCGTTAGTAGAAATAAGTTAATACAAGAATTAGATGGAGAATACATAAAAGGATTTATGATTTAAGTTATATAATTGTAACAGTAATAGATTGTTTATGATAATATTAGATAGAACTATTTAAACAACATCTATGTATATAATCAACTCTAATTTATTTGTATGTTTGAATTTCAAAAGACTCTCTACAAGTGTATTAGAAATGTGAAATAGAATATTTATGAACTTTTCTATTAAGTAAACCCAAATCAAATAATTCAATTGCATAGGACAATATCTGATTGGTTAGAAACAAAATGACAGATAAAATTTGCAATCAACAAGTATTGAAACAAAGTTTGGGAGATAGTGACCTGAAAACAAACAAAAGACTTTGTTTGTTAAAAAAAAGTGAAAATCGAGAGGAAGCGTGGATGATGAGAAGTGGCGTCGAAAGGTGTGGACTGTGTGTTAGAGTGTTCCCGAAATTTTTATGAAATTCCCTAAATAACTTAATAAATTGTAACATAACTATGAAAAACAATCTTGTGTAGTACTCACCGATAATCAGACACAGTTGTTCTGCAAAAAACCATAGGCGTCTCAAATAATTATTATCACATATAAAATATTGAATTCAAAATTAAATGTTGTTATAAGTAAAGTGTTTCTTTTATTTAAATGAAGGTAATATGTTTTGAATGCCAGGACTCGAAGAGTAGAAAGTGTTTCATGCTCCCGAATAATTAAAATAAAATAAATCACAAAACAATATAATAATAACCAACTGAGCTAGCCAAATCTAAATAAAAATTCTAAATATAAAATTATAATCATCTAAATTCCACAACAATAATAAAAAGTAAGTATATAAACAAATTATAGTTCAATATATATATATATATATATATATATATATAACTGCAAACAATCTAGTAGGGATGCGGTCAATATAGGGCTGATCAAAAGAAAACTATTTTTTGACTAGTTGAGCTTTCGGAAATTGTTTATTTCCTTCATCAGAACATCTACAGTCAATTGTGTTTTTTTTCAAATATTTGTTCAGCTTTATTAATTTGAGATTTTTTTTTGTCCATTGTAGATGTTCTGATGAAGGAAATAAACAATTTCCGAAAGCTCAACTAGTCAAAAAATAGTTTTCTTTTGATCAGCCCTATATTGATCGCATCCCTACTAGATTGTTTGCAGTTTTGTGTTCAACGGTCACTACCCTTCAGCTTTCGTTTATATATATATATATATATATATATATATATATATATATATATACGTATTACTATATATTTTATTATTGCTTAATATTTATATTTATTTGTTTTTATTCATTTATTTAATTAAAAATTATGGGCGCCAGAACTGGTTCGCTTACCACGAATTCCAATTCAAAATAATATATAAGTTTTGAAAAATTGTAAATTTGTTTTATATTGTTGTTACCATATCTCAGGAATGGATTCGGCACTTGACGCTTGCCAGCAACAGGAAGCTATAGGTAAGATATCAAAGAAAATACAAAACGAACATAGACAAACGATTTAATTAAATGTGAATAAATGAAATATCAGTTCTTTGTTAATCAACAAATTCAATAATACATGTTTGATAAATTCAATTGAAATATTAGCGCAAACTTTCGCATAAAATGATTTATATCAGTTATAAATTTATTTATATCAAACTCGCCAAGTAGATTGCGCTCAAATTATCTATGGTGTGCGTTGAATGTACATTCGTAGCGCTTTCAATCCCAGCTGTTGTTATTTTAAATATGATCGTCGTGTGGTGTGTGTATTCTGTGGTGGGTATAATTTAGTTTGCAAAGATAAAGAAGAATGTGGCGTGTTTAAGATTTATTATTATTATTTATTGTATGAATTTGGTAAGTACTTATTTTAATAAGAAATTAGTGTTTCGTATCCGATATATTAGTGGAGATTGAAATGTTTAAAACTAATATTTAACTAAGAAATTGATATGAATGATGACTTAACCTAAACACGTAAATATACCTGTGAATGTTTTTTATAGGAGAAGATTTATATATACACGAGAATAGAGTTCATATTCGATTCTTCTTCCTGACTCTGGATGGGATACATGTGAAGCTAACGATCGTGACCACGATCGAATAAACCGCAACTCAGGATGTGAAAAATGATGAAATGTGAATTATTTCACCAGTTGAATACCACAATTAATGGCAAGATATATGAATAGTCATCGAAACTATGCTAATAAGGTAATTGTTCAATCTTACCAAATCTAGACGATAGCACAATTATTTTCACTTATTTGTTTAAATACGAATTATGTTTTTAGTTAGTTTACTTTAAAGCTTTGTTGAACACTTTGGTCAACGTTTCAATATGATTTTGTTAAATTATGTTAACTTTTAAATAATTTTGGAGTAGAAAAAATTTACGCGTCCTCCATCTATAAATTCACGAGGCTTCTCCCCAAGCTTCCAATCAACAACTTGCAACTGTTTTCCTTTTTTGTTTCTCATTGTCCATTGTTGTTAAGTAAATAATTGTTTTTATTTAATCAAAACATCCATTTCTGTGTTATTGTAGATAAATTCACTGTGTTTATTTACACTTCTGTAATCACTCCGAATCACTCTACCCGAACTATTGAAAGAACGTTGATTTCCGCGTCAATATTTTGGTTTGACATTTCATATAAAATAATTGGGAAGTTTATGCAATATACAGGGTTTCTGAAAGTGTTTACAAATTATGAAAATATAATAGTTGAATTTTGTTTCAAAATTCAAGTGATTTTATATATACAGGGACTATTATAATTGTATACAAAATATGTTTGACGTAATTTACTTGTCGTTTGTTATTTTCATATACTTTGAAAAATCATTACCAAATTGAATAGTAATCTCTTAAATCATTTTATTAAATGGATATTATACGTAAATATTTCTTAATGTGTTTAAGCTATGTCTTTATGAATTATCTCCTTTTATTGAATATTTACTAAGATTCACATTATTCGAATGATGCTAATTGGTTTAATTTAACCTGGTAGATATGTTTCACTGCAATATATATATTATATATATATATATATATATATATATATATATATATATATTATGTTAATATTTTTAATCTGTGTATTTAATAACTATAATTAATAAGTTTTTTATCATATGATAATTCGATTTACTTCGTATATTATTCTGGATCTTGCTTTAGTACTTACCTCGGCTATAGCTCAATAGATGGCATGGACTGTTATACTGAATTTAAAATGATAATTCTTTTTATTATTAATTTGTAAACAAACAGGGTTCTAAGTAAGGCCTTTGTTTTTCCGCAGAATATTTTAAGGACAATTTGAATAAGCGTCGAACTAAAATTAGTGAACAGTTTAATAATTTTCACATATAAAAATATAATAAAAGGACATAAAATGGGTGAATTTACATATGATAAATTTGAATCGTGATTTGGCTTGGAAATACCAGACAAGAAATATTTGTGACTGGTGCAAAGATAACAATTACTTGTTGTTGTAACGCAAATTTAGGTTATGTTATTTTATTTTAAAATCTGAGGAAGTTATATAATTTCGAAGCCAATTATGGATGAGTAAATGAAGATGATTTAGCAACAATAGTGAATGAACAATTAACAAGCATGTAAGTAATCCTTAAATCTAAATAAACACTTGAATACTATCTAATTTACAAAGAAGTAGAGTGTCTTAACACAGTTCAATATTTTGTTCACTGTTTCAGCAAAGAATAAAGTTCGGGGTTGAAACTGATGTAGTCAGGTCAGGACTGCAATACAGTCGTTAAGGGATTTAAACCTTAAAACTCCAACAAGGTTTATCTATAAATTAAAAACTGCTACACACAGGAAACACGGTTGATGTTATAATTGTTAACTGCAGGATGTACTTAAGTAATTACAGATTCGGGAACCAGGAACAAAGTTTTTTATGTGGATAATTCAAAATATGTTTTGTTGCGAACACGCAAAATATACAAATGAACAATTTACATTTCTAAGGTATGTTTCTCTTTAAGTTTTAATTTATATTGTTAATGATTTTGTCAATAATTCATAAAATCTCTCACCAAATTCAATATGGAGATCTCTTCCATTCAGCTCTGAACAACCAACAACCTTTCTTTTCTTTCAAAATTCATTCTTAGCAACCAAAATCTGACTTCCTGGATCCCAAAGTTTCCTTCTCCTCCGATTGGTTTAAATCTTAAACAGGGTCTACTCAAACAATTCATTTCGATTGCTAAATTGGTGTCATCAATCAATATGACATTTCATTGGTTGGTTTTTATAAAACTTTGTACATAAGTAAAAATGATGAAAATTACTATGTCACAATATGAATAATAAATTTAAATTTTGTTATTATATTCGAAGATCATTATACTTAACTATAAAAGAATTTTTATTCGCAACAATGTTAACAAATCCCTGAACTTTCATATGATATTCTTCTATTTTGACTGTTAAATTTCTATTTTGACATACAGGGTGTTCTTTTTATAAATGCATGTTTATGACAAGTGTATGCTTATTATGAATTAAAATATTTACTATAATATATATATATATATATATATATATATTTTCCTGGGCTGATAAAAACTTACTTGTTGCAGTATAGACTGGAGCAAGAGGGCATTGATGTAGCGTAGAAGCTATAAGACTGGGGTACCTACAGGTATAAGGTCACGCAATAAAACAATGAAATACGTGAAGCCAAAAGGAATTCTTGGAGGAGATTTCAGATAACCCCGCATGTTCTCGTATCCACAAAGCCCTGACAAAGGTTGGTATAATCAAAAAAGAGGTAGGTTTTAGATAGCAGATACCACTTATACGGAAAATGAAGAGGAAAGTCTGAGATAACTAATAAACACTCACTTTCTGGCCTCATCAATTATGGACGACACAGATAGGCATACCAATCGGGACCGATGGTTGAATAGGCCAAGCGTTCTGGATTGGGAGATAGCCACAGAGGTGACTAGACCAAGCAAGATTAGATGAGCTATAAATAAATTTAAGTCATACAAGTCCCCTGGGTCAGATGTTATCTACCTCATACTATTGCAGATGGAGATTGAGGTGTTACTATCACACCTATGTAAGAACCGTAAAGCTTGTTTGGCATGAGATGTCACACCAAGAATATGGCAGAAGGTCAAGGTCATTTGTTTGCCCAAGGTAGGCATAGTATCAGACTTAACACCTAAGTCATTTAGACCAATAAGCCTATATTCCTTTCTATTAAAACACTAGAAAGGCTTCTGAATAGTTATATTAGGGACGAGGTGCTAAAATCTAACCCACTAAGTAACCGTCAATATGCTTACCAACCAGGTAGATCTACAGATTCCGTGCTGGACGATCTAAACAGGCTGGTCTCAAATTCAATAGAAGACAAGGAGACGACAATGGCCACTTTTCTGGGTATCGAGCTTAGAGTAATAATAAACATAGAGAGGGCCATTCATTCATAAACACGTTTATTTAGGCGGCCAACAATTCTAAACGCCAGTAGTGATATAATGAATGAATTACAAAAAGTGGGGATGGTATTGTAGATACATGGCCTTGCTAATTTCGGCTGTTTTTCTGACAAACTTGTCACCTACGAACCATGTTAATCCATAAACATTAAATTAGTTAATTTGAAAGTTTATTTTGTCACTAAAAGTCTTGAAAGCACATCAAAACGAGAGAACTAAATGTTTACTCTCTAATCGTAATGGCGCTAGTATAAACAAACCACGTTTGATATTATTTACCATAATACTACGGCGTATTCGAAATGATCATCGATCACACTCTGACGATATTTGCATCTCTCTTTATTTGGTAGTTAAACAATGACAAAACTACTAAATAGATTACTTTTCACACATTAAACAGGTACTGAAATTTTGAACAATGCTGCAACTTTTAGTTATAATCATAAATGTATCTAAGGATACAACAAATACTGGTTTGAAATTCATATAAGAATATGCATTTATTAAATAAAATTCAAGATTAATTTTAGAAGCAGAGACTCAAATGCATAAGTTAATATGACTTTTTTTTATTAGCATAACTTTTTAACACATTTTCAATTAAACTTCTAATTTCATTTTTCCTGCAACTAAAGAAACTTTGTAAATATGTTCGCAAGTGAGCTTAGAATGTGACTCGATGTTTGGGGCAAGAAAAAATCAAAACAAACATATGTATTTTATTTATTAATCTGAGGTATCGAGGGAGAATTCAACAATGTCACTACCAGCTTATTTATTAACGCAATGAGTAGACGGGGCATAGATGGATAAAGGCTAACCAAGAAAATATGATAGTAGAATCCACTCTGGGTCCAGCCACCATCAGAACAAGATCCGGTGGAGGATGCCCACGGGGAACAGTTCTGTCACGTTACTTTGGTCAACCCTCAAGTTGACGATCCTTTCATAGAATTATCTACTGCAGACTTTTACTGCCTAGGATACGCAGACGACATAGTAATTGTTGTCAGAGAAAAGTTTGCAAGGGTGGTGTCTGGAAGAATGCAGGCAGCCCTAAATATTGTTGACAACTGGTGTAAACAAGAGGCAGTTCCATTAAATACTTGAAAAACAGATGTGATTAAATTCACTAAACAAACGGCACTGCCAGTTCTAAAACCAATAGTGCTAGGGGTAACGGAGATAGCATTTGCCAAAGAAATAAAATACCTTGGGGTACATTTCGATTATAAGCTTACATGGAATACTCACGTGTTGAAAACCACGCAAATGTCTGGGCAGATGCAGAAGAATGTGTGGTGAACTGGAGACAACATAATATGATTCTATGCTTATAGACAAGCGTGATTAGGCCAATAGTAACATCTACGGGTCGGTGGTGTGGTGGATAAAGACGCAGCAAAGGGAGACTATAAGGCTATTGCCTGTGTCACGGGGGCCATAGGAACTACTCCCACAGCTAATTTGGAAGTCTTGCTAAATCTACCGCCTCTACACTTTTTGGTTCAAGGCGAGACCAGATCTGTGATGCACATATTAATACATAATCAACAGCACATAAACCATATGCATAGTGCGGATTATCGGAAGCTAATCGCGGATCACGTAATGGGGCATTGACTGCAACAGTCATAAGATATTGTAATGTTTTTCTTATTTATTAAAACGTTTTTATTACGGGTGGGATAAACTTTAAACACACGGTAGGGCTACTTACCAATGTATTTGGACACTAAACTATTCACTAACACTTAATTTATATACACTTAACTATTCACTTAAATTTAATTTATATACACACAACCTTAATTATTAATTTATATCAACACTTTACTGTTCGCTATTCTTGTTTATTTGTCGAGATCACTTTTTAAACTAACCTGAACTTCTCCGCTGGTCGCATTTTCCAGAGTCGTATTCAGGGACTATGCCAGTGTGCTGTTTCGTAACATTACCCCCTCCTTAAATGGCAGTTCCTACTGGAACTTTCGTGTAGCTGAGACTGGATGTTTGAATCGACAACTGGCCCCATTTCTACACATTCCGATCTTATGGTAATAGCAGGGCACCGTCTTCATCGGACACTGATAACGGGGGTTGTAGCTGCAAATTAATATCTGGACACCGGTATCTCGAAACATAATCTCTACCATGTTCCTGATAACTCGCCAATCCAACTGGTTACTCGCTACCTTAGGCATAGCCAGTTTCTTCACGATGGATTCTAACACATGGTCTCGGAGGTTTCGATGTGCTTCCCACACATCGCGGTAGGTAGATCGATCTTGAAATTCATTTTTAGTTACCACGTTGAAGACGTACCGCGAATTATGTCTCAGTTTCAGTGTCTTGCCAGGGGCTGGAATCTGGTCTTCAAGTTTTTCTAATTGCCCGAACTTCTTTCGAAAGACGGATGCCAACCCTCGTGCGTTCTTGAGACGGGCGGGGATGTTGTATGCCAGTGAATAATCTTCCGGGAGAGTGAACAAATCTTGTCGTTGTTCTGAAGTGACTCCATATCTAGCTTTCCCGGTAGCTCCATACGCGCCCATAAGTTAATCGAAGGTAGAGTCAGACACATCTCGAATATGGTTTACTCCTTTCTCTAGGTCATGGTCTCCTTCGAATGGCGCTAGTCGGTTTTGGTGAACTACTTTTGGTTTTCCGTTGGGGATCTTGCTTATGCGATATATAACATCATTGATCCTTTTCTTGATTAAGTATGGACCTTCCCAGTATTTTTGTAATTTTGGAGAAAATTCTTTTCTCCTCGTCAGGTTGTGTAACCATACTTTGTCCCCTTCTTTAAAACCGTCTTCTGTGGCCTGCGTGTCGTACCGACTTTTCATTCTGTCGCTGGCAACTTGAAGATTTGTTCGAACTAATTCATGAATATCGTCCAGCCTTCTTCTCAACTGGGTCACGTAGTCTTCTCCTGCTAGATCTTCTCCAGGCCGACAGCCAAATTCCAGATCACAAGGAAGACTCAATTCACGTCCAAACAGGATTTTCGCAGGTGTTTCACCCGTGGGCTCATTGACGGCAGATCGATAAGCCAATGCGAATAGGGAAAGATACTGGTCCCAATCTCTCTGATGGCTGGAAACTACTTTGGACAGGTATTTTCCAATAGTCCTGTTCATTATATCGACCATTCCATATGACTGTGGATGTAACGCTGTTGTCCTGGTCTTCTTCATTCCCAGCTTGTCGCAAATCTCCTGGAATAGATGGCTTTCGAAATTTCTTCCCTGGTCACTGTGGACTTCCAATGGCACTCCATATCGGCTGATAAATTATTTCACCAATACATCCGCGACAGTTGTTACGTCTTGGTTCGGGATAGCGTAAATTTCCACCCACTTTGTGGAATAATCCATTACAACCAGTATGTATTTTCTGTCGTCGGAAATGTCCCAGCGATATCTAAAGCAATCCTTTCGAAAGGACTTCCAACGTTAAACTGTTTCATAGGTGCCTTTCTCTTGCTATGTGGTCAATTACTCGTAGCACAAGTAGTACATTTCTTACACCTGTCCTTCATATCGTCGGAGCTGTTCATCCAATAAAACCTTTCACGGATTCGCTGAAGGGTTTTCTTCACTCCCAGATGACCTCCCGATGGACTGTCGTGTAACTTTTTCAGTACCTTAGCCACTCTCGTTCTAGGGTTAACTAGCTGTTTCCTCATCTCGGAACCATCGTCGTTTTCAAGGACTCTTTTCAACAGCCCTTCTTCCAGGACAGGGGAGTCCCACTGAGCCCAATACGCCTTGAGTTTCGGTGACAACCTTGACACTTCTTGCCAGGTAGGTCGCCGATTTTCTTCCTTCCATTGCCGGATCATCTCCAGGTGAGGATCATTCTCCTGATCTTCTCTGATCCTGGTGGGTGACCATTCTTCATTGACTACTGTAATTCCTGAAACTGGAACTTCCTTAGATTTCGACTTGTTGCATTGTGAATAGTCTACAGGGCATGGCCGTCTAGGCAAAGAGTTGGCTTTTCGGTCATTCATATCAGCTGGATATTCACCCCTGTCTGATTTTCCCTGTGACTGGAGTTCTTGGATTACAGAAGTCTTGGGGCGCTTAGACGGACTGCGTACGTGCTCTAGCTCGCCACACTTCCGGCATTTGATCTTCTTCGTCTTCTTCTCTGCCATACCTTTCAACAAGTTGACAATCTGGTCAAGTTTGTCATCGTCATCTTCTTCCTGCATGGTCCTACCTTTGTTGTACTGCGAGTTTTTCGTGACTGCTTTGCATTTAACAGGTTCTTGGTTTGCAGGAGTCGTAGGACGCTTACACGAACTGCGGTGCATGCTCTAGTTCGCCACAATTACAGCACCTGGTTTTCTTCAGCTTCTTGCCTACCATACCTTTCAACAAGTTGACGATCTGGTCAAGTCTGCCATCGTCACCTTCTTCCTGCATGGTCCTACCTTTGTTGTATCCGGAAGCCATCGTGGCTGCTTCATATTCAAGAGCAGCTGTCAATGCGTCGACTAATGTTTTCGGATGGGCTAAACGAAGCGTCCTCTGCATATCGGGGTCACGTAAGCCATCAATAAAGGCCTGGATGCCCAGACATTCCGTAATGTTCTCTGGTGCTGACGGATAAGCAAATCGAACGAGTCGGGCAATATCCACTTCATACTCTTGAAGGGCTTCGACACGTTTCTGCCTTCGGTTCTTCAGCTGGGACTGGTATAAATGTTCTAGATATTCGTGACCGTATCGCATGTCCAACTTCTTCAGCAGCTCGAAGTCATCCGTTTCTTCAAGCGGTATCGTCTGAAGTACATCTTAGGCATCTCCCCGAAGCGTTATAGTTAGGTTCACTGCTTTCTCCTTATCGGACCAATTATTCACTCTAGCGGCCTTTTCACCAATGTGTTGTTGCATTTCGTCAATTTTTTGATTATTTGGTCACTTTATAACATCGCCTGACATGTTGCTTAAAAAAACGAATCATTTATGTGGTGTTACCCAAAAAGTGTGGGTATTTCCCGGAAAACTAAGGGCGTGAATTCTTGCCAGGTTGTATGTGGTATTTGGGGAAGTAATTAGACCTGATCACGGATCTAATTACTTAGTTAGTTTAGATGTAATAACTTGAAAAATAACTAAAGTAAATATGGTAAATTGTTGGACGCTAGTTACTTTCTCAAAAGTAACAAAAACCCAAATAACACATACAAATTATTTTTTCCTTGTGAACCTGAAATTTTTGGTTAGGTGTCATAAAGGAAAGTGGAAAAAAAGTTCTATTTACAATTTAATAATTATACCGTATTTACAATAATTTACAAAGAAATTTACATGATTTTCTAAATATACAATAGTTCAGATGTGGTACAATTATTTCTTTTCAGTTATATAAACTCCAAAATACTTTATTTGATAATAAAAAGATATAAAAAAAGTGAATAGTTTACAGGTTATAATTGAGAAAAAAGAATTGAAAGAAGTTGAATAACTATTTCTTTTCAGTTATATAAACTCCAAAATACTTTATAATATTATTGATAATAAAAAGATATAAAAAAAAGTGAATAGTTTACAGGTTATAATTGAGAAAAGAGAATTGAAAGAAGTTGAATAACTATTTCTTTTCAGTTATATAAACTCCAAAATACCTTATAATATTATTGATAATAAAAAGATATAAAAAAAAGTGAATAGTTTACAGGTTATAATTGAGAAAAGAGAACTGAAAAAAGTTGAATAACTATAGATTATAATATGATAAAAAAAATATGAACGCAGCTTGATGTGACGCAGTAGTTCAAAATTTACACTATACTTTAGAATTCTCAAAGAATGTAATTTTATACTTCCTTTCTATGTCTGCACAAAGCTAACATCCCTCGGGTAGGAAGTCCGTCGCAATGGTTGGAATGATAAGTTTCCTACTGCAAATTTACTATTATATCCCAGCTTTCATGGATCAGCAATTTATTTTTATAGGTATATAAGACTACTCTAATCTATATAAGTGTACTCAGTTTTGTTGTCTCAACGTTGTATAATTCTACCCGGTTTTGCTAAAAAAACATAGTGCGATGTAATCAAAATTTTAAACTAAAGTGTCAGCCAGTTCAGACAAACCGCCAAATTGTTAGCGATTATATAATAATTTGCTCTTGGATGATCGCATAATTTTCAAGCTCAATACTACTATGTTATAATTTGCAGTCGAGTTACTTTAAATAAATCTATATATCTCTGAAATGAATGCAATTTACAATTTTAAATGCGATAAACTATTTGAGTAAAAACTATTGAACATCAATAAAAAAGTTAACATGAAAAGTTGAAGAATTTACAATAAAATATGAAGTGAATTGAAAAACCAGAAGATATACTTGAGTTTTAGCAAATCATCGAGAATTTATCCACCACAATTTAAACTACATCTGTCTGACCTCTTGGCTGACGAAAAAGAAAAAAAATATAGAGCAATGTGCATTTTGTTATTGAGTGATTTTCTTGTAAAATTATTTTCACTATTAAAACTCATAGCTTTTACTTCAATATCTTACAATGCATAAATTTAATTGATAAGGAACATTTAAGAAATAATGACATATAAAAACCAGTTGATAAAAAACGTGAAGTAAAAAGTTAAGTTTTATATATCATGAGACCAAATTAATATGTTAGATATGAATAATGACAACTTTTATTAAAATCATAGCATCTACATTCATATCTTACGATCGGTATTTAATTAGAAATAAACTTTTGGGAACCAATGATATTATATGAAAAGAACAATTGAAAAAGAGAAAGAAATGAGAAAAAGTTAAGTTTCATATTCTAAGACAAAATTTAAAATGTGAGATATGAATAATAATTATCAATAATAATAAGAATCTCTCCTCGACTTCTCACTGCCTGGAAACGAATATATTTAACATTGAAACAACCAACGTTGAAAGAAACTTGCTATTCTATTTGGATAAAATACGTCGTTAACTCGTGCTAATTTTTTTTGATACTAATAAAAATCATTAATTAAACGAAATAATTCTTACCAGATGTCTAATAGGATTGAACCATGATCTGCAGAACTATTGGGTTTATATTTTATGTAATATTATTTCTTCATCCACATGGACGAAATTATGTTTAACGAAACGCCAACTAGCACCTTTCACGTCAAAAAAGGAAGAAATCAAAGCCAATCGCCCTACGCTAGTACACTCCGACAGCGCATGCTAATTATCCAATTATTGATTCTTTGAATATTCCGGTCTTTCAACAAGTTTTTAAATTTTTCATCGTGCCTCGTAAGCCGATACCGTGACAGTATTTAAGTTGTTGTTAAATTATTTAGATTTATTTCAAAGTGTGAAATTCACGTTACAGTGGTTATACGAAAAAGAGAACTGATTGTAATACTAAAAAAAACAGCAACGTCTCGAAAAGATGCTGTTTGATGACCAACAAACCACAAAAATACCAACACTTGTTGCTCAGGTGTTAGTTTTCACCATCACCATCAAAGTATTCACTGTACATTATAGTTCTCTACAAAATTGTTAAAAACTAGACGAGACACTCTTTGAATAATTCATCGGAGTATACTGGAACAGTCTCTTCGACGTAACCCTCATTTTTTGGCCGTTTATTCCTTCGCTTATTAATAATCAATAGATGCAAAAGTTGCTCATGATCGTCAGATGACATTTCAGTTGAACTAGGACTTGATCATTAAATATCAGACATGTTAAAAAAATTAAAGGTAAATTTTACAGAAACGTGCACAATATTCAACAATTCTAACATTAAGGAATTACTTAACCTTTTTATAATTGATTATTGTTGTGTATTGAATAACAATAATAAAAGATTCCAGTTATATTTTATGTTATATTTTATTATTTATAAACTCTGTTGTTCCCGTTGTTCGTTGCTTGCCGTCTTTTCCAAGTTGCTGGCTACTCGTTACTCACAGCTGTTCCCGAGTCGACTAATTTATATCAGTTTTTCGTTGTTGGCGTTCGTGAAATTTGATTGGTCACAACGGTGACGTCATTTCGTGCTACCGAAGTACATCAATAAACAGCAGCTTATTTGAATGTAGCGCCTCTCTTTACTGACCGTAAAAAGAGTAGTGCCCGTTTTGACTTTAAAATGATAGGTAGAAATCAAGTCCCGTGGGACTAACTTCAATTTTCTTTGGTGGAACTGCGAATCACGAATAACAAGATATAAAATTTGGTTATTTGAGAGCAACGATGAACGACGTGGAACCGACGAACAACACAACAACAACGGTTTATAAACGCATGTATGTGATATCAATAGGGCTTTTCGGAAACTATGATCGGGTTAACCCGTTCATGATCTGAACGTTCGGAAAGTAATCCGGATCACGTTCACTCACGTTCGGAAACTGAACGAACTGAGCGGATTATAATCATATGTTTGGATCCTTTCTACCCTAGTACATCGGTGGCTAAATGCGATCAGCTGACGGATTGTTTCGTTTGTTTTTGTTTTCTTCAAGCTAAAATGTTATTAAGCCTAGTAGTGGGCAGGCTGCTGAGGCTTGCGGTTTTTGTACTTTTTGACTTTTCAATATAAAAAATAGCTTATTAGTATTAAAATTTTCTTTTTGTTTTTTCAAATAAAAACTTATTAAGTGTTTTAAGCCACGTAGTTAGCAAATTGCTCAGACCTGCGGTTTTAATAATTTTTGGCTTTTCGATATAAAAAATAGCTTGTTGGTATTAAAATTTAAAGTCAACGATGAGTGAAATCACATTAAAGCTTTACAAGATGAGTATGGAGAGAAGTACATGAAAAATCAACCCACGAAACTAAAGTAATAAAAATAAAAAGTTTTTGTTGAGTATTAAATTTGACATTTCCACACAAAACAGAACGCGTCGTTCGGAAACTCTGATAAAAATCTCGTTCAGGGTTAGAATCCACAATCAGCTGATAAGTGATCTATCTGATCTAAGATTACCGTTTCCGAAAAGCCCTAATGTTTTATTTTCAAGCAGCGGGAATCACGAACAACGAATAACGAACAACAGAGTCTATAAATCCAACTTTTTATTCTTGAACAAACTTATAATATACATGAACATTGAGTAATCTCATTGACAACTATATATTTCCACTGACAGCTGACAAAGGGCGTTTTCACTAACGGTGCGTTGGCTATGTATCTCCGTAACACTTCCCCTCGTTGTATTAATAAACATATAGATCTAAACGTTTGGGCGGCCTTCTGTTTCTAGTACTGCGGCGAATTACCACATCTTCCTGTTTCGGTTCGTTGATCTGAGGAACAGTCTCGGCCGAATATACTACCTCTCCATTAGCCGGTTGCTGTTACGATCTCTGTAGTGTCTGGTCCTCTTTCTCAATATGTTTCTGCTTTTCAGAGTCAACAAACTTGTCCACCTGTGATTCCTCTTGCGAATCAGGCAGATGATGCTGCCTAAGTAGAGTATGGGTCACTTCGCAACCGGAAGTGACGTAATCAATGGAACCTCGAAGGGGGTTAACCTAACATAGCAACCCCACCTAAAAAGGGATAACCTAACATGACAACCCCCACCTAAAACCTGTGTAGCGGAAGTAAACCCCACGAACCTAGCATAACAACCCCCACCTAAAACCTGTGTAGGGAAAGTAAACCCCCTACGAACCTAACATAACAACCCCCACCTAAAACCTGTGTAGCGGAAGTAAACCCCACGAACCTAACCTAACCTAACCTAACCTAAAAACTGTGTTAGCGGAAGTAAACCCCCACGAAAACGTACGGGAAGGCGACCATCTTGGATTTCAGCGCACGCGCCGTCGTATGCGTCATCTGTCAACAGTCATCCATCTTTTGTTCTATGACGTCCGTCAAATGTGTCGTAGGTGTCATATGTCAAATGTGTAATTGATCTTGTGTTCTGTGTCGTCTGTCATATATTTCTTGTCGTATGGGTCATCTGTCAAATGTGTCTTATGCCGTATGGTCTGCGTCGTAGTCGTTGTCGTTATCGTATATGTCATCTGTCTAATGTGTCTTATGTCGTATGGTCTGCGTCGTATGTGTCGTCTGTCAAATGTGTTGTATGTGTCATCCGTCAAATCTGTCATCTGTCGTATGTGTCATATGTCAAATGTGTAATCGATCTTGTGTTCTGTGTCGTATGTGTCGTCTGTCATATGTTTCTTGTCGTATGCGTCATCTGTCAAATGTGTCTTATGCTGTATGGTCTGCGTCGTATGGTTTACGTCGTCTGTCAAATGTGTCTTATGGGGCAACGGTCGTATGTGTCATCTGTCAAATGTGTCTGATGCCGTATGGTCTGCGTCGTATGTGTCGTCTGTCAAATGTGTCTTATATGTCATCGGTCGTATGTGTCATCTGTCAAATGTGGCTTGTGCCGTATGGTCTGCGTCGTATGAGTCGTCTGTCAAATGTGTCGTATATGTCATCTACCAAAGGTGTCTGTCGTAACCGTCGTCTGTCAAATGTGTCGTATGAGGCATCTGTCAAATGTGTCTTATGTCGTATGGTCAGCGTCGTCTGTCAAATGTGCCTTATGTCGTATGGTCTGTGAATGGTGTCTTGTATACAGCGTCATGTCTGTCATTCTGTTGTCAGTCTATGCCATCTGTCGTCGTCAACCTACATTGTCAAATATGTGCCGTATGTTAACGTCTTCGTCAATAAAAAACAACAACAACAACACGCTTATAATAATAATCTTTATTAAGAATACAATACAATATTACACATTATTATAAATGAACATTTCAATGCAGGCTGAATAAAAATATTTTCAAAAGTTTCGTCGTTTTCCATCTGTCTCTCTTCGTTTCATTATACAAGACGAAAACATTTTGTATTTCTTCCCATCTAAAACAAATGTTATAACTTTTACTTACTTTTAAACCACCCTGTAGCAACTCATCAATTATTTTTCCATATGTCATTCTTGTTTGTTAACGATAGTCACACGTTTTGTTAAAAATAAATGGAAAAACTTACTCTGTAATATCAACAAATTAACTTCCTTATAATCTCTATTACAGTATTTAATGCCCTTTTTCATTAAACATCAAAGCTTATAAATGAACTTAGTAACCAAGAATGATGCAAAAAAGTGCTTTGTATCTCTTTTACCTAGAACAAATGTCATTTTGAGAACTTTTACACATTTTTGATATAACCCTTTATAGTCAATAGAACCAAAGTAGTAATAACCATTAGACCGTAATATAAAACTAACATTTAGAATTAAGAAACATAGCAGCGAATCAAAAAAGTCTCTGGAAATTTCCACGCTTGTAGCTGCACTATTTTTCACGCGATTTACCCGAAACTGATAGGTCGTGAAGAAGTAAAGATTATTCAAACTTAGAGCGTTTCAATTGTAATTTAATAAATAATAATAATAAATCACAAAACCAAATATCTCTTAATTCGAAAAACTTTGTATTACATAACACACCAACACAGGCTTTAACAAACAAAACAACAATGTTATAAAAATTGAAAAAATACGACGGTTGGCCCCTTATTCCCCAAATTAAAATTAATCATGTTAGACGATAAGCACTACATTATCACACAGGAAACCATTATTCACTTATCTCAAACAACGAACGAAATCAAGGTGTATAATTAACATAAGATTCCAAATTATGATAACTCCCAAACTTATCAACGAGTTTTTCCGTTTTCGTCATTAAAGCCATACTATAGGACCTAAATTAACGATATACGCGTGAAATCAAAAGTGTCTTTTAATAAAAATATTATTGAAATAGATCTCTACCATTGTTATAATTTTTAAGGCGATAATCAGACGGCCAAAGGTATTCGAGAAGTTCTTGGGGGAGAAAGTATGGAAAGAATTACGAAAAAATATGATAAACCTGTATGTATACCATTTAAAGTGGAACTAGCAGATGTAAAAGTGGAAAAACTGTTGAAAAAATTACTCGAATTATTAAAACAATTACAAAAAGAAAACTATTATCTACTATAACTCGATATTACTCAAGACTTCTGTGGGGTGTTCTAAAAAGAAGAAGAAATGACAAACTACTTAACAAGTAACTTCAACTTTCGTAAACATGGCATGTATAGGGAGACTTGTAACGTAATTGTAAATAATAATAATAATAATACAGTCGGCACTGATTGCCTTACGTGGCTTACATCTAACGCGAGGGTTAAAATATACAACAAATTTATTTATCAAATAACCAGTCCTGGTGTTAACGAGAGCATTGGAAACCATATTATAGAGAGCGTCAACTGTACAGATAAGAAATTAAAACACATTTTCCAGCACTTTAGACAGAGAACATGGAATTATAAGATTAGAAGCAACCATATATATATATATAATTAAACATCAACAGACATTTAGATAGATTCAACATAACATTATATATGTAGCTGTCCACGATATCTGTCAATTATAACAACTATAAGGCCTATATTTGAACAAAACTTTGACCAGCTTTTACAATAAACCATCTTTATATGACGTATAACTAGCTATGTTGAACGATTTAGTCATTTCTCTCGATATGTAGCACTATTTACCGAGAATCAGTAACAACCATTATTTATATAGATTCAACCTAGCATTATATATGTAGATGTTCACGAGATCTACCTATAATAACAAATAAATGACTAATATTGGAAGTTTCTAGTACGATTCAGACAAATGCATCGATTTTGAGTAAAAATAAGTCCACCTTTGGTTATCCCATCTTTATATGCCATATAAGCTATGATGATGATCGATTTTATCATTTCTCTCGATATTTAGTACTGTTTACCGAGAACTAGTAACAATAAGCGACTATAGATTCAACCTTATCTAGCTTATTTACGTAAATTTCTACGATATTTGCCTATTATAACAGATATATGGTCAATATTGCAAGTTTCTAGAGCGATTCATATAAATTCATTGATTTTGAGCAAAACTAAGTCCATCTTTCACAATAATCATCTTTTGTCTTCATATAACATATAACTAGCTATGTTTAGCGACTTCGTTAATTCTCCCGATATTTAGCACTATTTACCGAGAACTAGTAACATTAACCAACAATTAGATAGATTCAACCCAGCATTATATATGTATATGTCCACGATATCTGTCACAAGAGCATTGGAAAACATATTATAGATATCGTCAACTGTCCAGATAAGAGATTAAAACACATTTTCCAACACTTTAGACAGAGAACATGGAATTACAAGATTAGAAGTAACCATATATAATTAAACATTAACCGACATTTAGATAGATTCAGCATAGCATTATATATGTAGCTGTCCACGATATCTGCCAATTATAACAACTATAAGGCCAATATTTGAACAAAACTTTGACCAGCTTTTACAATAAACCATCTTTATATGACGTATAACTAGCTATGTTGAACGATTCAGTCATTTCTCACGATATGTAGCACTATTTACCGAGAATCAGTAACAACCATTATTTATATAGATTCAACCTAGCATTATATATGTAGATGTTCACGAGATCTACCTATAATAACAAATAAATGACTAATATTGGAAGTTTCTAGTACGATTCAGACAAATGCATCGATTTTGAGTAAAAATAAGTCCACCTTTGGTTATCCCATCTTTATATGCCATATAAGCTATGATGATGATCGATTTTATCATTTCTCTTGATATTTAGTACTGTTTACCGAGAACTAGTAACAATAAGCGACTATAGATTCAACCTTATCTAGCTTATTTACGTAAATTTCTACGATATTTGATTTTGAGCAAAACTAAGTCCATCTTGTACAATAATCATCTTTTGTCTTCATATAACATATAACTAGCTATGTTTAGCGACTTCGTTAATTCTCACGATATTTAGCACTATTTACCGAGAACTAGTAACATTAACCAACAATTAATAGATTCAACCCAGCATTATATATGTATATGTCCACGATATCTGTCACAAGAGCATTGGAAACAATATTATAGATATCGTCAACTGTCCAGATAAGAGATTAAAACACATTTTCCAACACTTTAGACAGAGAACATGGAATTACAAGATTAGAAGCAACCATATATAATTATTCCATAGCCGATAACAAGAGAGGGGAATACAAATGTTTAGAAGACTGTCTAACCTTACTGGAGGATAGCAAACTTTATTTCCAAAATGCGCCATTATACTCTATCTCATTTGCTAAATCAATTTGACTGAATAAAAAAGTGCTAACCCTCAAACCAGACATGTAAAAACATTCATGGCCTTCACGCATAGAGCTACGAACCCACATTAATATATTGAAAACATTCTCAGTCGGACCTTTTCATGTTAGAAAAAATTGAAAGTTTGTCTAATAATGTATCCATATATCGGTATCGGCGTTCTGAGTACGATTTTTTATTATATTTGTATAAAGCCAGATTTATCATCATTAATTTCGTTATTTGTAAAACAAACTTATTACGACATATATACAGATCTTAATCAAAAACATCCTTATTTTAGAATAATATTAACATTTTTTATATACAAGTGAAATCAAAAGTGTGTATGAGTAGAATATCAATGTTTTCAAACAATATCTACTTGGGTTGTTATCTTTCTAAAGAAATAATATTTTAAACACGTTATCAATTTCCTCCGGATAACACCTTTAGCAGGCGATGCAATACCTCTTTGAATTAATCAAATAAATACGTCAAGCAGCTGAATATATTCAGAAGTTTTCACAGGTGATCATAGAAAAATCACATGTTCATTGTATTTATCGAAAAATCGCTTAGTATATTTATAGAAAAATATAAATCCAGTTTTTGATATCCCATCCCAACTAAGCAGGGGCATACCAGAGGCATAACAGAGGTATAGCAGAGGCATAGTGTAGATAACTATTTACCTAAACATTCCTTTTAATTGAATACGCATGTACTGGTTCGTTGTATGGACTGTATTTCATTAGTTATGAATAAAAACGACTTTATTCGGACAAGGTAACTTTTATATTTCACAAACTGACATACATAATGACAACTGTTTTGACATTTCTTAATCAACAACTTGAAAAACAAATTTTGACATAATAATAAAGAAGACTTTAATATAAATTTGTAAAAAAGCTATACAGCAGTACGGGTTGTTTCAAAGATCTTTCATTTAAGTATTTGAGTACCGTTTCTATTGTATAGTAACGGAACCAAATCTTAACATATTCCCGGCTTCGAAACAGCAAAGTTTCGATTCTGCACAAAATGAATTCTAAAGTACATCAGCTATCGAAAACCACCTCAACTAACATAACGCCTTATTAGGTCTTAAAACTAGTTTTCACTGTCTCCTGTCGACTTGGATAACGGTAGTGCACATAATTTGGTCACTGCGCGTTTAATTAAGCCCGTGTTGATTTTTACGGTGACAACACGAATAATTTTGTCGGCACCTGGATGCACACTCACTACGCGACCTAATCGCCACTTATACGGTGGTAACTTGTCTTCGTGAACTAGAACCATAGATCCAACACTAATGTCTAATCGGTTTGTTTTCCACTTCGTACGTTCTTGAAGTTGACTGATGTATTCCTTTGACCAACGTGACCAAAACTGTTGTTTCAGCTTCTCAAGTTGTTCGTAATGGTTTAACTTGGTGGTTGGAATAAGCTGAACATCAGGATAGGGTAAGGAGTTGAGGGATCTTCCAATCAAAAAATGAGCAGGAGTTAATGCTTCTAAATCGTTTGGGTCGGTAGAAAGAGGTGTTAATGGTCTTGAATTTAAAATTCCTTCGATTTGAGTAATAACTGTGTACAAGCTCTCATATGTAAGCAAATTGTTAGCTATGACTTTAAGAAGGTGATGCTTACTAGATTTCACACCAGCTTCCCATATCCCACCCTGATGAGGGGAGTAAGCAGGTATAAATGTCCATTTGACGTCATGATTTATGGCTGTTTTTTCTTCGATTTCTACTTGATTGTCTAATAAGAATTTTCCTAACTCTTTGAGTTTGTTATTTGCCCCAATGAAGTTAGTGCCGTTGTCAGAGTATACGCAATTTGGCTTACCCCTACGAGCACTGAATCTTTGAAACGTTTCTAGAAATGCAAGTGTAGTTAGTTCAGTTACCAATTCCAAATGAAGGCATTTAGTTGTCATGCAAACAAATAAAGATAAATAACATTTGTGAGTCTTATATCCTCTTCCTTTGCGATCTTTGTAAAGGAAGGGGCCAGCGTAATCAATGCCCATGTCGGAAAATGGCAACCTTGGAGAGACTCTGGACGCAGGTAAATCTCCCATTAACGGGATTTGAGCTCTGGGTTTGAATTTAAAGCAAAGAACACACTCTCTGACTGTACGTTTGGCTAAATTTCTACCGGAAATAGGCCAATATTTATCTCTAACTGATGCTAGTGGCATTTGAGGACCACAATGCAATTGAAAGATATGGGTTTCTCTAAAGATAAGAAGTGTCAGGTGATGTTTGGGAGAAAGAATGATAGGATGTTTTTTGTGAAAATGATACGGAGAGTTTCTTAGTCGCCCTCCGACTCTTATCAAATTATCCTTTATATATGGATTGAGACTTAGAATTTTACTTTGATTAGAACCTTGATGGTTTTGATTGAGATCAATATATTCTTGGGGAAATGATTCTTGCTGTGCCAGTTGGCAAAGTCTGTTTAACGATAATCTAAGTTCCTCGAAATTCAAGTTACCTGTGGAGTAAAGTTTATTTCCCTTAAATTTCTTGAAACTATAACTAAAGTAGTACGTGAGCAAAAACACGTTTTAAACGGTTCAATGAAGAAAAGTTTTGGAAAGGAAAAAGCTCCCTTTTTGTATGAATGAAGGTTTGTGGCTCGTTTCGTGTTTCTGGAAGATCACGTAAGACAAGCACCTTTGAGATATCTTCTGGCCAATAGTTACTTTTGTCTTTTAACCACCCAGGGCCATGAAACCAAAGACTCGAGTTAAGAAGCTCTTTGGGAGAAATTCCTCTTGAAAGAATGTCGGCAGGATTGGAATTCGTAAGAACATAGCGCCATCTGTCAATTTCTGTTAAATTCTGAATTTGTGACACTCTGTTTCCAACGAATGTTTGTAGAAGATGAGGAGATGTGCGTAACCATCCTAAAGCTACTGTGGAATCTGACCACAGATGACACTCATCAATTTCGATGGTGAAACAAGACTTGATCTTATCAAAGAGTTTAGCGAGCAGTACGCAAGCACACAGCTCCAATCTCGGAATCGTTACCGTTTGAATAGGAGCTACTTTGGTTTTAGACGAAATAAGATTAACAACAACTTGATGGCTAGTATTTTGCACACGCAAATATAATGCTGCGCCATAAGCCTTTTGAGAGCTATCAGCAAACCCATGTAATTGTATATTTACAGGATTGGGACAAGATATGTGTCGATGAATTCGAAGTTTGTTAAGGCAAAGGATTTCTGCTCGGAAGCGAGTCCAATTATCAGAAACCTCTTGCGGAACTCTTTGGTCCCACGCCAGGGACAATTTCCACAAGTCCTGTAGCATGATTTTGGCTAAAATAATAATTGGACTAATGAGGCCCAATGGATCAAATATTTTTGCAATATCTGATAAAATTATTCTCTTTGTAATACAATTTACAGATGATAGCTGACTAATTTTGAAAAGAAAAACATCTTCTTTAGAAGCCCAAAGCAAGCCTAGAGTTGTTCCTGATTCGGAAGGTGATAAGAAATAAAATTCTGACGTATTTTCACTCTTTAGGTTTTCGAGAAGCTCAGAGCTATTCGATTTCCATTTTCTCTTCTCAGTTGAAAAGAAGCTGATTGTAAAATCAATAAGATTTGTTGACACAATGATGTCAACTTATCAATTGAGTCTGCTCCGCAAAGTAAGTCATCTACATACATGTTCTTTTTTATTATCTGAGATGCTTTTGGATAAGAGTTTTCGTGATCAATGGCTAATTGTAGTAAGCAACGAGTTGCTGTGTTTAAAGAATAAATGTGAAGTTCATCTTCAGGATTTTCACGCCAATATACGAGCTGAAGAGGCTTGAATTCGTCAGTAATTTCAATTTGACGATACATTTTGCTAATGTCAGCCGACACAACAAACTTGTGTTGTGTTAATTGAATTAGAATTGAATAAAGATCCTCCTGAACGGTGGGTCCTACCAACTGAATAGAGTTGTAAGAATATCCAGATGAAGATTCTGCTGAGCAGTTGAAAACCACGCGCAATTTGGTGGTTACACTGTCTTCTCGAAAGACACCATGATGAGGAGAGAAATAAGTGATTTGATCATGAGATAAGGGTTTGAAATATGACATGTGAGAGAGGGCTTTATACTCATTCATGAAATCACAATACAATTTTTTCAGTGTATGGTTTTTTGCTAATTTCCTCTCGAGATACAAAAATTGATTTTTTGCCCGTTCTTAAGAATTACCTAGCTTTGAGGTGTGTTCCTTTAAAGGAATTGAAAGTACGAACTTTCCGTTTGGACTCCGCTGGAAATGATCGCGAAAATGTTCTTCAGCTTGTTGTTCTTCGCATGACAATATACGTTTACTCGGTAATTCTTCTAATTCCCAAAATTTTTGGAGTTGAGACTGAATGTCAATGGTTTTAGAAAAATTGCAAGACGTGAATGCTTCACGGGGACAACCTAAAGGACCTGTAACTATCCAACCTAGTTTGCTCTCTTGCAGAATTGGTTTGTTAGGACCAAGCTGAATATTCCCACTTAGGAGAAGGGACCAATAAGTGTCTGCTCCGATTAGAAGCTCTATTTTGCTTGTTTTAAAGAATGTTTGATCAGATAATGTTATATACGAGGGAATGTCTATAATGTTGGGATTGAAGTCGAAGGTTGGAAGTCGATCAGTAATTTCTGAAATCACTAAACAGTGAAGATAGGCATGAAATTGAGAGTGCAAAGATTTTATTTTGATGTCACAGGATTTACTTAGTTCTGACGAATTATGACCAATACCCAATACTGTCAAATTGGTGGAATACTGTGGAAGGCCTAATTTGTCAACCAAACCTTTCGAAATAAAGTTTGACATAGAACCATTGTCTAGTAAAGCCTTGCATGTGTGCCTTTTTCCATGACTGTCAAAGATTGTCACTTGCGCTGTTGCCAGCAATACTTGACTTGAACCACTTACTGAGCTTGAGCCTGAAAAAATTTGAGAATTCTGAGAAGGAGATTGTTTACTGGAGTCGTCAGAATCATTCGTTGTAAATTTGGTTTCTGAACTTACAACTGGCAACGCTGTACTTTCGCCTTTACCCTGATGTAAAATAGAATTATGTTTTTTACCACAATATTTACAATTACCTCTTGGGCACTTGTCTAGCTGATGTGTTGGCCGAGAAAGGCAGTTTGTGCAAAGTTTCAATTGTTTTGTTTTTTCAAATCTTTCTTTGGCTGAAAGGGCTAAGAAATCCGCACAGTAGAAAATTGAATGATTTTGCTTACAATAGTAACATGAATAATTTTTTGAATTGATTTCTTTAATGTTTTCATCAATGGTTGATATGAATGATTTTTTAAAGGAAGAGTTTTTGTTCTGGTTTTGTTTGTAACTAGAACCTTGATAATGAAGTTGTTGATTTTGATTTCATTTCGAACCTTCTTTATCTTTGTGCATGTGCACCTTATCTAGAAAATTTGCTCGGTTCGTAAGAAATGTTTTAAGTTCTTGTAAGGTGGGAAGTTCCCCAGCAATTTTATACTGTTCCCAATCACGCAATGTTGCAAGATCTAATTTACTTGACACGAAAAAAATTATTAAGGGATCCCAAGAACTAGTGTCTACTTGGATGTTTTCTAGACATTTCAAGTTATTTGTTATTGTATCAACCAATAATCTATAAGAAGAAGGATTTTCTGTTTTAATTTCAGCTAAACTGAATATGTTTTTCAAATGTTTATGCACTATTAATTTTTTATTATCAAAACGAGTACATAATGTTTTCCATGCTTCAAGATAATTATTCTCAGTAATAGAAAGTGACTGAATACATTGAGCAGCAGGTCCCTCCAAGGCCCCATGTAAAAGATGAAATTTAGCAATAGTAGTTATCTCTGTGCAGTTGTGAACTAGTGATAAGTAAAGATCTTTCCACTCAAGCCATTTCTCGTATACTCCGGCAAATTTCGGCACCTTGACGTCTGCGAACCTAACACCTATTTGTTTATAACCTGAATTTGTGATTGAGCTTCCGCTACCAGTGCTCTGTTCCACCTGTTGAGTATGAGGGCTCTGTGGAGAAAGTTTATTACTTTGCAAAAATACGCTAATTTCAGCAAAAAGTTTATAACATGAAGATTCAAATGTTTCCGTTTCTAATTCATCAAATTCATCACCCTCAATTTCCTGCAACTCCTCTTGTAATTCATAGAAATTTGGCAATGATTCTGACTGAGCTTTTTTAAACCTAATTCCCAATTCTTCTAAATCTATGTTTGAAACTGAGTCTTGAATTTTTAATTTGTCAAAGAATCTTATTAAACGTGTTACACTTGATTTTATATTAGCTCTTTTTCTAATCAGAGTTTGTTGGTTACTCATGATTGCTTGTACAAAGTTAATTTATTATTAAAAAATGAAATAAAAAATTAATGAGATTTGTTTTGTTTTTAATATCAAGAAAGGGACGGGAATATGAGGAATGTATTCTTCGAATGAACTGCTGCAGTATCTCCCTGTTTGAGATGTTTACAGATATACTTATTTTGCTAGGTTACCTTGAAACTGATGAGTATCAAATCAGTTTGTCGACGAAAACGAATTTCAAATGTTTTGAAATACGAAGTTGCTTAGGTCTACTTGAAACTTTCTCAACAAGAGAAATGAAATAATTGTTCGTTTTTAACACAATTGTGTAGTTATACACTTGAAAACGTCCTCTGCGAGGGAAAATGCAATGTAACTGATAATCTTGATATCCGAAGACGAAGGACCATAAAAAATGTAGATAACTATTTACCTAAACATTCCTTTTAATTGAATACGCATGTACTGGTTCGTTGTATGGACTGTATTTCATTAGTTATGAATAAAAACGACTTTATTCGGACAAGGTAACTTTTATATTTCACAAACTGACATACATAATGACAACTGTTTTGATATTTCTTAATCAACAACTTGAAAAACAAATTTTGACATAATAACAAAGAAGACTTTAATATAAATTTGTAAAAAAGCTATACAGCAGTACGGGTTGTTTCAAAGATCTTTCATTTAAGTATTTGAGTACCGTTTCTATTGTATAGTAACGGAACCAAATCTTAACACATAGCAGAGGCATACCAGAGGCATAGCAGAGGTATAGCAGAAGCATAGCAGAGGTATAGCAGAAGCATAGCAGAGGTATAGCAGAAGTATAGCAGAGGTATAGCAGAGGCATAGCAGAGAAATACCAGAGGCAAAGCAGAGGTATAGCAGAAGTATAGCAGAGGTATAGCAGAGGCAAAGCAGAGGTATAGCAGAGGCATACCAGAGGCATAGCAGAGGTATACCGGAGACGTACCAGAGACAATAGATTGTGAACTTTCATAAGTGACATCCAAACATTTTACTTCAATTTAACGTTCCAGATATCCAATGATTTTTGAACATCGAATTTATAGCGGGAGGTGGTGGAGTGTCACTTAATACATGACAGAAGACACACACCACATGGGTAGCAGAAGACATGAAGGTAGATAGGTGACACAGAACACAAGTTTTCTTAGGTTTGCTATACAGATGATAGATGGCAGTTGACACACGTGACAGATGACGCACCACATAATACATGTTTTCGTGGGGTTTGCTATGTTACGTTAGCCCCATTGTGTGCGCTATGACGCACCACACAATACATGTTTTCGTGGGGTTTGCTATGTTACGTTAGCCCCAATTTTCGTGGGGTTTGCTATGTTACGTTAGCCCCAAAGTGTGCGCGCACACATTGGGGCTAACGTAGCATAGCAAACCCCACATTATTAGACAAACTTTCAATTTTTTCTAACATGAAAAGGTCCGACTGAGAATGTTTTCAATATATTAATGTGGATTCGTAGCTCTATGCGTGAAGGCCATGAATGTTTGTACATGTCTGGTTTGAGGGTTAGCACTTTTTTATTCAGTCAAATTAATTTAGCAAATGAGATAGAGTATAATGGCGCATTTTGGAAATAAAGTTTGCTATCCTCCAGTAAGGTTAGACAGTCTTCTAAACATTTGTATTCTCCTCTCTTGTTATCGGCTATGGAATAGTTATATATGGTTGCTTCTAATCTTGTAATTCCATGATCTCTGTCTAAAGTGTTGGAAAATGTGGGTTTTAATCTCTTATCTGGACAGTTGACGATATCTATAATATGGTTTCCAATGCTCTTGTGACAGATATCGTGGACATATACATATATAATGCTGGGTTGAATCTATCTAATTGTTGGTTAATGTTACTAGTTCTCGGTAAATAGTGCTAAATATCGGGAGAATTAACGAAGTTGCTAAACATAGCTAGTTATATGTTATATGAAGACAAAAGATGATTATTGTGAAAGATGGACTTAGTTTTGCTCAAAATCAATGAATTTATATGAATCGCTCTAGAAACTTGCAATATTGACCATATATCTGTTATAATAGGCAAATATCGTAGAAATTTACGTAAATAAGCTAGATAAGGTTGAATCTATAGTCGCTTATTGTTACTAGTTCTCGGTAAACAGTACTAAATATCGAGAGAAATGATAAAATCGATCATCATCATAGCTTATATGGCATATAAAGATGGGATAACCAAAGGTGGACTTATTTTTACTCAAAATCGATGCATTTGTCTGAATCGTACTAGAAACTTCCAATATTAGTCATTTATTTGTTATTATAGGTAGATCTCGTGAACATAATGCTATGTTGAATCTATATAAATAATGGTTGTTACTGATTCTCGGTAAATAGTGCTACATATCGTGAGAAATGACTAAATCATTCAACATAGCAAGTTATACGTCATATAAAGATGGTTTTCTGTAAAAGCTGGTCAAAGTTTTGTTCAAATATTGGCCTTATAGTTGTTATAATTGGCAGATATCGTGGACAGCTACATATATAATGCTATGTTGAATCTATCTAAATGTCGGTTAATGTTTAATTATATATGGTTGCTTCTAATCTTGTAATTCCATGTTCTCTGTCTAAAGTGTAGGAAAATGTGTTTTAATTTCTTATCTGTACAGTTGACGCTCTCTATAATATGGTTTCCAATGCTCTCGTTAACACCAGGACTGGTTATTTGATAAATAAATTTGTTGTATATTTTAACCCTCGCGTTAGATGTAAGCCACGTAAGGCAATCAGTGCCGACTGTATTATTATTATTATTTACAATTACGTTACAAGTCTCCCTATACATGCCATGTTTACGAAAGTTGAAGTTACTTGTTAAGTAGTTTGTCATTTCTTCTTCTTTCTAGAACACCCCACAGAAGTCTTGAGTAATATCGAGTTCTAGTAGATAATAGTCTTCTTTTTGTAATTGTTTTAATAATTCGTGTAATTTTTTTAACTGTTTTTCCACTTTTACATCTGCTAGTTCCACTTTAAATGGTATACATACAGGTTTATCATATTTTTTCGTAATTCTTTCCATACTTTCCCCCCCAAGAACTTCTCGAATACCTTTGGCCGTCTGATTATCGCCTTAAAAATTATTACAATGAGAGAGATCTATTTCAATAATATTTTTATTAATAGACACTTTTGATTTCACGCGTATATCGTTAATTTAGGTCCTATAGTATGGCTTTAATGACGAAAACGGAAAAACTCGTTGATAAGTTTGGGAGTTATCATAATTTGGAATCCTATGTTAATTATACACCTTGATTTCGTTCGTTGTTTGAGATAAGTAAATAATGGTTTCCTGTGTGATAATGTAGTGCTTATCGTCTAACATGATTAATTTTAATTTGGGGAATAAGGGGCCAACCGTCGTATTTTTTCAATTTTTATAACATTGTTTGTTAAAGCCTGTGTTGGTGTGTTATGTAATACAAAGTTTTTCGAATCAAAAGATATTTGGTTTTGTGATTTATTATTATTATTTATTAAATTACAATTGAAACGTTCTAAGTTTGAATAATCTTTACTTCTTCACGACCTATCAGTTTCGGGTAAATCGCGTGAAAAATAGTGCAGCTACAAGCGTGGAAATTTCCAGAGACTTTTTTGATTCGCTGCTATGTTTATTAATTCTAAATGTTAGTTTTATATTACGATCTAATGGTTATTACTACTTTGGTTCTATTGACTATAAAGGGTTATATTAAAAATGTGTAAAAGTTCTCAAAATGACATTTGTTCTAGGTAAAAGAGATACAAAGCACTTTTTTTGCATTATTCTTGGTTACTAAGTTCATTTATAAGCTTTGATGTTTGTTGAAGAAGGGCATTAAATACTGTAATAGAGATTATAAGGAAGTTAATTTGTTGATATTACAGATTAAGTTTTTCCATTTATTTTTAACAAAATGACAGATAACTTCTTAGTTTTAGGTATCATAATGTTTATTTTTGGACAGAGATAGGGTATATGTGTTTTAAGAAACCGAAAAATTCTTTAAGAAGAAATTTATTCTAAGAAAAAACGTGTGACTATCGTTAACAAACAAGAATGACATATGGAAAAATAATTGATGAGTTGCTACAGGGTGGTTTAAAAGTAAGTAAAAGTTATAACATTTGTTTTAGATGGGAAGAAATACAAAATGTTTTCGTCTTGTATAATGAAACGAAGAGAGACAGATGGAAAACGACCAAACTTTTGAAAATATTTTTATTCAGCCTGCATTGGAACGTTCATTTATAACAATGTGTAATATTGTATTGTATTCTTAATAAAGATTATTATTATAAGCGTGTTGTTGTTGTTGTTTTTTATTGACGAAGACGTTAACAGACGGCACATATTTGACAATGTAGGTTGACGTTGACAGATGGCATAGACTGACAACAGAATGACAGACATGACGCTGTATACAAGACACCATTCACAGACCATACGACATAAGGCACATTTGACAGACGACGCTGACCATCCGACATAAGACACATTTGACAGATGACACATACGACAGATGCCCTATACGACACATTTGACAGACGACGCTTACGACATAAGACACCTTTGACAGATGACATATACGACACATTTGACAGACGACTCATACGACGCAGACCATACGGCACAAGCCACATTTGACAGAGGACACATACGACCGATGACATATAAGACACATTTGACAGACGACACATGCGACGCAGACCATACGGCATAAGACAAATTTGACAGATGACAGATACGACCGTTGCCCCATAAGACACATTTGACAGACGACGTAAACCATACGACGCAGACCATACAGCATAAGACACATTTGACAGATGACGCATACGACAAGAAACATATGACAGACGACACATACGACACAGAACACAAGATCGATTACACATTTGACATATGACACATACGACAGATGACGGATTTGACGGATGACATATACGACACATTTGACAGACGACACATACGACGCAGACCATACGACATAAGACACATTAGACAGATGGCATATACGATAACGACAACGACTACGACGCAGACCATACGGCATAAGACACATTTGACAGATGACCCATACGACAAGAAACATATGACAGACGACACAGAACACAGGTTTTAGGTGGGGGTTGTTATGTTAGGTTCGTGGGGGGTTTACTTCCCCTACACAGGTTTTAGGTGGGGGTTGTTATGTTAGGTTCGTGGGGTTTACTTCCGCTACACAGGTTTTAGGTGGGGGTTGTTATGTTAGGTTATCCCTTTTTAGGTGGGGTTGCTATGTTAGGTTACCCCCCTTCGAGGTTCCATTGATGACGTCACTTCCGGTTGTGAAGTGACCCATACTCTACTTGCCTAACAGACTCATCCTTGTGGATAGTGTGGTCCTTAACATGTGATTTTAATATTTGACCCACGTGTCTTTTATTAATTTTTCCATCTGCCTTTATCTCGTAGTGTAATTTTCCTATTTTTTCCATGATGACTTTCCATTTATTGCCATCATACGATCGTATCTGTACTGTTTCTCCCACATTGAATTGTTTATTTATTTTTATTTCTTCTCTTTTGTTGTTCATCACTGTTATGAATTCCCTTTGAACTAAATCAATCCTTGTTCTATATAATCTTTTAAACATCATTTCACTAGGACTCAATCCAGTGGAATTATTTGGCGTTTTCCTGTGCATCATTAACATTTTTGATAGTTTGTCCTGGAGAGTACCTTCCTCATGTATCATGGCCTTTAATTAAATAATCATGTGTAGGTATGCTTGATTAATGTCCAATGTGCAAAAATATTTTCCTCCACTCAATTTGCTAAATATCTCTTCTATTCTTGGAATAGGATAGTTATCATTTTCTAGATTTTTATTTAATGTTGCACTGTAGTTGGCACATAAGCGTATTTTCCCTGAAGGTTTAACTACAGGAACCAAAGGTGTGCCCCATTGTAAGTAAGTAACTTTTTCAAAAATCCCAATTTCTTCCAATCTATCTATCTCTTTTTCGACTTGTTCCTTGAGCGCAAACGGTACTGATCTTGGCCTCAAGAATATTGGTGTGGTGTTTTCTTTTAATTTGAATGATGCCTGGTAATTATTAATTTCTCCAATTTGTTCTGAAAATAAATATTCATATTCTTTTAGTAATTGGTGTAATTTTTCTTTAAATTCATGTTCTGTGATGTCTTTGTTTTCTTCTGAACTTATTGCATTCACTTCAAAATTCATCTTAAGTTTCCTTATCCATTCCCTTCCGACTACGGGGTCTACTTTCCTATCAATCACGATTACTCTGCCCCAAATTACTTTGGTTTTGTATTTTATCATCATATTACAGGTACCTAGAGGTTGTATTATTTCCCCCGTATATGTTCCGAGTTGAATTCTAGTGCTTTTCAGTTTCAGGTTTTTGAAATGTTTGTTATAATAATCTGCAGAGCATGTAGTTACTACTACGCCTGTATCTAATGTTACAGGTCGCAGATCACTTCCACTCATATTCAACAAACTTCCTTTTTTCATTTAAGTATTTGTAAATATTTAATATTTATTGGGGTTCACTTGTACGCTGTTTATAAGTGGAAACATAAAAGATTTATTTATCACCTCAATACATATTGAAACTTAAACTATTAAACATACATCAGTAAGTGGATCGAATTATATCGAACAACTTTTCCACCTTAAACGGTACGGCTATGTTTATATTGGTACTATCACTCTGGCCTCCTTATTAAGAATGTTCGTGAAAGATCCAGTCAACCTTCCTGACTTTGATTTTATTTGTCCGAATGGTCAAGTCCTCTTCTTCGTTTATAAACGATTGGAACAGGTTTTTGTGGGAGATTCCTCGAGAATGGGTTTTTTTGGTTATGAACTCGAAATCCACATAGTAATACTATAGGTATTTATTTCGTTGTTTTACGGCTCTGCGGTCTTCGAGTAACTATAAAACGGATCAGTGATAATCTGGTGTAAGATTACATGATGGTTCATGGAAGTAGTCACTGATTTGTCAAACCCCACATGAGGTCACCCATCATCTAAGGTAAGTCTTTGATCAAGTAATTATCTTCCCCCCCCCCTCAAGAATGTTCCAATCGCACTTATAAATCATAATTTCTTTTCAGACCTTCTATTCCCATTTTATATTATGTTATTGGCTTGCTGATATTGGCATAATTCGCTGTTTCACCACCACCACCACAAAATCAAGTAAGATCAGTCCAGTTAATTATATCGTTGAGAACTACCATTTGGGAACCATTAGTGTCAATTGATAGGGAATCGTACCTGGTGTATAGAGATCCGGATATATTTGTTAAATTTAATTTTGTTCATAAAATCAACGTTTATACGTACAATTAAACACCTGTAATCCGTGAAGTATACTTCGGCGGAATATCTGTTTTAATAGCTTTATAAATTCATTCACTCTTTTTTTTATCAGTTTTATTGTCTGACAAATTAGTATCATACGGTGAATTATTAAATATAGTTCCTCCTATACCGATTAATAATTGAATTTTTTTTTTTTTTTGAAACTTGGAACTATTAGTGCGGTACATTAGTACAATAAGAGGTGGTCTTGACCCACCCACTCTCCGCAGTCGAGTAGCCCGGAGCACAAAGTTGACTATACCGTATTAAAACCACCTCTTCCTGAAACCCTCTCTGGTCAACATAGAGAGGGAGGTAGCAATTGGCGCCCTAACGTGTGTATATTGATCTATAATCTTATTAATTCTCTTTTTTTGGTTGGCTTTCTTAATTATTTCAGGCTACATCCTACTTTGCTAAGTACAGTGTAAGATTTTATCAAACTTTCATATATATTCGATTTAAATCAATATGTATTTATTTTGTTTTCTTTCTCTCATACATTGTATACATTTAATATGAATCACACAATTAATGATTTACTTTAAAATCTTTTATGTATCTAATCTGTATAATAGGTAAAATTTTTTGTGGTAGAGTGGCTGTAAGTTGAAACAGTCCAAATTAGATTGCAAACTTTGCATATCGAGTGGCCTCTTTTATTGAAGTCACAACCACATCATTAAGGTAATTAGTAATTAGATAGTCCGGTTCTTTAACAAATAAATTAGTACGGGTATTTATTTATCATTTTTATATACGAAACTTAAATTCTAAACTATATACAAAATTTTAAGTAGTTCTTAGTATATATAACTAGACCTAGGATTAACCAACGGTAGCGCTTTCTCGCCTTTTTTATTTGGAAGGGAGGGGTTGATCTTCGACTTTTATATTGTAATTTTTTTATTAGGATAATACCAAGTAGTTTCACTAGTTTCATTCATATTGATCATGGAAGTTAATAGGCTGAAAAGTGATGAGCTAACTTACGAGTTACATATTAGGAATTTGCCAATTGGCTCAACTGTTGATGAGAAACGAATGGTATTGCGTCAGGCATTAAGATCCGAAAAGGAATCTGGGCAGAAGAAAGAATTTTTGGTTAATTTGGATTTTACCGAAGAATTTCGGAAATGTGAACTTAAGGTTACGGAGTTAAGTCAAGAAATTGAAGTTTTCGATCCTGATAATCGAGAGAATGAACTCCGAAGAATATATTCGCGTTTAGTTCACCTATCCGATAGGTTGAAGAGAATAAAGGGTCCCACAGAAGAGGAAGAAAGGAAACGGAATTCCTTGTGGTGGAATTGCCAACAATTATATGGACAGTTAAATCTAGCTTACGAAGCATCTCAATCGAATAGGGCTCCGCGGACAGCATTTATAGACCAGGGACATCCAAACACTACTCAAAATACCCAACCTACATGTTCTGCGATGAACCGAGATTCAACTGCTAGACACGACTCAATACTTCCTTCGTCTGCAGTCAACGCTTAAGACCGGGTCGCACAATCTCACTTGTCATTATTGGATACAGATAATCCAAGAGTTCCTCAACAATCCCGAAGTTTGCCTATCCTCGGAGATATTATTGACATCCCTATAGAAAGACCTGTTCACTTAGAGACCAACATACTTCCACCACCCTTAGCACCCATGATGCCTATCGGAAATCAAACGTTCCCTCGAGAGCAAAAATCAGGCAGGATTCGGTTCACAAGCCTACAGTACCTTCGACTCTCGTTTGGCGACTTGTCAGGACTACGATAGGATACACCCAGATCCGTATCAGGTAAATACATTGCCTTATCAGTTAGGAAATTTAAATATATCCCCCATTATTCCACCACGTTATGTACAAGGCTTGAACAATGTTCAACCCTATCCAGATGTCCATCGGTGGAATATTAAGTTCAATGGAAGAACTAGCGTCAACGATTTTTTGTTACGTGTAGAGGAGTTAAGAATATCCCGAGGAATTAGCAAGGAACAACTACTGCGCTCTGCTGCTGAATTATTTACTCAGGATGCGTTATATTGGTACCGCACAGGTAGGTTTTCGACTTGGGATGAGTTGGTGTCGCAGCTTAAGGAAGCTTTTCAACCTTACGATTATGAGTATAGTCTCTGGTAAGAAATAAGAAGGAGAACACAGGGTTCCCAAGAGAGCGTGTTGTCATTTATCACTGCCATGGAAAATCTGTTTCAACGGCTGGATACACCACCGACCGAAGAGAGTAGGGTCAACATCATAAGGAGAAATCTACTGCCCTATATCCAGACACGGTTGTCCCTTCACCACGTTTCTTCTGTAAGACAACTATTACGGTTTGGTAGAGCTATAGAAGAGACAGAAGAGAGAGTTAAAACATTTGCTCCTCCTCCAACTTCACATAGAAACTTATTGGAACCTGAATTGGCATATCATCGCCCTCAGATGTCCCATGTGTCAGCCGTGGATGTAACCGGCCGACGTTCCGCTGCTGCTTTCGTTTCCCCCGAGACTACTCCATCACCAATCACCTCGACGTCAGCCATCGTAACGCCAACCGTCTCAACGCCACTCCCAAAGTGTTGGAATTGCGGAATAGACTCCCACAAGTTCCGTTCTTGTCCTGAACCAAGGAGAAGATTTTGTTTTAAGTGCCGACGTGATAACGTCTTGGCAAATAATTGCCCCTCCTGCTCAAAAAACTGGAGGACGGGTCGGAATTAGGTCGGTCCAGGCTCTTATCTATCGTAAATTCGACCTCCTGTAACCCATCACCGTATATGTCTATCTTATTGGATTTCGTTCTTGCACATGCTAAAAACGATAATCGTCCCTATTTATCCATTAGTATTTACGGGAAAAAATTTCTTGCACTTTTAGATAGTGGTTGTCAAAAAACCGTATTAGGTGCTCTAGGTTGGAGCCAACTTAAAAATATTCATAATTTTGTTCCGTCAGCGTCTGGTTTAAACTGTGTTGTTGCCAACGGTGGTAAATGTGACGTTTTAGGGTCAATAACTGTTCCTGTACAGCTGCAGGACAAGGTGAGACTATTAGAAATTCTAGTAGTACCAAGCCTACCACACACTATTATACTTGGCATCGATTTTTGGTTAACGATGGGTATTGTATCTGATTTGTACTCTAATCAATGGTTTTTTAGAGCCGATAGTGAGCCAGACAGTTGTCAAATAGGTGCCAACCAATCGTTAGAACATCTTAGTGTAGAGCAAAAGGCTCACTTAGATACCTTAGTCAATGTAAATTTCAAAGCAATGGGATCGAAACTAGGTTGCACTCACCTAGTTGAGCATGAAATTAAAACCAAGCAACGACACTACCCAATTTATCCTACCCTGCAACGCTACGTGAACACCGAATTGGATAAGATGTTAGCAGATGATATTATAGAACCATCCAATTCGCCTTGGGCATCTCCTATAGTCCTAGTGAAAAAGTCTGATGGATCGTATCGCTTTTGTGTGAACTACAAAAGGCTTAATGAGGTTAGCGAACGAGATGCTTACCCCTTACCTTTCGTTGGAGCTACCTTAGACAAGCTAAGGGATGCTAGATACCTCACAACGCTTGATATCAAGTCGGCGTATTGGCAGATCAAGGTTTCAGAAGCCTCACGGCCTCTTACTGCATTTGTTGTACCTACCAGAGGTTTATTTCAGTTCAAACGCCTACCTTTTGGGTTGCATAATGCTCCGGCTACGTGGCAACGTTTTATAGATAGAGTCGTAGGGGTTGAACTCGAACAGTTTGTCTTTGTTTATCTCGACGACATTATTATTTGCACTTCCACCTTCGAGAAACATCTAGAAATTCTCAGCAAAGTACTTGACAAATTGCGCGACGCAGGTTTGACCTTAAATCGAGAGAAGTGTCACTTCTGCAAACCGGAATTGAAGTATCTCGGGTATGTTGTGAATTCCGCTGGATTAATGGTGGACCCAGATAAAATCGAGTCAATTGTCAATATTCCCGATCCCAAAAAGGTCACTGAAGTTCGACGAGTTATAGGTCTCGCTTCCTGGTACAGGCGATTCGTACCTAATTTTTCCAGTTTGACTGCCCCTCTTACTGCCTTGCTTCGTAAAAATTCTAAATTCATTTGGGACGAAACATGTTCCGAAACGATGAAGAAAATTAAGGAGCACTTAATCTCCGCTCCTATCCTTACGTGTCCGAATTTCGATTTGCCCTTTGTAATCCAAGCGGATGCAAGCGATTATGGTATTGGTGCTACCTTATCACAAACATTTGAGGACGGAGAGAAGGTCATCGCATATTTCAGTAGATCACTTACGAAAGCAGAGCGGAAGTACAGCACAACTGAGAAAGAATGTCTCGCGGTATTACACTCTGTAGAAAAGTTCAGACCATACGTTGAAGGCTCTAGATTCACGGTAGTAACAGATCACTATAGCTTGAAATGGCTATACAACTTCAAGGACCAAGTTGGCCGAGTTTCGAGATGGGCGGTGCGACTACAACAGTACGACTTTAACATAATTCATCGGAAGGGAACTGAACATGTGGTTCCGGATACTTTATCACGTGCCGTGCCACGTATTGACTCCGTCCAGACAGTTACCGAACACGTCCAGGACCCCTGGTACCTTCGACAATTTGACAAAATACGCAAAGATCCAGATAAGTATCCCGATTGGAGAGTAGATAACCAAAATTTGTTCAAACTTGCAAAACCGACGTATCCGGAACTGTCCGATACTGACTGGTTAAAGGTAGTTCCCAAGGAGAACCGCAATGCGCTCATCAAGGAACACCATGATCCTCCAACTTGCGGTCATTTAGGAGTTTATAAAACTCTAGGACGCCTAACTCAAACTTATTACTGGCCGAAAATGAGAGCCGATGTGGCTAGATTTATTCGACATTGTGTAATATGCCTGCAAACCAAACCGGAACAAAAGGCACCCAGAGGGTTGATGCTCAGTGTTGCCCCGACGACAACAAGGCCTTTCCAAATACTCAGTATGGATTTGGTAGGTCCACTGCCTAGATCAACCGCCGTATTTTCATATATATTTTCCGTCAGTGACTTGTTTAGCAAATTCGTTTTGTTCTTTCCGCTTAGGAATGCCACCGCCCCCAGGATAGCCGAGATAGTTGAGGATAATGTTTTCCTTATGTATGGAGTCCCTGAAAAGGTAATTCTCGACAACGGTAAACAATTTCGTAGCCATCAATTTATCTCTGTCCTAGATAAGTACTATGTGCACAAGGGATATTTGTCCAATTTTTCTCCGCAGGGAAACGCCGTAGAGAGATACCACCGAGTCCTAAAAACCACTCTTAGCGCATATGTGTCGGAGAATCATCGACTTTGGGACAAATACTTACAAAAAGTAGCCTGCGCCATGCGTTCTGGTCGACATGAGGTAACCCAGTTATCTCCGAATTTTGTTGTGTTTTCCAGAGAAGTGAACCTGCGTGGATGTGATCGCGACCCTCCGAAGAGATTTGATGACGTCTACGACCCACTGGTAAGAGCCAGGGCCCTGGAAACCGTCTTCTCAGATGTAGCCTCTCGAATCAAATTATCCTTCCAGAAGAGTCGGCGTCGGTACAATCTCCGAAGAAGGGATGAAAAATTTACTCTGAACCAACAAGTTTGGAAACGTGTCTACACCCAGTCTGACAGAACACAAGGGATAACGGCTAACGGTAACCAGAATCATGTCTCCATGGTCCTATGAGCTACAGGATGCCCGGGGAAAGAAAGAAGGCGTGTGGCACGCCAAAGATTTAAAAAGTCACCCACCGGACGAGGATGATTTGCAATCCGAGGATGAACCTTTGTAAATATTTTGTTTAGCTGTGAGTTTTATATTAGCAGGATCTATATTATAATAATAGTAACCGCATTTCTTTACGGGTTTCCTAAGGAAACCCTTCCTCAAGCTGGGGGAGAGTTGTTACAGGTCGCAGATCACTTCCACTCATATTCAACAAACTTCCTTTTTTCATTCAAGTATTTGTAAATATTTAATATTTATTGGGGTTCACTTGTACGCTGTTTATAAGTGGAAACATAAAAGATTTATTTATCACCTCAATACATATTGAAACTTAAACTATTAAACATACATCAGTAAGTGGATCGAATTATATCGAACAACTTTTCCACCTTAAACGGTACGGCTATGTTTATATTGGTACTATCACTCTGGCCTCCTTATTAAGAATGTTCGTGAAAGATCCAGTCAACCTTCCTGACTTTGATTTTATTTGTCCGAATGGTCAAGTCCTCTTCTTCGTTTATAAACGATTGGAACAGGTTTTTGTGGGAGATTCCTCGAGAATGGGTTTTTTTGGTTATGAACTCGAAATCCACATAGTAATACTATAGGTATTTATTTCGTTGTTTTCCGGCTCTGCGGTCTTCGAGTAACTATAAAACGGATCAGTGATAATCTGGTGTAAGATTACATGATGGTTCATGGACGTAGTCACTGATTTGTCAAACCCCACATGAGGTCACCCATTATCTAAGGTAAGTCTTTGATCAAGTAATTATCTTCCCCCCCCCCCTCAAGAATGTTCCAATCGCACTTATAAATCATAATTTCTTTTCAGACCTTCTATTCCCATTTTATATTATGTTATTGGCTTGCTGATATTGGCATAATTCGCTGTTTCACCACCACCACCACCACAAAATCAAGTGAGATTAGTCCAGTTAATTATATCGTTGAGAACTACCATTTGGGAACCATTAGTGTCAATTGATAGGGAATCGTACCTGGTGTATAGAGATCCGGATATATTTGTTAAATTTAATTTTGTTCATAAAATCAACGTTTATACGTACAATTAAACACCTGTAATCCGTGAAGTATACTTCGGCGGAATATCTGTTTTAATAGGTTTATAAATTCATTCACTCTTTTTTTTATCAGTTTTATTGTCTGACAAATTAGTATCATACGTTAAATTATTAAATATACCTCCTATACCGATTAATAATTGAATTTTTATTTTTTTTGAAACTTGGAACTATTAGTGCGGTACATTAGTACAATAAGAGGTGGTCTTGACCCACCCACTCTCCGCAGTCGAGTAGCCCGGAGCACAAAGTTGACTATACCGTATTAAAACCACCTCTTCCTGAAACCGTCTCTGGTCAACATAGAGAGGGAGGTAGCACTAACTCCCAAGTGTGATCTGAACCATTTAGTTTTAATGTAATATTGAATTTATCATTTGATGTGTCCATTGTAGGTATTGTATATATTTCGAAAATTTCTTCATTTTCTGTATCATCTGAGTATTCCTTGCTAATTGCTTTTGTTCTCTGAAGCATACAGCCTCGACATGCCCTTGTTTGTGACACTTTAGACAAAAAAGTTTTTCTTTAACCTTACATTCAAATGCTTTATGATCTGGTTTTCCGCATCTGTAACACATTATTTTCTTTTCCTCTCTGGTATTATAATTTTCTGTATTTTTCTTGTACGTATTTCTCTTGAATGTATTCTTGTTATATGTATTTTTCTTGACTGTAATTTTATTTATTGGAGAATTTTCATAATTTCCCATTTCTTTGCTTTCTGATTTTGATGTTTCAATTGCCATTGCAATCTTTATAATATCATCAACTTTTGTAGTGGGAGGTTCTTGTAGTAATCTTTCTTTAATTTCACTGCTACATAGGCCACGAATAAATTGTACTCTCAGATGAGTTTCAAATGTACTATTTTTGCATCCATTGCAAACAAAATTGCATTTTCCACCTATTTCCTTTAATCCCGCCACATAATTAGCTATAGATTCATGTTCATGCTGTATTCTGAGGCAAAACTTGTGCTGTTGAGCTACCTCACCTGGTTCTGGAGCGATGTGATTTCTCAGGATTTGTATGAGGTTTTCATGTTTTTAATTCTGGTGCATCTGGAGAAGTAATGTTTTTTAGTATCTAGTAATACTTTGGTCCAATGCAATTTAGGAAAATGTGCACTTTTGTATTGGCATTTGTCACACCCTTCAATGTAATGTAGTTTTGTAATCGTTATAGGTAACTATCGAATGACTCTTTTATTTCGTCGTATGGTACAAGTGAAATGCCACTGACTTTAGACGTAGACGTATTTTCTTGGTTTAACATTGTTTGTTGTAATCTATTTTGCTGTTCTTGCATATTTGTCATTGCATCCATCATACTTGCTAATACTTTTGCTAGTTGATCCTCCATCCTCGTCGCCAATCTGTTGTGTATTGAATAACAATAATAATAGATTCCAGTTATATTTCATGCTATATTTTATTCTTGAACAAACTTATAATATACATGAACAATACGCGGTATTAGTGGTGACGTCATAATCTTAGGTTATGTCAATTTTGTATCCAATCACACATTAGGTGCGTTCTTTTTGACTGAGATCTCAGATCACTTCAGTTAATGTGATCTGAGATAAAGTGATGTGAGTAAGTACCAAAAAGAACAGCATCTCAATTGAAGCGCGAGATCTGTCAACGCATACGTGAATAAGAAACAAAACATATAAACATAACGTATCTCGATATCTCTGATAACCACGCTTGATTTTGATATTTTTAGTTTCAAATAGTTCTTTGAGTTAAGATTTGTATTAAGACTAATATTCCAACATTATTAGTTGTTACCTTCCTTCGCCCTCTGTGCATCTTCAAGGGATAGATTTAAACTATACGACAGATTCGTATCAGCATCTAATAATGTTATTGTATCCATAATTTGTAACAAAAGAAAAATAGATTATGTGTGTTTATTGCATATACATATAAATAAAAACGTATATGGTTTATTGTTTATATGTCAATGGTTAAAACTATAGATAACCTTGGTTAAAACTACAAATAAGCCAAGCAAATCAAATATTTCTTCATCCCCTCCACTTTATTTCCGACTCAATTCCAACTGATACCCCCTTACAACACATTCAGCATCGGTAAAGGGGGAGGAAAAATCTCAGCTCACTTAGAAGTGAGTAAACAAAAAGAACGCTCACATTACTGATGTGAGCCGAGATTATTTGAGATCTCTGTCAAAAAGAACGCACCTATTATTCGCCATTTAGATACCATTGGTGTAATTTTGGACCAGAGATTATTCCCTTATATTTTGAATATACCTGCTGATTTATGCATTTAGATATACACTAAGACTTTTACAAAGAGATACATTCGATTCCAGTCAAAATATGTATGTATAACAATATAATTTTAATAAAAAGAGTTATCTAACCTAAACATGCTATTATAAACTTATGAAATACAAATGTTTTAATTCTTTTTCTATCTCTATTGTCTAATTTTAGGTTTCTTCACATAAAGAATAATGGTACTATGCTGGCCACCAGGCTGTAATCATTATAATGTGAGAGAGAACTGTAAGTTTTATAGATTTCCAAAGGATCCAAAAGTAAGAAGCAAATGGATGAAGCTGACAAGGTACCTACATAATGATAAATAGTAACATTTTATTTTGTGTGTTTATACAATATTTGTAGAACAATAGAACCAGATCCCGGAGCTTTTTGTGTAGCTGTCATTTTATGGACGGAGAAAAGAAAATTAGCCAACTATTTTTTTGTACATGATCAATCTTTGCAAACAAGGTAGAAGCAAACTAATTTTGTACTGTATATATCGATCTCCCTATAACATATACATTATTATTTGTCATTACACATCTTTCGCTTTACATTATTTATAAGTTGCTTTGTATGATTTTTTAAATGTTTGCTATTTTAAATTGAAATTCCACATTGTACCTTACTTTCCTCTTTATATTAATTGTAAACCATTGTAATACAAGTAAATATTTCTCTGTGTAATAAAGAAATTTGGAAACATTTTGTTTATATTATTTGTTTTTAGATAAAATTGAATATGTTTACACATGTAGTTGAAAAAAGAGCCTACAGATCAAATAAAATTTGAAAGCAACCAACAGAAACTCTGAACCTTGTATAAATATGATTTGATTGAGACAAAGTTGTGACATGATGTTCTGAGTTTTCAGACTAAATGGCATATTTTCAATCATGTATATTTGCTTAATTTTCTCACCACAAATTAAAATTTTTAATTATGTAAACATTTTATTATGTTAATATAAATGGTATAAATTTGTAAAGGTAGAATGTTATTAAAACATGTAAATTTTTCTTCCATTCTTGATGTCGAGCAATTCTCACAATAATGTCACTTGGTATCCATAATATTAAATATAGCACATGTCCTCTCATGCAATTTGTAATGCACCTTGTATCTGGTGATAATAGTTATATTTTTCAATTATCACTAATATATCTTCATCAAAATGAATTATGTAATTTATGTCTCTTGAGAGTGGTTTTAATTTTTCGTCATGAGACTTCACTTCAATTAAGCATTTTTCACTAACAAGCTCATAATTATCATTAAAAATGGTTTCAGGAGAATGTTGAAACATGTTTTGATGACACTAGAACAAACAATCACTATTATTTATCTCATATTTTCACATTAATCAAATAATCCAGTAAATATAACCTCAAATATAGCTATAAAAAACCAAAATACGGACTGCGGGATAACTTACATTATCAAAACTATTATTTTTTATATTGAGTAGACACGATTACTTACTTTTCAACAATTTATTCCTTTCAAAAACACGTATGAAATGCGTAAATAATCAAAAATCTACACTCAAATGCAAATTCATATGGTAACAAGTTTTCTTTGTGTTGTGTATGTTGTATTGTACTGAAAGTATTACTTGAATTTCTATATTTATTATTTCACTTACTTAACAAAATCGTTTGGCAGCATACATATAATAATATACATCGACATATATATCGGCATGTGTCAATTCCCACGCATGACAATTTCAGTTGACAGACAACTGCCAACTATTGAAACGTATATTCATTCACCAACACTATACAAGTAACTGAATATAGAACATCTCTTCCCCCCCTCGTATTTACAATTTAATAAATTAAGTCTATTGGGAGGTTTAATTGTCCGTGAAGATCTTCGAAGACTTTGTGGAAGGTCGCTTGGGCTGGGCAATGCTACTTCATTTCTATTACATAAATCTGGGACTGTTTTCTGATATTCTAAGCTAGGTAGAGCTTCAGTTTCAGAGTTAGGGACACTGTTGTCAATTGCAGTAGTGGAAGTGTCACAGGGTACAGGTTCTGTGGTTTCATTACAGGGTTGGGGTGTAATAGGAATCGTTTCCCCTATTGATCTAATCTGATCAATATGTCTCTTCCCAGTATTGGCATTATCTAATTGAATTATGTAGTGTAACTGGCCTAATCTTTCTTTAACATTACCGAAAACCCATTTATCCTCATGTATATAGTCTCTGCAAGCTACTCGCTCGCCAACTTGTAATTCTCGTGTTCTATTTATGTGCAATTGAGGTTTAGGTAACATAGTAATTTCCTCAGGGCGTAAAATATCCAGGCGTGATCTGATATCTCTTCCAAACATCATATATGCTGGGCTTACGCCAATTGAGCTGTGCGGTGTTTTTCGATATTGTAGAAGGAAATTTGTTTCTTCTCTCTCTCTATATATCACTCCCTCCTAGGGCTTTGAGTGATTGCTTCTATGTTTGTACATATTTTTCAGCAAGCCCGTTTGTAGCGGGGTGGTATGGAGCACTCAATGTGTGTCTGATACCATTTTCTTGTAAAAATTTCTTAAATTCATAAGAAACAAGACTTGGTCCATTGTCAGAAACCAAAATCTGTGGGAGACCATATGTAGCAAAAATTTTCCTAAGTAGGGTAACTGTATTTAATGTTGTAATATTTTTAATTATTTGTATTTCTGGCCATCTAGTATATGCATCTACCAGTATAAAGTAATAAGCATTCATAAATGGTCCAGCAAAGTCAATATGTACACGTTTAAAAGGTTTAATAGGCACCTCCAGTGAGTGTAGTGGCACTTTTTCAGGGCTAGATTCAATCTTATTGCAATCGATACAATTTTTGCCAAGTCTTTCTATATCATATGAAATTCCTGGCCACCAACAATGTCCTCTGGCTAGAGATTTCATTTTTAATACCCCAAAATGTGCAGAATGTAGTTCCTGTAATATTTCATTTTGTAAGTTTTTAGGTATCACAGCCACTTGCTGCCTAAAAATACAGTTATTTTGAAGGGTAAATTCAATTTGAGGTATATTAAACCTTTCTTTAGGTTTAAGTTCCACACCTGTTTTAAGGGCTTGTAAAAGTGGTTTTAATGTGGGGTCTTGTAGAGTCTCCCTTTCAAGTTCTTCACCTGTGACAGGTAATGTGTCTATTTGAAAAATTTCAAATTTATCAGGTGTATCATATTGAAACTCACTAGTCGTAGTTACAGGCAGCCTAGAGAGTGCATCGGCATTACAGTGTGACTTTGTATTTTTATATTTTATTTGGTATTGAAAACCTTGCATTAACAATGCATAGTGTTGCATACGTGTTGTAATTAGAGTTGGTAATTTTTTTGAATGTGAAAAAATCTGTATCAGTGGTTGATTATCCACGTAAAGTATGAAAGGACGGCCATATAAAAAGTAATAAAACTTTTTTATGCCAAATATTATAGCATATGCCTCTTTATCAATTTGGGCATACTTTTGTTGCACTGGTGTGAGAGTTTGAGAAGCGAATTGAATTGGCCTCTCAGAACCATCTGGGTACACATGAGACAACACTGCCCCAACGGCATAGGGACTAGCGTCTGTGGCTAATATTAATGGAAGGTTTGGATCAAAGTGCGCTAGAACTCTGTCAGACATTATTTCTTTTTTTACAGAGTTAAATGCCACTTGACAGTTTTTATCCCAATTGAATGGTGTATTTTCTTTTAGCAAATTGTAAATAGGTTTTAAAGTAGAACTTAAATTTTTCAAAATCCTGTTGTAATAATTCACAAGTCCAACAAAAGCCCTCTGTCTTATTGGAAGGAACTTAAGCATTTTGTATTGCATCCATTTTATTTTTACATTTGTGTACCCCGTATTTATCTAGTATATACCCGCAGTATTCAATTTGTTTTGTAAAAAATTGACACTTCTCATAGTTTATTCTAATATTATATTTAGCTAACTTACTAAAAACGTCTTCCAATCTTTGAAAGTGTGTGTCATCATCAGGCCCTGTAATTTTTATATCATCAAGAAAAGCGGATACCCCTGGAATGTCTTTCAAAATATTTTCAATTTCTCTCTGCCATATGGCAGGAGCACTTGCAACACCATACATTAATCTAGTACTCCTGTATAACCCCTTAGGAGTGCTGAATGTTAGATACTTTCTATCTTCAGGATGTACTTCCATTTGTAAATAGGCCTGTTGTAAATCTAACTTTGTAAACTTATCTCCCCCTGACATTGAAGAAAATAATGTATCTAATGTAGGTAGAGGATATTCGTCGACTATTAAATTTGGATTTAGTGTGCATTTGAAATCTCCGCAAATTCGTATATTGCCATTGGCCTTAATAACCGGGACAATTGGTGTAGCAAATTCTGAACTCTATATTTTCTGAAGTATACCTTCATTCTCTAGAAATTCAAGTTCCTTCTCCACTTTTGGCAGTAGCGAATAAGGTACTTTACGTGCTTTAATAAAAAAAGGTTGTGTATCTTTTTTTAATTTCAGTCTAGCTTGTAACCCAATAATTTTACCCATATTTTTATCACGTATTGTTGAATACTTTTGTAAAAGATTTTCTAACCTACTACTGATGGATGTAATTTGTGTAATGCTATTACCTAATGTAAAACTGATTCCCAATTTTCTCATCCATTCTCTACCTAACAAGGCATGTTTATCTGTATGTACAACATATAAGTTTAAATCTTTGACAGCGTTGTGATATGCTACCTGTACCTGTGCAAATCCCACTACTGTTAGTTGTTGTTTACTATATAAGTAACTAATTTTGTATCAGTTTTTTACAATTGTATATCTGGGAAGTGATTTTTAAAATCTGTAAGCCCTATTAATGTAACTGCTGCTCCAGTGTCTAGTTCAAATGTAATACTCACCTTGTTTACTTGTACTTGAACTGTAAATTTTTCCCGTAAATGTGGGTATTCTTTGTATTGTGTGGTAATTGACAAAATTTCATCTATTTGATCAACATTTGAGTTTCTTGTATCATTTTTTACTTTTAAGCAAACCTTACCCAAGTGACCTTTAGTCTTACATTTATTGCAATGCAAGTTCTTTTTATTACAATTATTTGCTAAATGCTTCGAATCTCCACACCTAAAACATAATAAATGTTTATTAGTATCACTTTTATATTGTTTCTGGAACTGGATGTATTTGGTTTTGTCTTTTCTCCATTCCGAGTCGCAACGCTATGTACAATAACTTGCGTTTGTGAACGGTGTAACTGCACTGCATTTCTGGCAGAAGTTTCCATACTAATAGCAATTTCCAAAGCACGCTCCATTGTGAGGTCCTTCTATTCTAGCAGCCTACTTTGAATATTTTGGGCTCTTAACCCAAACACAAACTGGTTTCGTAACGCTTTTTTGAGATATTCCCCAAATTTACAGGTAGTGGCTAATCGTTGTAATGAAGTCAGGTACTCCTGAGCCCCTCCCAGCAAACACAAATGTATATGTTACATAAAAATATATAACAGAGGAGGAATGCTTTTTATATAAAACGTTTATATATATATTTTATGTAGTATTTATGTAACAAAATCTTTATAAATTTTGTTATATATTCTCAATATATATATATATATATATATATATATATATATATATATATATATATATATATTATAAAATGTTGTATTCATTGGATATATATCATTTTATATGTATTCAAGATGTAAATTCTGCTACATAAATATGAAATTTTTTTATATATATTTATTACGTAAAATTTGTTACATAAAATATTTTATATATTTCATATGTATTTCTTACGAACCTCCTCTAGTGTCTTTCTAAAGAAAAAGAAGAAACCTCTTCAATATTATAACCTTTAAATTGTCATGAGTCGATCTACCCACATACCTGCAAGTATAATAACGTTTTAAAAGGTTTTTCTTTAGTTTTGTCTGTGTTTGTTCTTAGTTTTGTTTGTAGAGGATCGGAAAACACATCATGTAAGTGATATTATTATTACTATTTTCAACAGGCAAGTGGCATCGCCGATGAAGCTGTTCATTCAACTGTCGTTTACAAAAGATTATTTAACAAACGTATTAAAAAGGTCAACTATATTAAAATATACAATGAAGTAAACAATTACAAATTATACCTATCTCACTAAAATACTTTTCAAGATATCTTCGTTTTAACTTATAACTTAGACATGATTTAACAATAATTCCCTCTGTAGGGAGTCGTTAATCCGAAACAAATACCGCCCGCCCAGGTATGCTCGGATAGATTTTGTAATAATATCAAATAAAATACACATCTTTAATCTTCTGACCACAGGTAGTAAGTCAAGACAAAATATTTTGAGATGGATTAATTAACACTTATCTGTTGAAAGTTATTTATATTCGAATACTTAGATTAATATAAATTATGAATTTTAGGCAAAATAACTGTTTAAAACGAAAAAAAATTGAAGACTTCTGTGATTTATCAATAAGACAGAAAAACGATACATAGTACAATCCTACAATGGAACCAGAAATACATACACATCTCATGACATCTCGCTCATGGTTAACATAGAAATAACTACAAAATGAGGAACTTAAAATCAATTAAGTTATTTCAAGGTATTGTTACTATCTGATTTATTTATTTAATATAATTAATATATACCTACATTTTTAGAAACGTTACTGAAACAGTTTAATATGACATGCACTGATTTTGATCAAATCACCTTGGTGTGGATAAGGTTAAGTAAAGAGTCTCCAGAGGAAAAACAAGGGCGCAACCCTTCAAAACAATGGATAATATCCCTTAATATTGCCCACTCGCTTACAAGTGGACCTCGAAAAGTCTTCTAAGAGAATATTTTCCATGGTTAATTGTTGTTTTGTTTTTGAATATTCATTTGTTTTGCATAGTTTTTTTATATTTTATTATCATTTAGTTTTTGAATATTTTTAGTTTTTCAATATTTTCTTTCATTAGGTGTTTTGTTTTTAGTTTCTCTTTTTTATGTTAATAAAATAAATGTACTTTTATGCATTCATTGGCTGTTTTTTGAGTAACTAAGTACCAGCTACTAAATTTCAAAAATAAATACCATTTACAATATATAAATATTAAATTGTATTAAGTTTCTTTAAGTTTGAAATATTCGTAAGGTAGGTATTGGATAATATAGTAACAATAAATCCTTAATCTTTTGGTCATCAACACTACTAAAAATATCCTATTTCATTTCATCTATGAAAAATAATGTTTCACCAGATTTTTCGGAATTTATTATAAATTAAGAATTTTGCTGAATTTTTTCATAGATCCAATGAAATAAAATATTTTAAGTAAGGGGTGAGGCAAAAGAAAAATTTGGTAACTTTTGTTACATCTATATTATGTAATATTTAATACATAAATATTATCTAGATATTATCTCATTTTTACATATATATCACATAGTAATTTGGAAATATTTGAGATATAATTTATAATATGTATTTCTTATATCATTATTGTTCTCTAGCTGTGCCGGCCTTTGTCAGTATTCAATCCATAAATATTATCTAGTTGTGACTTCAATTTTATATAACTATGACTTTTATATTTCAAAAAATATGTAACACATATGTATTCGATATGTTTTTGTGTTTGCTGGGCTTCACCATCATGTTGTTTTCTTTGTAAAAATCGAAATATTTCCGCAATTTCCAATGGATCCGGATTATAGTATACTTTCATTGTATTAACTAATTCATCATAATTCTTATCTCCTGGTTTTTCTGGTGAGATTTTATCGCACAAAATGTCGTATGCTTCAGGCTCCATGTAATACAGCAAATATGCCGCATTTTTGTCTGTAGGAACTCCAAAAACGTCAAATGCACTTTCAAGGCGCATTAACCATCTATCGAACCTTTTAGTTACATCGAAGGTTTCAATTGAGAATACCGTATGTAGGGCATGTGTAGTATGTAGTTGAACATTGGCATTATTCTCGTTCATTTTAAAGTGTAATTTGTACCTAGTAAAAAGATGCCGTCAAACTTTTAGGTTATCTTCGTGGTTGGAACAGAAACTTCGTATGTATTATTCCAATCTCGAACTGTAGATTCGTCGCCAGCTGTTGTGTATGTTGTATTGTACTGAAAGTATTACTTGTATTTCTATATTTAGTATTTCACTTACTTAACAAAATCGTTTGGCAGCATACATATAATAATCTACATCGACATATAGAGGGTGTCCCGGGACGAATGGGAAAAAAGTCAGGAGCGTATAATTTGAGCCAAAATAATGTTAGTACTTCATATAAACTTTTTCTATGTAGGCCCTCGTTTTCGAGTTATAGGCCTCCAAAGTTTTAATTTTGAATTTGGTTTTTTTTTTTTTTACTAGTTATTTGATCTTTGTAAAATTTACGGCAAAGCTATAATGTACGTGTATGTTTATTTTGGAAAGGTAAGCAGATTTACAGTAGTGCCTTGAAGCCAGGGACGGACTACTCGCAATGGTTAGTGATCCAAAAAATTTGCAAGGATGGCACAACCTGTATGAAATTATCGAAATTAACTTCCCCACACATTAAGCTAACGAAAAAGTACTCTTGCTGGAATTCGATAAAATGAGCCGTTTGGCTAATATTTACAGTTTTATTAATGCACTACGTACAAATTTACCTAACTAACTTATTAATACGATGTACTACAAAAAAATAATTTGATGATAGCAGATAATAAAAACATTAAGAACTTATTTAATGGGAATTAAAAAGGTTCGCAGACAACGTAATTAGTTGCTTTTAATCAAAATTACGAACACAACATTATAAAACCATTAAGAAAACCTCATAAAACACAAGTTATAAAACAATCGACTGAAACTAATTCCTAAACAACAAAAACTAACGTTCTTCTAATAAATGTTCAATATGAGCTCCTCCCACTTCCACGCACATTCTAAGTCTACGACGGTTGTTTCTTTGCACTTCTAATAACATTGCAGTGTAACAGATTTCTGTCTATTAAATCTTGCCTTGTTTGCACAGGTGTGGCGTATACCTTACTTTTGAGATAACCCTAGAGGAAGAAATCCATAGGATTAACATCTCCTGATCGCGGTGGTCATTGAAAAGAGCCTTCACGACCAATCCATCTATTAGGAAACCTTGTGTGTAAATGCTATCGTACATCTTAACTGAAATGAGGAGGGGCCCCATCATGCATGAACCATAAATTCCTACGAGTTTGTAGTAGCACATCATCAAACAGGTTCCATAACTCATTTTGCAAAAACTCCAAATATCTCTGACCGGTCAAAGTATCGTCAATAAAGTATGGCCCTATCAAATGATTTCCAACTATTCCTGCCCAAACATTAACCATGAATCTATGCTGGCTCCTAGTTTGACTAATGCCATGTGGATTCGCATCATCCCATAAATGCATATTATGAGAATTTATGAATCCATCTCTGGTGAAACCGGATTCGTCCGTAAAGAGAACGTTACTAATGAATGTATTGTCTGCTTGTTGTTATCGCAGAAACCACTGGCTATACTCAAGTCGTGAAGGATAATCAGCCACTGTCATACTGTGTACTTTTTTCATGTGAAAAGGATATAGCAGCTGTTCTTTTAGAACGCGATGCACAACTGATTTCGAGACGTTATGTTCTCTTGATAATTTTCGTAAACTCGTTGATGGTTCATTATCAACTGCATTTAACAAGTCTTGTTCAACTGCCACAGTACGTACGCTTCGTACTGGACCTTCTCCACCTTTTTTTTTGGCAAAAAACGTCCTAAAATTCATAACTTTGTTTTGTATACATGGAAAATTACATTTACTTATTCATACCTGTTTCTCGTAACCTGAGATCAATACGCTCAAACATTCGTCTGTCTGGAAATGCTCTGTTTGCAAAATGTTCTGCATAAAGCCTTCTGGCCTCTAAACAGTTTCGAGAAACCAGTCCATACATTAAATTCATATCTGCGTACTCAATAAAAGTGAATTCTGCCATTGTAACTGTTAAATTAAGGACTTATGAATTATTGACAAGTACTGACTACGAACTATTCTACACAATGTTTGACAACTAATCCTATGGTTACTTGATAAACGGTAAAAACACTTTTAAAAAGTTTTTACCAACTTTCCAATTAATAAGTCGTTAATGATTTTTATCTTCTGCTATCGTTAAATTATTTTTTTGTAATACTGAAGGTAAATCTTAGACATCGTATTAATAAGTTAGTTTTACCTCGTTGTGTACTTATAAAAATGGTGAATGTACGTAGTGCAATAAAACTGTCAATATTAGCCGAACGGCTTATTTTATCGAATTCTAACAAGTGTACCTTTTCGTTAGCTTAATGTGTGGGGAAGTGAATTTCGATAATTTCATACAGGGTGTGCCATCCCTGCAAATTTTTTGGATCACTAACTATTGCGAGTAGTCCGTCCCTGGCTTCCAAGACACTACTGTAAATCTGTTTACCTTACCAAAATAAACATACACGTACATTATAGCTTTGCCGTGAATTTTATAAAGATCAAATAACTAGTACAAAAAATAAAAATAAAAACCAAATTCAAAATTAAAACTTTGGAGGCCTATAACTCGAAAACGAGGACCTGAACAGAAAAAGTTTATATGAAGTACTAACATTATTTTGACTCAGATTATACGCTCCTGACTTTTTTCCCATTAGTCCCGGGACACCCTGTATATCGGAATGTGTCAATTCCCCCGCATGACAATTTCAGTTGACAGACAACTGCCAACTATTGAAACGTATATTCATTCACAAACACTATACAAGTAACTGAATATTGAATATAGAACACTTTGGATACAAGCTTTGTTCCTACAGTAATCAGAAACAGTCAGTGACAGTCCGGATTCGGCGCAAAAGACTTAGCCGCGTTCCAACAAGGTTTCTGATTGTTGGACTTGTGCTGGGAAACAACCGATGCGCTGTTCCTACACGTTTCTCTGATAGTTTGCTAACTGTCAGAACAGTTTGCGGATCTTTTACAAGTAAATTGTTGGAATCATGCGCAGTTACAAAAAAAATAAAACTAACCTTTCTTCTGTGTCACTTTTATAATTATTTCAAAAATATTTTTGTTTTCAAGTGTTTGAAGTGTTTTTTATTAAAAAATGAGTGATTTTGAATCATCCTACGAATCGGAGATTTCAGACTTTTTTGACTCAGATGCGGATTTTGACTTAGAAGACCGAGTAAGACCAAAGAATCAAAACTTTTTTGAACAAACAGTACCCCAGTTCAATAGAGTTGAGTTTATAGAACATTTCCGTGTTAGCCCCGCCGCTGCAAATATAATTGCTGAAAGATTTGTAGCTAGCACTTATTACAAACCACAAAGTGGACCATATGGAAAATTTGAGTGCATTACAACATGTATATATTTTTTTGTGGTATGCAGGGCATCAAACATCTAGCTATCGATATGTAGCTGATAGATTTAATATAACTATTATTGCTTTATTCAGGGTAATTAAAAGAGTAGAATACTTTTTGAGCAATCTTGCTCCTGAAAGTCATTACTTAGCCTAATGTAGAAAAAAATGAAATAATAATAAGTTTAAAAACAATAATAAATACTGACTTGTCAAGCACTTCAAAGTGAGGTTATATCACAAATCGCAAGTGTCACAGAGAAATAAAAGCTAAGCGGACGTTGATCAGATGTTCCAACACCTAGTTTCAAACATGTTTGGAATCGATCCAAAACAGACATGCGCATTAAAGTTGGTTTGAAAACTGTCACGGACTTGTTGGGATTCTTTGTAGGAACCATGGAGGTTAGAAAGGAGGAGACTAAACGACAATATGCGCTGTCAAGTTAAAATGGCACACATTTATGTTCCATAATAGATAGTTCCAAATTCCCCACCAGAGGCGCAAGTGTTCGGCTCTGGGCTACGTTTCGCCATTTACCCTATTTAAATGCATGTAACTGTAATGAGAATGTTTAGAAATTGCTCAAACTTTTGGGAAAATATTGAGATTTTTATAATTTATATTTACAATCATAAGCCTAGCTTTAAATAGGATTATTACCAACTTATTTGTTTTTAAGAACACTGTGCCTTTCCCCATTATATTTGAATTATTAGTCAGCCCAGCGCCGTTCCTAGCGGTGGTGCAGTAGGCGTATGTACAATTGCACAGAGTGGCGGGAATTATAGGGAGCGGCCTTTCGTTCACTAAACATTTTATAAATTATAAAAAAAGAATTCTTGAAAAGAGTATGTGAATTTTAAAGAAATACATGTTAGACAATTTGAATTATATTAAAAGTCGCATACTACCTCATTATTTAGAGGTGCACTTCCAAAATGAAATAACAATTAATTTAATTGGCGAAGAAGTGAAATCCAAAAAAATTGAGTTTAAGTAAATCAAAATATGTTTCATTAGATTGCAATTAAACTTTTAATTTTAAATAATAAAAATGTTTGAAAGCCTTAATGAAATAATAAAAATTTAAAAAAGATATTTAAAAACCAGAATTATAACACAAACTTTAGTAGAGAAATTTATCTCATTTAAAGTTATCTGCTCATCCATAATTTGGGGCGATCTATCAAAAATTAACGTTGTTAGTATGATGTATCAAATTCCCAAAATTAATATTTCCGAATGTGTAACTGTCTCGAAAAATTTAATTTGCTATCTGCTAAAAGAATACTGATGAAAGTTTTGATTCACTTATAAAAAAAGCTGAATCAATAGCTGCTGAAGTTAATATATTGTCCGAAATTCCTTTGGTTCGCTAAAGAAAAGTCCCATATCATTTTTCATGTGTCAAAGGACAAGCCCATTGTTGATCAAAAACAAAATTTTAAAGTTAATTTTCATATTCGTTTACATTAGATACTACGAAAAATTTACTACAAGATATATTTTCTTTAATACAAGAATGTAATAATTTATTTTAATGTTTATTAGAGTTTTACGATATGGTATAAGTTTGCTTAATATGTCCTTTGTCAATTTTCGCGATTTCTGAGAAGTCGAAGGCAAATTTTCATAATTTAACAAATCTTTAAGCTCCTCAAGTACTGTTCCATCCTGTTCGGTATTTATCACCAATGCTTTAGTATTTCTATTCTTAGGTAGCAAAATAGAATCTCGTTGTGTGGGCAACTTGCGTTTATTTGTTGAATTATTCAGATATTTTGGAAAATATGGAAAAATAGAAGGTATTGAATCTTCCTTTATCTTGGGAGTACCTCTTTTCATTTGAAAAATAGATCCATCTAAGACCGTAGTTGTGTAAAAACGCTCAATATCACTACCTAAAAAATGTAATTCACACACAGCTTGTCTACCCGCCTAATAGCGTTTTCCCAATTTCTAACCATTTCGTCCTTAAACATAGATTGTTATATATTATTAAGGGTTGCTTGAACAGCAATTTTAAGACTAATATTTAAAGTTAATGACTACAATTTCAAGATTGACTTACCGTGCGAGGTCGGAATACACTAGGGGTTTTCACGCCATTTTTCTTGTTCCATATATTTAAATTACCGTAACCAGTATTACAACCAGGCACAAAACAATTTGACGATTAATGAATTCAATATATAAAAATTCTTCAATAATTTCTCACTGTATAACAATTGCATTTGTATTCCCAAGCCCAGAATGCGACACTGCGGACCTGGCGGCGAATTTGTGTACCAGCTACTTTGGTACATGAAAAGTGGCCAATTCAAAGGCAAGCCGTTTAGTCTCCTCCCTTCTACTCTCCATGGTAGGAACAAACCTACAGTTTCAAATTGTGACGTCACACTAATCTCGCGTATTGACAACTGTATATTTCCACTGACAGCTGACAAGGGGCGTTTTCACTAACGGTGCGTTTGCTATGTATCTCCGTAACAAAATTATATTTGAAGTAAATATAAAAAAGTGAAAAAAAACTTACTTCCTTACCGTATATTTAAATATCATCACAGAATATATAAAAGGTCCTATATGCGTTCGTTTGAAAGTTTGTTGTAAATGTACTGATTTTGATTTATTGCAAATTAACTGAAAACAAAACTGAAACATGCGCTACGCTTGCGTGAACTAAGAAAGAATTTGAAATACCTGCTCAACAGCAAGAACTGATCGAACCGCTCTAAAACGATTCTATTCTATGTTGATAAATTGAGGGAACGTTGAATCAGTGGTTCAACGGAACTACTAGTGTGCAAAAAACACCACGCCGCATACGCAGTACAATTCCGAATTAGTTTCATCGTGTGCTGTAATAAACCTAATATAATTACCAGGGTCCCTATTATGTAACTCAAGCGAGAGATCGTGCACGACTATTCATTGGTATGAGTACTCTCCCACTCCTCACTCACATAATTCTTAAAACCGTATTCACGATGAATCGTCGACTCCACTACATTTGGCTCAGCGTTGCCAAATGAAACGGCCAGTTTTGACCTACTATTTAGTAGTTTAAATGTACTTTAGGTTATATGAGGATAAGAAATGAAGAAATATTTTTAGATTCTGTTGTTGTCCAACGTTGTTATTTGTGGGTGATTTGAGTTTTGTGTATATTTCAGTTTTGTGTATTAGTTATTTACTATATAAAAAAAGACGATAATAATGTTGTGTAAAGCACAAAAAACATTGTTAATAGAATTTATGAACAATCATCCAGAATTGCATAATGGAAAATTTACGCCAAATTAAAAACCACAAAAACTAAAGTGTTAACTCTTCTCTAAAAATAAATAACAACTAAAAACTAAGTCTGTACTGTGAACTAAACCACTTGTTCAATTAAAATTAAAACTGTTTACTGTTTTAATTACAACAATCCAACAACATACAACATAGAAAACTCGTTGATTATGATTAATCTTTGATTTTTGAGGTTTAGTTAAAGAACAAAAATAAAACGGTCCTTGTCATCATTTTATTGGCCTCTTATTTATATTTATTCTGTGACTAAAGATATGCGTAAGTCCGTTCTCTTACTCCCCTGCTTTTACCCAGTAGAGTAGTCGCATAGGAGTATGTGAGCACTCTCCTACCTTAGAGAATACGGATTTATGATATTTAGGAGAGTGGCATGCGCAGTAACGTTAAATTGTGAGAGAGAACTCGTGCACGAGCTCTCGCTTGAGTTACAGAATAGGGGGCCAGGATACTGTTTCATTTATATAGCGCGTACTCGATAGAATTTAGTAACGACTGCTTTTGACACAAACCACATCTGTGAAATAAATATCATAAGCTTAATAAATTGTGTATATCATTCTGACGATAATATTGATTTATCGAAACAATTGTCAACTTTTTAGAATTTTCAACAATTTTTATTATATTGTGGTATTAGCTAGAAACAGTGAGTTTCATTTAAAACATTAATATGAGTATGGATCACGGACTTAGGATCCATGGACTTCTAATAGTATATGTTTCCCATACATCCGAAATGACCCCTCTTTTTGCCTACACATGGCCGCCATGTTGTACTAATTTTAAGTTGGTATTAAGAAGCTACAGTTCATATGCGTTTTCTTGATATTGAGCGAAATAATTAACCAATTAGAATTTAGCTGGATGAACTGACGCGACATTTTCGTTCTGTCAATTTATGTTTCCTTTTTTCCGTTGTTGCAATGCGATTTGACTGATTTGTGACAGCGTCAGGAGTGGCATTAGGTCACATTTCGCAATTTTCGCATTGTATTTTATTGAGTTAAGCGCAAGATTGATATTTTTGTGTTAACTTTTGGATTATATTCGTGTTTATTACAAATTAATAGTGGTTAATTACATTTTATAAGTAGTGTTATCTTAGTAAGGTACTTAATAGTATAGTGTTATTTGTAAGATCTAGAACTGTAGGAGACTAGCTAAACTGCTAAAATGCCTTCCTGTTTTGTATGAGGTTGCTCTAACGCTACTTACATTTCTCGTTTGAAAGAGGGTGTAACTTTTCATAAGTAAGTTATATGATTTTTTTTTGTATGTAAGTTAATTTACATTTTCTCCAATTTGTAGATTTCCCAGTGACAATACGCTTAAAAGGTCCTGGTTGGTAGCACTTGGAAAAGATCCAGCTTATAATATTGCCTATGAAAGGGTGTGCTCCGAACATTTTGGACAAACCAATTTTGAAGTGGCAGGCAAACAGAAACGTTTAAGAATAGGGTCAATTCCAACCCTAAAATTACCTCAATGTTTTGAAGTAGATCACATGGAGAAAAGTTATTTACCTAGCTCACCTCCACCTACATGGTATGTTAATTTTCACTTAGTACTCACAAAGAATCAAAAAATATTTTTTAATCGTAGCAGCAAGCTGGAAAGTGTTGATTCACTTCAAAGTAGTTCACCAAAATTGCCGACAAAACTTTCTCCAATAAAACGGAGTGATTCAGACTCGTCTCAATCTGCTCATTATTCTGATATAGTACGGATGGTACAATTCTTTCATCCGTATAGGTAAGTTTGATATCAAATTATCTTTAAAATCAAAATGTAATATGTATTTTATTTATATAAATTTCACGTAGCATTTATATAATGCCTTATTACCAAAGTTTAACTAGTCTAAAGAAATGTTCTATTTTCAGCAAACCTTCCACAGAAGATACCAATGTAAAATTGAGAGAGAAGATTCGCTTTTTGAAGAGGCAATTAAGAGTATGCAGAAACAAACTAAAAATTTGCAGAAAAACAAGCAGGAGGCGAAAACAACGATTTTAATCGTACAAATTATAAAGCAATGTGCCTTTCTTTGGAATCAATTGACTGAGATGGTGTCCATATTTTACGATATAATGTACACTATAATAAATTGCTTTGTTCCGCTGAAAAAGGTTTGCAAGAAGAGGTTTCCATGTTGGTATACTCCGGAGTTGAAGAGGCATTTGTGCGAGGAAGAAGTGGCTCACAAAATTACTAGGTGTCCTGTAAACTAAATGGAATTTAGTAGATTAAGGGCTCAGTGTAAACTTTTATCACGAGAGTGCTACCGAAATTATGTAAAATATACTGAAATTGTGTTACAGACAGATAATGTTAAGTTTTTTGGAAGTTTGTAAACAGTAGGAGGGTGAATAACACTATACCTTCTGAAATGACTCTTCGGGACCTTACTGCTGGTAACTATTGCAAATCTATTTGCTAAACATTTCTCATCAGTTTATCCAAATCAACCTCTGGCTTCGAACATCTATGCAAAGTTATCTAAACTTGATATTAAAAAATGCCCCGGTCCTGACGGAATACCTTCCATTCTTAGGGAATTTAGCTTCCTTTTATCTCGTCCGCTCTTTCATATATATGTCTCTTGTTACAGGCGAATTTCCAGATCATTGGAAAACTTCATATGTCACTTCAGTGTATAAATTGGGTAGAAAATCAGACATCTCAAACTATCGTCCTATATCAATCCTTAGCATAATTCCCAAAGTCTTTGATAGTATTATTTTAGATTATCTCACCTTTGACTGTTCGAGTATTATGACATCACAACAATTTGGCCTCACTTCTAAAAGGTCTGCAGAATTGGGTTTACTCACATATGTTGACTTTTTGTCTGATGGTTTGGAAGGGGGTCTGCAGATTGATTCTGTGTACACTGATTTCTCTAAAGCTTTTGACGGGGTTAATCATGAGCTCTTGCTACATAAACTTTTTCATTATGGTGTTAACGGTCTTGTATTACAATGGCTAAGTGATTATCTTAGGAATAGTTTACAAATGGTCAGAGTTACTCATGAATATTCTCATACTTTTCCAGTAACCTCTGGAGTTCCCCAAGGGTCTCATTTAGGACCATTATTATTTAGCATATTTATTAATGATATAATGCATTGTTTTCAAGGTAGCAAAGCCTTGTTATTTGCTGATGACCACCTGACATGTTTTTGTGTGATTAGTGGCATGGATGATGCTCTAAAATTACAATCTGATTTAGATAGTCTATCAAATTGGTGTACACTTAATGGTGTGAATCTAAACGCGTCCAAATGTCATGTAATGCGTTTTCATGGAATACACCACCCAATAGCTTTTGATTACAATATTAATAATGAAACTCTAAAATGTGCTTCTCAAACTAAGGGCTTGGGTGTTATATTGGACTCCACACTTAATTATAAGTCTCATGTTACCGCTGTTGTTCAAAAATCTATGACGGTGTTGGGTTTCATAAAGAGAACCACTTCTGATTTTACTAACATCACTGCTATTAGATCTCTATATTGCTCACTGGTCAGAACTTATCTTGATTATTGTTTACCAGTATGGTCTCCTCATTATATTATATGAAGCTGTTCAGCACAATTTTTTAAGATACATTGCTTTTAAGATGCACATTTACCTTTGTTATGATTTCTTAGAACGTTTTTTAAACATTCCTACTCTGGAGATTCGCTGAAGGCAAAGGGATCTGATACAGCTGTTCAACATAGTAAATGGTATGTGTGATAGTCCCAAGCTTCTCTCTAAAATATATTTAGTTGTCTCTTCTCGTTTTTCTAGGCAGGTACAAACGTTTCATGTCGCATTTCATAGGTACAACTATGCAATGAATAGTTTTCTACCTAGGACACTTAGATTAGCAAATTCTGTCGATAGAATTTTAATTTTTGATGTGTCCACTTTCAAGTTTAAAAAACATTTGCTGGAGCTACACACTTTAGAGCGTACATCTTTTATTGCTGGTTTGATGTGTTATCACTCCTGTTACTTTATTTGCTTTTTTCTTGTGATTTATACTATACTTTAGGGTTTTCCTTATGTTTTATAGATAAGTTTAATGCATGTGTCAATTGTTCTATCTAACTCTAGTTTTATATATTTTTCTTTTTTTGTTATTGTAGCTTTTATTTTATATTTCCATATTGTATTAATGTGAATTGGGCTTGACCATGATTAAATTAAATTAAAATTAATGGTTATTTTATTTATTTCCTGATTAATTGAATTTGAATAAGAATATATAATAATATAATTTATAAATAAACACTTCTTAAAATTTATGAAAATGTTTTCCATAATCCCAACTTAGGTAGATACACAATACGCAGTAGCTAGTATAAATAATAAAGTAGGTATACTTTTTTTCTCTCACCGTTTCGTATTTTCCTATGTTATAAACGATTTCTGATTTATTGTTTAAACCGGTCCTGTACGAATCACGTGACTCAGGCCGGCCAACTTAAAATTAGCCCAACATGGCGACCACCGTAGAGGAGTCAAACCGAATATACAATTCTTAGAACATATTTATGTTCTAAGATACAATTAGTAGTCCGTGGCACAGATCAAATAACCACTCTATGTCCGTGGGTTGACCACAAAAGTACCTATGGCTAGTTTCATTGTCACTGTCAATAAAGTCAAAGTTGTCAACTGTCATATGACATCCTATATATATCCTATACGATGTTTGAATGCAAAGTGTAAACTGCAGGTGGTTTTAACAAGAAATGACCTCGTAAAATATATAATGCGTGAACACTCAAACCATGATAGTAACAATGTCACACATTTTATATATTCTAATTCTACGGTAATATTCTATCGACATAATAAATTGTCAAAATGGATTTTTATTCATTAGTTCCTGGAGGCGGCGATGACAATAAAATAATAAGGAACATAGAATGGGACATGATGGACAAAACGAAATTTTTTCCTTTATCCATGCTGAGTTCATTTAGTGTTAGATGTGCTCTTTATCCTTTAACGTTGATCAAAACTAGGTTACAAATTCAAAAGCGCAATGATTTATATACGGGTAAGAATATTTGATTATTTACGTTACATAATTAGTTGGAACAACCAATTTAAAATATTCCTTTCTAAATTATAACTAGCTACACTCAGTTAGCATGATAACAATGAAAAATTATATAGTTAATTTTAGTAATCCAAGTTATGTTTGAATGCATTTAAGAATAGAATTGACCACTATACCTATGTAGAATTAAAGTTTAAAATATGATCAAGTTAACCCACACTTACCTTCAAATGCGTCGATATGATTGGGATTGGACTCACTTCTTAAAGCTTATAACTGAGATAAATAATTTTAGGTATGTTTGATGCCTATGGTAAAATATATAGGTATGAAGGATTTTCTGGTCTTTATAGAGGATTTTGGGTGTCTTCAGTACAAATTGTTAGTGGTAAGTTACTAATTGTGTTGTTAAGTTGCAGTTAAGTAGATTTGATTATTTTTAGGGGTATTTTATATTTCAACCTACGAAGGAGTGAGACATATTCTGCACCAGAAAAAAGTACATTCTAGTTTAAGAGCCCTTATAGCTGGAGGATGTGCATCATTAGTTGGTCAAACCATTGTAGTACCTTTTGATGTACTTAGCCAACATTTAATGATGATGGGAGTCAATGGTAGAGAGGAAAAAGTAATTTTATTTTGTAATTTTTTAGTACTGATTCGTTAGAAAATATACAATATTTATTTATTAGGATTTTCCATATGCAGTTTTCCATTTGATTATAGATAAAACCACATGCTTTCTTAATTGATTTATAAGTTTGTTCCTTTGATAATATATCATAATTGGGTAAACAAATTCAAAGTTCACTTGATACTTGTTTTATTTTTAGATTTGATTTAATCATTTGGAAAATGCCCTTTATTAATATGAAATGAAGTGTAACTTTTACTTATTTATATATTTCTAGGCCTTTAATCACTTAGGAATAAAATCCCAATCCAATAAAAGTAAATTTGCATTAACATTGGATGTAACGAAGCACATATTCAAAATGGATGGCATTGCTGGTTTTTATAGAGGTTATTGGGCAAGTCTATCTGCCTATGTTCCAAATTCAGCTTTATGGTGGGGATTCTACCACTTTTATCAAGGTATGCTGTATAAAATTCATATACCTAGTGGGTGATTGAAATTAAGATTATTTTTCAGACCAATTATTTTATCTGCTGCCAAGCTGGTTCTCCCATCTCCTTCTACAGAGTATCTCAGGAACATTAGGTGGATTTACTACAACAGTTTTAACTAATCCCTTAGATGTAGTTAGAGCAAGGTTACAAGTACAAAGAATAGGTTCAATGCGCACCGCATTTAGAGACTTGTGGGTAGAAGAAGGTCTCAATATGTTCACCAAAGGTTTAAGTGCAAGACTTATACAATCAGCGACATTTAGTTTTAGTATAATAGTGGGTTACGAAACAATTAAAAGAATATCCGTTAATGAGGAATATAAACAGTATGTTAAATGGTGATAACTATATATTAATAATAGTGTAGGTAAATGTTTTTTTATTATATCATTGTGGGGATGCAAATAAGTATATCGTGAATTGTAGCTGTTTACCAAAAAATTAGTTACAAGTTATATTAAGTAGATATTTCAAGAACAAGATAACGCAGTACATTTAACCCTTATTTGCTAGTCATACCTCTCAGCCATAACATGCATTTGGAGTTGGAAAATAGGGACATTTTTGGTATTATATTTTTCTGATATGGATCTATTGATGACCTAGGGACGATAAATTTGAGTTGACAAGTGGGAGTAAAGGAGGAGTGGAGGTTCAATTCAGAGTATTACAAGAGCATTTATTGATTGAAATCAACTTACAAATTATTCATACCTTTGATAATTTCCCTCCAGTAAATAAAGTTATTGAATGAAAATTATGGCAGTTACAAAAATTATGATCAATTTTATTTATTTGGCAGCAGCAAAGTTAAATAACCTTACCGTCATAACCATTTTAGACATTGCTAATTCCACTTGGCAAAATAATTGATGGGACAAAATCCACTTTTGTAAAATTTACAAGAAGCTAAAAACTAGTTTCAAAATACTACACACTTTTAAATTGAGTTACCCAATATTTACGGTCATAAATGATGGTACAGAGTCTATATATGCAGCGTCCAACTCATTTTTTATTTTCAAGGGGGTGTTACCTTTCAAAAAAATATTTAATGACATATTGGTACTAAATTTTTTCCATTTTTGTGAAAATCCTTAGAAAAACTTACTTAGGTGATTGTCAACCAACAACTGACCATGCAAAATGGCTGAACAATAAGTATTTTTCAACACATTAAACAACTTTTGAAATATCCATATTCTAGTCAGAAACTTTTCAGACAATCCTCGTATTGTTGTTTCTACACCCTTGATTTCCTTTATTTATTAGCTGCAAAGAAACTCATATAGGATGAATATTCTTGTAAATTCTTGAAAACGGTGGAGTTTGCCTCTATCATTCCTGACATTTTCCAAACTGTTTTCATTCAGATTAGACCCTTTTATTAATGAATTGTTTTGCAGCATAAAACTACACAGTTTGCCAAAAAAATGAAGTTGACCCGTCTATCCCTAATTTATTTTCAAAAAAGCATCAGTCATTCAAAAATAAGTTCACAATTCAAAATAATAAATGGGGTTAAAATGACAAGTAACAAAAATGAAATGATTCTCTAGGTAATGGCCTAAGTTTTTTATCTGTGATATCAGAGGTGCAGTACCAATGAGATCTAATCTCAACATGTCACTAAAACTAAGAAAAACTTTGTGTATACAAATAAATTATCTTAGAATGAGTGTTCAGCATTCAAACACAACAAATTCTTGAATTTTACTGGCTTATACAATCTAGGTAACATTTCACGTACAGTTTTCTTTTGATCTGTCAGCATATTCAACATTCTCATGATTGCCTCCTAACGCTTTTACTGACAAAATGTTCTCAGTCATCCTGACATCTCGAGTAAATGCAGTCCTAATATTTTGCTCTTCTAGTGAATAAACTAATCGCCCAGCTGTGTCAGTGTGGTGGAAACAAATGGTAAGTACTCACCAGGTAGTTCCCTTTGCAGCCATATGACAATTGCTGGCTGCTATAGATAATAAGATGAGGAAGGGATGGTTAATCAGCAAATAATTGTTATGGATGCATGTAAACTATTTGTTATTTAAAGCATTGTGATAAATATGTTGGGAATACTCTATTAATTGAAGATGATGGCAATTGATATAGAACATTTACGTAGTTACTTTTAACATTAAAATTGATATAAACTAAAATAATAACTAAACTTTCGATGATTTGTACCTGAAAATCTCTTTGAGACACAAAAATTTAAATTAAATTTAAATTTAAAAGCAAATTTGACTTGGAGGAATAAATGTCTTACTTATTATTTGGTGGACTATATTCATAAATTCGGGAAGATGCATCTATTTATTTGCAAACCAAAAGGAATTTGTTATGTCCAGCTTTTTGAGGGCTATTGACATATTGGGATAATTTTTATTCAATATCTGTGCATTAAAGATGATTGTTCAATGCAGTACAATTTAGTCCAATTAAAAACAACGAAAGTGAACTGATTTTTGCAGAGGCGATGTGATGTATGAATTACTATAGCTTCTTATCTCAGGAATTCAGATCTGAACAAATTTTTGAGATTCGGGGGTGAATTTTTTTTAAAACTAAAAAATATTGCGGCGCATCTTTAAATGGTAGAAAAAGAATTTAGTCCAATTAAAAACAACGAAAGGGAACTGATTTTTGCTGAGGCGATGTAATGTATGAATTACTATAGCTTTTTATCTCAGGGATAAAATAATAAAAATCGCAATATATTGAGAATTAAAAGAATTCTGATAAAAAGTTTTAGATAAAAGTTGTAGAGATAAAAATTCTGCTTCTGAAACGGTATATCAATTTTCTTCTATCAATAACAGGAATGTCGTTAAATATTATTAAAGTTTCTAACAATTTTCAACCCTCTAATAGATCTCTGCTGGTTACGCTTCCGGCCTTGACATATGCCTCGCAGAAATGATGTGATTAGCGGTGTTGGGAGTGTGCATGAAAAAATAATACAGATATAATATCAGGAGTTGGTTAATATTCATATTTTCGACATGTATTATTATATTATGAAATGTATAATGAGTAGAAAGAATACGAGTAATTGTAATCTACTACAAATATTTGATACTAATGCAAAGTTGAATAAAGTAATAGTACAAACATGTGTACAATTGTTTTCAATTGTTATTTCTTTTAATATGACAATATTTCCTATATTTTAGAAGAATTTTTATGATAAACCAGTTTTTTGGTCTTTGTTCAATAAACAGTTAAATATTTATATATACAAAGATATTTGTTAATATACCACAATCATAATAACAAGTGCTAATTTGCAAAACATAAAAATATAAAGAATACATTTTTTAATATAAGTTAAACTCATCACAATAAACATTTGACACATTATGTGAAGGTTAAGTACAATTTAAAGATAAATGTGATGCATTTTATCTATTTAATTGTAAATCACTTTTGTTCTGTGGATAAGTTCCAGTGGTATTTTTAATTACAAATGTTTGAAATTTTTTCCCTATTTACAATATCACTCTGTGTCCTCTTGATTTTCTTGAAAATCTGGCTCATCGTAGCTGTCGACGTCATTATCGTTGAAAGAATCTATTCTTACTTGTTGGATTTTTGTACAGCTAATACCGCTGCAATTTTTACAATATCTTGAACATGAGATGCTAGATTTCTTAGATTTGCAGCGAATGTTGCTACAGTTGGTTGTGCAGCCACAGGAAATCTATACAAATACAACCATACAAAATCTACTATAAATTCAGAAGAGGTACTACCTTGCAATATTATAGTGGAATGACATCAAAATTTGTGAAGTAAGGTGGTTTTTGACAACGTAAAATCGTCCACGTGCAAACTTTATTAAATTTTACTGTTTTAGATGAAATTTACAGTTTCTAGATAATTCCACAATATATTAAAAACTTTTAAAAACTAAGAAAATTGGCAATTGTTTCGATATAAAATATCATCGTCAGAATGACAGAAGTTACATTTCATTTGATGCCTATCTGATGTTTAATAATTATTTTGGCTAGACCAAGAAGTGACATTCTTAGTGATTGACTTAATATATGTTAATAGAAAAAACAAGAAGATATGATATTACAAATATTAAAGCTTGGATATTATTATCCATAGGGCTAACTCCTGATATTAAAGGCATTTTGTCTTCACATAAAACTTCCATGAAACCCGACCAACTGGGCAATTTTGAATTATTAAATGCCTTAGCCCATAAAATGCCGACGGTAATGATACTGAAGTTGACACAGCTAGTTTTGTAGTGTCACTATACGTAACCATCTCCAATCCTTTCGCATTTAAATAGGAATAAGGTATCGCTTTAATACTGCTCTTTATTCCAACTGCTGCAGACATAGCAGAATTATGTTTTTTCACTCTCTCTATATGACCTTCATATGATACATCCTTGTCAGGAGTGTAAATTGCAATACCACCCAGGCAGTGGAACGTGTCATGGCCGTCTAGAGTATTAACGTTACTGTCTGTATTGTCAAACACATGTTGAACGGGGACGCCTTCTTCAATTTTAATTTTTGGTGGATTTAAGATGATGAACGTTTCAAATTGCACCAAATGATAATATGAAACACAGATGCCCATCCTATTCAAAAGATCAATAACTTGTTTTGATCCTGTCTTCCTGTAGATATAAGTACCAAATGCTAGCTGAAGTGTGGATATTAATATCTGCCTATGAACAGATGATATTATAGCGTGAGCGATGGTGAAACGCCTCATTTTAAAGCTATGTGTATGGTCTTTTTGTTTGCCTTCTAATAAATTTCCCAAACAAGTGAAAATTGATTCAGGGATATCATTTTCTACATCTTCGAGAATGTCTATGCCTGGTGGGTAGCTGTCATTCGAATAGTCATGGTTTTTAATATATTTTTTCAACCATTCCACTGCGACGTTTAACACTGTCTGTTCCTCTGGTTCTAGAAGATCCTCCCCCCTATAATATTTCTCAAACATATCCCCAAAATCATAATATTTGTAGCAAATAATTGTTGCCATCCCACGTTCCTGTTGAATGTAGATATCCGATCCATATTTATTTCTTAATTTGTTATACAGCAGAGTGTTGGGCAAGCACTGATCTCCCATTTGCTTGGTTAATTCGGCTAAAGAAAACTCAAATTTTTGACTTTGTTCAATATAGTCACATACCTTTTGAAAGGCAGTACTATTCAAAGCTGTTGCTGGTGATTTGGTACGTTCAACTTGAACCATTTGAAGGAAGTGATTGCTACATTTTATGTGATATTGTGCCCCTTCTTTTACTAGTGAAGTGATTTCACCCAATCTGAGCAACACATTTTTTCCCAATTGATCAGTTCAACGATTAGCTGCATTAATTACGCGATCTTTATAAGATTCCTTCTGTACTACCCTCATTAGATGTCGATTGCGACGGGAATCACAAATATTGCCGCAATAAAAGCATAAAGATTTAAAATCAAAAGAATCACAACCACTTGCAGAACCAGAACTGGAGGGCCTCTCTGATGTAGGTAATTTGGGTTGATTTATCGCCGTCTCCATTATAACTGTATTGGAAATATAAAAATTATGTTCAATGTGTAATAAGCATTAAAAATATTTAAATATTTCAGTTTAAAGACAAACAATATGAGTATACCATCTATTAATAGTTGTAGACAAAAAGATTAAGAAAAAATTTGAGATTCAATTTAACTAACAGACTGCCTGTTTGTATGCTATAGGTATAATCTTAAAAATTTGAATAGAGAAATATAAGATTTGTCTAGGAAGTGAAGGAAGCAAAATATTTCCAGATAATTTATTTATCACCAAAAACAACGAATCCAAACAGAATACTTTAAAATAACAATATGAAGGCGCTCATCAGACATTGTTTTTCTTAAAACAGTTCTTTGATCAAAATTCTGAAATTTTAATTTTTTTTATTTTCATAAATTTGTATTTGCAAAAAAAATATTTTTAAGTCCAAAACAAGTGTACTATAGTGTATAAATAGAACAAAAAATAAAGTAATTCACCTACACTACAAATCGTAATCAATTTTATTGTTACTTACCAAAAAATTAACAAGATAATAGTCCTTAATTCTTAATTTTCACACTGTATATGTATAACTATTGTACATTTATGCAAATGATGGCACTTCTACGGTGATTTATGTAGGACTTTAATTTTAATGTTTATCAAAAACGACGATCTTGATCACAATACTTAATTTTACGATAACCACCACACAGTTAGATAAAAGTACTAATAGTTCATGAAATTAATTTATTTGGACAGATACTAATAACAGACTGTTTGTCTATATCTATAGTATTTATTTATCCTCGAAACCCCACAAACATGCATCCTTCTTCCCATTGCATTACCATCTTCCACTCGACACAAGAACAGGCTGATAGCGCTAAAGCCCAGTTATTATGTACTCGTACATTAAGTTTTTATATTGGGAAAAGAAAAGTCCCATTACATACTAATCACGAAATCACACAATTTTTAGTAATGCTGACAATAAATATTCCTCGGGAAACCGTAAATCATGTACATTTGTGTTTATAATAAACTGTCCATAGATTTATGTTATGAACTCTTGAAAAATAAAACAAGGTGTAATGTTTCCAAAATAATGAAAACACAATTATTATTTTTAACTACAATCACTGGTTTACAAACATCAACTTAACTTACATCCGATTTATATCAATAATTTACATTTATTAATTAAGAATAAGTTCACAAATGGAATTAAAAATGAAAAGACGTTTATTTCTCAGGACAGAAAGGAAGTCTGGCATCATGGCAATCTGATCAACATGTGCGAATATGAAACATAGGTAAATACGCCATAGATCAGTTTCAGGATAGAGGAGGCGCAAAAATTTCAAATCATTTAAATGACATTTCTGTTGTTCATAGATGAAAATTTATTTAACATTGCAGAAGCAGATTTGTTTTCTCTACAACTTTTATCTAAAACTTTTCATCAGAATTCCTTTAATTCTCGATATATTGCGATTTATATGATTTTATAATGATTTTCAACCCCTTCCCGGGGGCGAATCTCAAAAATTTGTTCAGAACTGAATTCCTGAGATAAAAAGCTATAGTAATTCATACATTACATCGCCTCAGCAAAAATCAGTTCACTTTCGTTTGTTTTTAATTGGACTAAATTCTTTTTCTACCATTTAAAGGTGCACCGCAATATTTTTTAGTTTTAAAAAATTACCAGGCTCCAGTTTGTGTATCTTCCTAAAAAAAATACTGTGCTGAACTTACTTATTGTTTAAAAAAGTTTTAATTTTATCTTATATTACCATTAAATGTATGTAGTTTATTTATTGAAGACTTGTATATATATGAAGTATTTATTAATTTATAAAATTGAAAACATAGAATTGTTATTGATTAATAAAATACTCTCAATTAACACTTATGGTTTTACTTCCTATAATAGCAGTGTTTTAAATATCAAAAATAGAGACTAAATAGCAGGTAATTTATACAGTTTCTATGTCCGTCCGTTTTAAGATCCAGCGGACGAACGGTAAGTGCTAGTGCTTAGGTATAAACTGATTGGGAATCAGCATTTTCTGAAACATCTCCAATGGCGAAAATCTTCACATCTGATCTTCATGGGGCCACGTGACTTTGCTAACTCCAAAACTATATAATCTACATACATATTTTTATATTTGGGAAGCTGATATATATTTATATAAACATATTTTTTTTATACAGTGCTGTTCATTAAACTGAAATTACTGTTTACAAGTCTACGTGTAAGCCACACTGTAGCGCTTCGCTACTTGTTTATTAAAGATTCATTGTTAATTATTGCATTCCTTCTGCTTTATAATTTTTGCCGCAATAAATCAAATCAATATTCTTAAAATTACGCATTGTTGGTATTAGATTTTTATCACGTTCTTAATGGAGGGGTTAAACTTAATTATAAAACAATGAAGTTATTAAATAATATACATTTAATAATTACAAATATACCTTTAATAAATACGAAATTTAACTACTTTTGATAACCTCTAAGCGCTCCGTCAAACTGAAATTAGTGGTATTTCTCTTCTGTTTCCCAATAGACGCCTTAGACTAGATAAGAGAGAGGACGGGTAACATGTATTGAACTTTGCGCATTGCAATTGTGTCCAAATTTTGATGAGACACTTTTTTTTGGGGACAAACATTGCTGGTGACATCGAAGTTATTTTGTGAAATGTTGAAAACATTTTGAGTGAGAAAGTATAACATTTTAGTGTTTTTATATGGTGGGTTGTTCTGGTTATAGTTGAAAAAGCCGAAATGAGAAAAACGAGCCTGTAATTTTCACAGGTAACTAATAAAATGTTGTATAGTTGAAAGTTTATAATTTTCGAAATATTTTCGTTACATGATCATTTAAGAAAGAAGCTCCACTACAATTGATTAAGAATCTTTAAATTTGCTTATCTATGTTTAGTCAATTAAAGTCTTTCAATTATTTCATGGGTAAACGACAAATTAATAGCTTGAATTATTCCAATGTCAAGGTTTTTCCCAGTGGCAGGTAATTATGTTTTCATTCAGAAATAAATGTCTAAAATGTATTAATATCTGTGTTGAAGTGACATTGACTTTTTGATAATAAATACAATTTACTTGTTTACTTTTAGGTTTCCTATGAATGCTTCCAAGAGACTTGTCCTTTGGGTTCTTGACTGGCATCCTACAGCAAATAATGATAAACTTTGCTCCAGGCATTTTGACAGGAATTTATTTTACACTATTGTTAAAAAACATATTTTCTTGATAATGCAGTAACGACAGAATTTGAAGAATTGCCTAAATACCTCTAGGGGGTGCCACAAACAAAACAGGTAAGCCCAACTCTACTACAATATTGATTAATAATATTTTGTAAAAGGCTGATCAAATGTATTGTTACAGGCTAGAAAGAGATATTTTCATGAAATTGGAGAATCTTCCTTCTCTACTTCTCTAACGCCATCCATGCATAATGAGATTACTAGTTCAAATATGGAGCAGAAAACAGTCAAAGTATTGCAGCAACCAATCAGACGCTATAAAATAACAATAAAGAGCTTAAAACAAGTTATTTCAGATTTAAAAGAAAAAGAATTTACTATTTTTGGAGCGTTCCAGGAGGCTCGATAATTTACCCGACATCATTAGTGAATTATTGAAGCGTAAGTTGGGAAAAAAATATTCTCCCGAGTTGAGAAAATTTCCTATAACCTTAAGTTTTTTTTCTCCAAAGAGCTATGATTATGTTCAGCAGGTTTTTAATACATGCTCATCTCATCAAAGCACCATTGGAAAGTGGTTTAAAATGTATATGCATGAAAGTATACATACAGTTGTCACCTGGCTCTCATTATTTCCATTCGCACGCAATTCGAGTGGGATGGAAATAAATTCCATGGTTACGTAGATTACGACATGAATCTGCAAGATGATGAAAATGATATGGCAAAAGAAGCTTTTGTCATGATGGTTAATTGCATTAATGGACAATGGAAATTGCCAGTGGGATATTTTTTTATAAGTGGATTAAGTGGTGAGCAGAAAAGCTCTTGTATCTTATAGTATAAAACTAATTCATGGGACAGAAGCATGTATTGTTTCATTAACTTTTGATGGAGCCCTCTCAAACATTTTTATGCTTCAAATTTTAGGATGTAAAACTGATTTTTTAAATTTAAATCCCTATTTCCCTTTAGATAAGAAAAATATATGTATTTTATGATTACTGTCATTCTAAAATTGGTAAGGAATACATTTGGGGAACGTAACATTTTTATTGATGGTAATGGAGAATTTATCAAGTGGTGCTATCTTGAAAAATTGGAAGTACTTTAAGATTCAGAGGGGTTACACTTGGGTAATAAATTTGGAAAAGCGCAATTCAATTTTTTCAAACAAAAAATGAAAGTAAAATTGGCAGTACAGCTGTTGCAGATGCGTTATCCTATTGTGAAGAAGAACTAAGTCTTCCAGATTTCAAAGGGCAACCTGTGAATTTATTAAAATCTTCAATAATGTTTTTGACATATTAAATAGCAGGTCGCTTCTACCTCCAGGATTCAAAAAAGCACTTTGTCCAAAAAATATTGTTCAAACAAGTTTTATAAATGAAGCAATCACTTATATTTCAACACTAAAGTTTGCAGATAATGGGGATTTAATCATAAAATCTAAAAGAAAAACGGGATTTCTAGGGTTAATTACCTCTTTGAAAAGCTCATTGCTTTTGTATAATGAGTTAATTACTCAAAAACAATTATTATTATATCTTCCAATATATAAAACTTAAAACTAGTGAAGATCATCTAGAACTTTTTTTCAGTTCTATTCGCTACAAAGGTGGTTAGAATAACAACCCTCAACTTGTCGACAATTTACGTGTGTCTAAAAGATTATTAGTTGGGACAGAGATTCGAGACAATGGGCCGCAGTGGCGGCGCTAGCCGCCGCGGGGCCCTGTGTGAGGTGATATTAGGGGGGCCCTTCCCCGGAAAATTTAGGTGCTAAATTAAACATTTTTTAGCCTCTCTAGAGTATTTTTTGTCAGTGTTATATCTCTATATTTCCTAGAAAAAATTGTCTAAAATAAGAACCTATGTGCTTTACTTATGGTCATCCACAACACTAAATAAAAATGTATTTAATTAATTGGATAAACACTAGTGAAAGGCTGAAATCTAAGTACATTTTGTTTTTAAACGGCGATCATCTGTAGGTCTAATTAAAGCGACGCCCATTCTTGTCCTTCAACATGATTTTTCAGAGCGAGCGTAGCTGTAGTTATTATTTATGGATTTCACTTTACTCATCTAATTAGTTTTCTACTTATTGTACTGGAAGATTGTTAATTTTTTTATATCCTTGGCTACTTAGTGAACGACTCGTTACGTTAGGCCGTGAAGACACCTCAATTTAAATGAGTTAATATTAACATAATATGCACATATTGCTTTTGAGCTGAAGATCTGTTTTTATAGTTAGTATTTATGATAGTTAAAACAGAGTGTTGCATATTTTAAAATATTTATTTTATTTTACGAGTATTTACATATTTTTATATTACATATTACAATACCTATTTTGAAATAAGTAACGAGGGATGGGTAGTGTACAAATAAGACAGCAAATAATCAGATGTCAGAAATTATAATATCATAAAAAAACTAACAGATGTTAATATTATATTTACAGTTGAAAAGTAAAACTTATGTTTACGTTTTAAAACTTAAAACTACGGCAAAAAGTACCGAAATTTATGAAAACATATTACTACATACACATATAAACATATCACTTTATTTTTTTATACTTTATTTTTAAAGCTGTACTCTCCTGCTCTTTTTATGAGCAAAATTATCAATCAAAGCTTTAAAATCTAAACTATGTGATACTTCATTTTCAATTGACAATATTGCTAGAGAAGAAAGACGGTGTTGTGTCATGGTGTTGCGGAGGTAAGTTTTGATAAGCTTCAATCTTGAAAAACTCCTTTCCGCAACAGTGACAGGAATGGTCAACACAATTCTTAGGGGGATGAATAGATTGGGATATATACCACTCAGGTTGTTAATCGTGATGAACTTCAATGCCCTAAGTATTCCGCTTTGGTTGAGTTGGCCTTTTTCCTTGCTTTTCTTGTCTGCTTCTTCCACAACATTTGGAAATATTTTTAGTTCCTCAAACAATTCCAGTCCGTCTATGTCACGTTCGTTCCCGTCGGTAAGAGCAGTTTGAAGGTCTTTGCAATGATTTGAAAGTTCTTTGTCTGGCATTGACGACACATTCAATACGTTGTACAACAACCCAAAAATGTTTTCGTGTTGCTTCAAGGCTTCAAATCGTGGCTCACAGCTGACACGTTTTGTGTCCACGACTACATTAAAGTAGCTTTTACTCTGAATGCCTCGTCAGTTGCTTCATAGTCAAACATTTTCTTCTGCCAATTCTCTAGCTGCTACAAATGCAGAGTCAAACCCATTTTCTCTGTACTGATCCAACCAGTTTAAAAATACCTTCAAATGGTGTATTGCTGCCTCTAAATTCATACTTGGACTTTGCCACATTTTACTAATGGCGTGAATTTGGATTAGAATGTCATACCAAATCACCAATGAAACGATGAACTCAAACGTCGATATTTGATTCTCCAAGGACTGGCATTCGCTGATCAGGGCACAATCAGTACTTTTCTTTCTTAAACTACACAAAGCATCACATACTTGGTCTAGTTGGAACCTTACTGCTTTCACCGATTCAACCCTACACTCCCACCTCGTTTCTGAAAGAGGCTTAAGTGAGATGTGTACATGTTCTTTTAGAATGGACCATCTCTGACTTGAACTAGAAAAAATCGTGTATAATCTTTGTAAAGTGCCAAAAAATGTATGTGCTTGTACACAGGGTGATGCAGTGTCACCTAAAACCAAGTGTTTATCGAGCATTTCTACAAACATCTGGTGGCACTCACCTGTGACTCATCTAGTTATACAAGTAGTGGAGTGAGAGAGCCATCATTTCACAGGACGGCGAGTAGCGTCAGAGCCGCGCGCCCAGACTATTTGTCCTACTCACGGCGTCACATACAGACTTTTCATGCTCATGCTCGAAAGCACTTATCGTTCCGCAAACACTAGTTGCCCGAGTGTTCATGTTTCGGTCACCGTGTACCAAGTTTGATTGAAAAAATGTAGTTTATAACATTTAATTTTATTTTTAATAATACTGTATTTGTTCAAATTCAATCTATATAACTAATACAAAAGCCTGCGGGGCCTTTTTATATGCATGTATGCACTCTGTCACCCAGGAACCAGGAAGACTGGTGTAATAATCAAATACATAAATAATAATACAAATGTTTAAAATGTGGACTCGTAGATATTTCTTGAAAGGCCCCAAATTACTTCTGGATGTGTTGTCTGTCTAGTTGCAGTAGCATAGCAGTTTCGCGATTTAAAAAGTTTGATTTCATACTTCAATACTTGCGGGGCCCCAGACTTTAAAACATTAAAACCGTGTAGAAAATATTTTTATACATATTTATTTTTAAGTATAAAATTGAAATAACCTCAGATCCTCAGAATAGGGGAAATATTAGATAAAACCTTCACAGCTTTCTGAAAAATACTGACAGATTGATAGCGCCTCCCGGGGCTCCGGGAGGCGCGGGGCCCTGTGCGATCGCACAGCTCGCACATGCCTGGCGCCGCAATGTGGGTAGGAAATTGCATTCCTTTAGAAGTTATACCTATTTTAACAGGATCGAGTAGGTTTCAAAACCCCGAATTAAATATCAATTCAAATGTGTAAAGGCATTATTTATGAGAATAATGAACCGAATGAAGATTATAGTTTGCAATCAATTTGGGAGGATCATGATAATATAATGAACAGTAACATTATTAGTAACTGTTCACTCCAAATTGTTGTTTATATAGCTGGTTTTGTGGCATATCAACTCTTAAAAAACATAAAGCTCGAAGAGTGTTTAGGCGCATTGAGCAGTAGTCGCGAAAAATTTTTGCGTTCACTTATATAAAAAAAAGGACGTGGAGGACTTGTATACCCATCTAAGGACATTTGTCGAAATATGTAAGCTTCATGAACATTTTTCACGTATTCATACAACCAATCCCACAAAGAATAATTTTATAAAAATATTGAAAAGTAAAATTATGTTTACTTGTATGGAAAATAATTATTTCAATAATTTGGAAGAACATATATTAAATTGTAGGACTAACCATATTTAGAGAGAACTGTATGAAATGTGCCATATTTTATAGGGGTCGTCGGAAAATAATTATTAAACATCAGGTAGGCATCACATGAAATATAACTTCTGTAATTCTGACGATAGTAATACCGAAACAATTGTCAAATTTTTTAGAATGTTTACCATTTCTTCAATATGTTGTGGAATTATTTAGAAACTTATAGTTTCATTTACAAACGTAATATGAGTAAATTCCACAGAGTAAGGGTCGAAACAGTAAATTTCATTTATTTTTATATTTTTTCTCAACATTGATATACTCATTATTGAGTTCAATTTAAATGATTAATTTATATTCTGATAGGTATTCCCTTAATGATTATTTCTTTATTCAATTTAAATAATAACATTTCTTTTTTCTGAAATACACATCAAAATTCTCAATTATACTTGCTTACTTTATGTCAACTTGTACTGTTCTGCGAGTTGTTAGAAATTTCTTGTAAATTTTTTTTAATAAACATGAGAAAAAGTAAAATTGAATGCATTAATTTTCCTCACATGTGTTACCAAAAATCACTCTGCTCAGGTCAAACCTCACAATTGCATTGCGCATGATACGGCCTGACAGATGGCTTCAAATTACAATCTTGTGTTTTGTGTTACTGGTCATCTCTCTTACCTAGTCTAACGTTTAAGGTACGCGTCCACTAATCGGCGTCAAACGGATGGTAAGTATCGGACTAATCGGATTATTTGATTAACTACATTGTTTCAAATAGAACTGCGTTCACCTATCGGCATCGAAGCGACCGCACTTCGGCATTTCCGAACGGGATTCCAAAGACGAAATCAAAATTCGTTTCGTGCGGACACTGCCGATGCTGATAGTACGAATACCGACAAGTACACGCAGGCACGGGGGTTTTCTTTCCAAAGTTTATTATAGGAGCATATTTTGTTTTGTTAATAGTTTGTGACTTTCGTCTCGTCCACATTGTTTAAAAGTAATTATGGATGTAGCAAGACTTATCACGATTGTGCAAGAGTATGAAGAAATTTACAATCTGCGGCATCCAGAATATTCTAATATTCTTCGCAGGGGCAATATTTGGGATGAAATCGGAACGAGAATGAATGAACCCAGTAAGTAAATAATATGTTTATAAAATGTAATAAATAAATCGCCATGCCGTAATTTTTTTGTAATGGCATTGATGTTTATGTAATTTTTAAAAAGCCAATTTTTTATATCGAATTTTTGGTGAGTAGTCGTGGTTTGGACTAGTTGATTTTATTATTCAACCCCTTCAGGGGCGGAGAAAAAGAAGGTTAAATTTTATTAATAAAAAACATGGCTGGAGAAAAATTCATTTAATTTTTTGACTCGGTGGTGCTGCACTAGGGTAATATGACATTATAAAAATATAGTAAGTTAAATCTTTATTTATCTACTGATAACTAGTTTATTCTAATCGTCTTCCAGCCGCAACTCTTCTCATTTGCCATTCTACTGACCCTACTTCGGAGTTGAAGTATGCTTTAAAAGAATCTCGAACATTTAGGGCATCACGTCGAGCCACACCTACTCCTCTTAAACGCTGCAAACCTATCATATCGGAAAGGGAAACGCGTTGATCATTCTCTGTCCATTGGCATGAATCATCTTTTAAAAAGTTATGAAGGCAGCAAGTTGCCATTACAACACAGACAACATGTTCAGGGGACATGCTCAGTTTTAGTTCAAAAATCCTAAACTTTCGTGTTAAAATTCCGAGAGAGTTTTCCACCGGGTTTCTTGCCCGACTCAATCTATAATTAAACACTTTTTTCTCTTCGTCTCCTTGAGCATCATCACGTGAATACGGTCTCATTAAAAATGTGCTTAATGGAAATGCTTCATCCCCAATTATAACATGGGGCAGAGTTACTTGAGTCTGTGGTAGCCTTTTTGGGGGAGGCATATTGAAATTCTCGCCCATCAGTCGTTGACCCAAAAGAGAATTTCGAAATATACCAGCATCTAAATTTTTACCAAATGCACCCACATCAACACTGATAAATCTATAGTTTGCGTCAACCAGTGCTAAAAGTACTATGCTAATATATTTTTTGTAGCAAAAGAAATCTGATCCGCTATGTGGTGGTGCCTGAATTAGCACATGTTTGCCATCCAGAGCGCCGACCGCATTTGGAAAGTTCCATTTTTCCCGAAAACATTTTTCTGATGCAGTCCACAACTTCTCATCTGGTGCTGGCATAACAATTGGTTGCAGAACCTTGCATATTGCATTGCAGGTTGAATATATTATTTCTCTTACTGTACGCTCACCGAGTCGAAAAGAAAAAGCCAGAGCTCGAAACGAGTTTCCAGAAGCCACAAATCTGAAACAGAAAATACAATATATTTTTTATAATTCACGTATAAAAGAGACTTCATTATAACATTGTTTACAGTGTCACAATGAAGCTCTTTGAACACTGTTTTAGTAATTTTTAGTGTACAGTTGGTTATTGTATTTAGTTTTATTTTTATTTGACATTTGACTTTAACATTAACACAAATTATAAATAAAATGGTATAGCGTTGTTCTAACTAGCACATTATTATATTAAATGTTCTTAAATGTAAATTAGAATGATTTATATATTAAAAATATTAATGAATAAAGTACGGTAACATTTATTTATCATTGACTTGTCAATTGTTTATTTTCATATTGAATAGGATCAATATATAGGTATACATAACGTTCGATTTTTGGGATAAATTACCGTATATCTATGTGAAGATGTATTACAGAAATAATTCTGTTCATGATATAATATAAATAGATTGCAAGAGCATATACGAAGAAGCTCTTTTTTAAACAAATATCCATCCTCTGTTTGCTTAAATGAAAGTTGCTTACGATTTCCACAATTATTCGGTTATAATATGTCAAAAGTCAGAAGTGCTGAATAAAACCATCTGTGATCTGACCAATCAGGAATCTACAGAATTACCAACTTAAATTCAAACCACTCCTAGTTTAAAAACAGGGATTATATGAAATCATATTTTATTTAAAACATTAAATAAATGCGAATTATAAAAAATATTGTGTAAAACTTGTGCCACAATGACTTTCTGTAGTACTCGTGAATAGCGCAACTCACCGCTTCGCGGTTCGTTGCGCAAACTTCACTCGTACTACAAAACGAGTCATTGTGACACTTGTTTTACAAGTAACTATTAGAATATTTTTGTTTCTTGCAGGTAAACTATGCAAAGAACGGTGGACTGAAACTAGGGATAATTTTCGGAAAGCTATGAACTTGCGAAAAACCAAAAGTGGCCAAGGTGCATCAAAGTTAAAGCCTGCCAAGTATGAAAAAGAACTTAGCGTTTCTGGCCCCATATTTGAACGACGAACAAGAAAGGCGATCGAACTTATCACAGTTTTCTCCTACTGCTACTTCTCAAGAAAGTGATATTGAAGAAGAATCTGAAAACCCAGAAATGGTGTTGACTAGCCCTACTCCCCACATTCCTCCCCCTTCACCCACCACATCAGATACACTACCTTCTACTTCATACTCATCAGCACCATCAATAATTGTTCGTGGCAAAAAAAGGATTAGAAAAGTTGTTCCGCAAAATGCAACTGCCGCCTCAGTTTTGCAAAACTATTTGTCACAAAAGGAAAAAGTAGATCCGCCAGAGCCGGCAGATCCTTTAACTGACTTCTTTATCAATATGGCTAACACCACAAAAACTTTTCCAAAACGAGATCAGATTTTGATAAAGAATCAGTTATTCAAAATAGTTAATGACGTCGAACTAAGATTATTGACTGAAAGTACTGCCACAACCGAATTAAATTTTTCTTCTCCGGATGTCTACCACCAGCAGGGCCGTATTTTATCTACAAGCTGTATCCCACCCAATACGCAGACAACCGAATAAAACATTTCTGCAAGTTTCCAAGAACACCAGAAGTCTGTATGGTCCCCAAACTGCATTCCATCCAGAATTCAAAGTGATGTAGAAGAATCGAATCCGTTTGTAAAAACTTTTCAAAATGTATCGTCAGGCAGCGCCAGTTCCACCGCACATGACCATTTCAGATTTTGCCTAGTGCACCTAGTGGTAAAACCGGCGCTGCCTTTTACTTTCTTTTCATTATTAATAAACATAATATTAGATTTTCTTAAGAATCACTTTTATTCTTTGACCTTATTGTATCCCACTGTTTTTAGGATAATTTTTAGTTCAATATATTGGGTCACAAGCAAAAGTTGTGCAGTCAAAAAAATTAGTTATTTTAGAAATGAAAACTTGAAGGGCTTAAATAGATCATGCTAAAAACGGTAAAACTTATTACTTAAAATATTAATTTTCTAAATCATACATACCTTAAACTGACTGCCAATCTTTCCTCTGGTCCTATAGATTCCCTAAATGGTGTATTTTGTCGAAATAAATTTGGTCTTAAAATATTTAAAAGTGCTTCAAATCTAACGTGTGACATTCGAAAATATTCAAAGAACTTTCTTTCATCTCGAACTAAATCACAAAATAAACTGTGATATTCCCCGAATATTGGTCTTTTTATGTTAATATTATACACCCAATATTTCTTTCCTTTTCTTTCGTTATCTTCTTCTTCTAACAACACGCAAATAATTATAACATATTTTTCGTTCAGTAACGACATTGCTTTGGCTTCAATAGCAGGAAAGAAATGACTGGCTCTCCGTCGTAGAGAAATGCTGATACCGATCCGTGGTAATAAACGTAGGACGCAAAAAAAATCCGATTCGACCTGTAATGTCTTTCTTATTTATTAAAAGTTTTTATTATGGGTGGGATAAATTTCAAACACTCGGTATGGCTACTTACTAATTTATTTAAACACTAACTCACTAATCACTAACACTTAATTTATATATACAGTATATTCACTTAGACTAATTTATATAAACAGTTCACTAATTTATATTCACTAATTTATTTGTTTATCTCACGATGTCAAATTATCAACTAACTAACTCTTCCTTATCAGTCCCCTCATATATTAAAGCCATTTTTACTAGTAAATTCCGGACTGCGGCTTACACACACAAATAACTTTTCTGGCCTTTTCTAGATAACTCTGGTCACAAAAACCAGTTCTAGATAAGATAGTCTCAATCGTAAACAGTTTTTTATAACTGCGTATCCGCCATAATTTTAACTATTATACCTGGCTTAGACAGGGTCGGTTTTAGAGACTATCCAATTGTGCTGTTTCGTAACATTACCACCTCCTTAAATGGAAGTTCCTCCTGGAACATTTGTGTAGCCGAGACTGGATGTTTGAATCGGCAACTGGCCCTATTTCTACACTTTCCGATCTTATGGAAATAGCAGGGCACCGTCTTTATCGGATACTGATAACGGGGGTTGTAGCTGCAAATTAATATCTGGACACCGGTATCTTGAAAGATAATCTCTACCATGTTCCTGATGATTCGCCAATCCAACTGGTTACTCGTTATCTTAGGTATAGCCAGTTTCTTCACGTTGGATTCCAACACATGGTTTCGGAGGTTTCGAAGTGCTTCCCACACATCGCGGTAGGTAGATCGATCTTGGAATTCATTTTTAGTTACCACGTAGAAAACGTACCGCGAATTATGTTTCAGTTTCAGTGTCTTGCCAGGGGCTGGAAAATGGTCTTCAAGTTTTTCTAATTGCCCGAACTTCTTTCGAAAGACGGTTGCCAACCCTCGTGCGTTATTGATACGGGCGGGGATGTTGTATGCCAGTAATAATCTTCCGGGAGAGTGAACAAATCTTGTTGTTGTTCCGAAGTGACTCCATAGCTTTCCCGGTACCCCCATACGCGCCCATAAATTCATCGAAGGTGGGGTCAGACACATCTCGAATAAGGTTCACTCCTTCCTCTATGTCATGGTCTCCTTCGAATGGCGCTAGTCGGTTTTGGTGAACTACTTTTGGTTTTCCGTTGGGGATCTTGCTTAAGCGATATAAAACATCATTGATCCTTTTCTTGATTAAGTATGGACCTTCCCAGGATTTCTGTAACTTTGGAGAAAATCCTTTTCTCTTCGTTGGGTTGTGTAACCATACTTTGCCCCCTTCTTTAAAACCGCCTTCTGTGGCCTGCGTGTCGTACCGACTTTTCATTCTGTCGCTGGCAACTTGAAGATTTGTTCGAACTAATTCATGAATATCATCCAGCCTTCTTCTCAATTGGACTGCGTAGTCTTCGCCTGCTAGATCTTCTCCAGGTCGGTAGCCAAATTCCAGGTCACAAGGAAGCCTCATTTCACGTCCAAACAGGATTTTCGCCGGTGTTTCACCCGTGGATTCATTGACAGCAGATCGATAAGCCAATGCGAATAGGGAAATATACTGGTCCCAATCTCTCTGATGGCGGGATACTACTTTGGGCAGGTATTTTCCAATAGTCCTGTTCATTCTCTCGACCATTCCATCTGACTGTGGATGTAAAGCTGTTGTCCTGGTCTTCTTCATTCCCAGCTTCTCGCAAATCTCCTGGAATAGATGGCTTTCAAAATTTCTTCCCTGGTCACTGTGGACTTCCAAGGGTACTCCATATCGGCTGATAAATTCCTTCACCAATACGTCCGCGACAGTTGTGGCCTCTTGGTTCGGGATAGCGTAAATTTCCACCCACTTTGTGAAATAATCCATTACAACCAGTATGTACTTGCTAGCATTTTCTGTCGTCGGAAGTGGTCCAGCGATATCTAAAGCAATCCTTTCGAAAGGGCTTCCAACATTGTACTGTTTCATGGGTGCCTTTCTCTTGCGATGTGGACCATTACTTCGTAGCACAAGTCGTACATTTCTTACACCAGTCGTTCACATCGTCGGAGCTGTTCATCCAATAAAACCTTTCACGGACTCGCTGAAGGGTTTTCTCCACTCCCAGATGTCCTCCCGATGGACTGTCGTGTAAGCGCGACTGTTAAGTTCACTGCCTTCTCTCTATCGGACCAATTATTCACTCTAGCGGCTGCCTCAAATTGTTTCACATAATTGGTCCACGACATTTTTCCATCGAACGTTGGGGCCTTCACTCGGGTAAAACTGCCAATGTCTTCAAACTCAGATACTGTTTCTGGCTTGCAAGGTTTCGTTTGCTCGGTCTTCTTTTCTTCCTCTGGCGTGCTTCGCGTTCTTGAATCGGAAATCTTTTCCTCCAACTCCTTGATTTTCTCGTCTGTCGTTGTAATCTTATTCTCGATTTTCTCGTCCATCGTTGACATTTTATTCTCGATTTCAGTTTTTAGAGACGAAATTTCATTTTCAACGTCAGCGGCAATGTCGTTTTTCATTAATAAGATATCGGCGGATATATCGTTCTTCAAAGTAGAAATCTTCTCGTCCATATTAACAGAAATGTCGATCTTCATAGCAGAAATATCGTTCTTTATAGCCGAAATATCGCTTTTCACATTCGTAGAAATCTTCTCTTCCATGCCAGAAATATCGTTCTACATAGCAGAAATATCGTTCTTTACATTAGTTGAGATCTTCTCTTCCATGGCAGAAATATCGCTTTTCACATTCGTTGAAACCTTCTCTTCCATGCCAGAAATCTTCTCGTCCATGTTCTCTTGCATGGCAGAAATCTTCTCGTCCATGTTACCAGAAATTGACGAGATTAAGGTGGAAGCCTCGTCATTAAATAAAACTGTTTCTGAATCAAAGCCGTCATTTTCCAGTGCCACTTTAAGTCTTTCTACTAATTCACTTCTCTTACCGGACGTTTCAAACTCACGATCTTCCAATTCCGCTCGTAACTCCGCCACTTTCAGGTCCCTTAATCTCTTTGCCATTTTTACGTAGATATTTATTTATATTACCCCACACCTGACACCAATGTAATGTTTTTCATATTTATTAAAAGTTTTTATTACGGGTGGGATAAATTTCAAACACTCGGTATGGCTACTTACTAATTTATTTAAACACTAACTCACTAATCACTAACACTTAATTTATATATACAGTTTATTCACTTAGACTAATTTATATAAACAGAGTAGTTAATACACGTATGTTCTGTGACACTTTCTCGGATGAACAGGCGGATGGCCTATGTGTGGTTACCGATAGAAAGAAGTTTCCAGAGGGTTTACAAGAAGTAGAAGAAGTCTCTAGATGGTTAGCAAGTAATGACGGTAGCGTCTACGGGGGTTATGCAAAAAGTAAATAAGTGTGTATGTTGTTACGTGTATAAGGTATCTAGAGGGTGGTTTAGAAGAAGCGAAGGGGTTTTTAAGGGTAGCGTCTACGGGGATTACGCAAAAAGTAAGGGTGTATACAAGAACGGGGGTTATGCAAAAAGTAAATAAGTGTGTATGTTGTTACGTGTATAAGGTATCTAGAGGGTGGTTTAGAAGAAGCGAAGGGGTTTTTAAGGGTAGCGTCTACGGGGGAGGGTAGCGTCTACGGGGATTACGCAAAAAGTAAGGGTGTATACAAGAACGGGGGTTATGCAAAAAGTAAATAAGTGTGTAAGTTTTTACGTGTATAAGGTATCTAGGGGGTGATTTAGAAGAAGCGAATAGGGTTTTAAGGGTAGCGTCTACGGGGGAGGGGAGCGTCTACGGGGATTACGTAAATAAGGGTGTATACAAGAACGGGGGTTATGCAAAAAGTAAATAAGTGTGTATGTTTTTACGTGTATAAGGTATCTAGGGGGTGATTTAGAAGAAGCGAGGAGGGTTTTAAGGGTAGCGTCTACGGGGGGGTTGCGTAAAAAGTAAATAAGGGTGTATACAAGAAGTAATTAGAAGAAAGAAAATATATGGAGGATTGTGTGTGTAAGAGATGAGGGGTAGTGCTTACGAGGGGGAGGGGCTATGCAGTTAGCTGATTTTTTAAGGGTTCTATATTTTGAAATTCTCAAAGGAATGTTATTAGATTGATAACCAACATTTTTTTTAAAACGGATATGTGTGTGAATTCATATCATTTTATAGAAGGTTTTTTTATATTGTAATAAATGAAATCTCACATTATATTAAATTCGTTTAGTAGGTAATATTTATGCGTTATTTCTATAGCTAGGAAGCACGTGCAGGCCAAATCATTTATTCAGACAATAGTGAACTTGTTCCAAATATGATTATATTGCAATGTCATGATTTCTGGTTTATAATTGTTAGTTACTTTATATTACGGAATATTACTTTAGTATCTTTCAAAAAATATATGATATCAACATGATATTGTATTAGTCATTTACGATAAAATCTAAACTGAGTTTATTCATGAAACAGCAGGATTTAGTTTTCTATCAAATTAATAAAAATAGATTTTATGTTGCAGTTTTTTTAAAATCATATTTAACTGATGTCTTTTTCTTATACGGGGTATTTTGAAAGTCTTGAAAGCATGCGCATGATTTCTTTTATAATAAATGAATGAGAGAATTTAGTGTTTGTATCACAATGTCATCGGAAGAGTATAGACGCAAGTTGGAGGAATTTTCTAAAAGCGTTCGAGAATTGAGTAAAGATATTTCAATTTATGAAAATAAGATTAAACTGATAAAGCAATTGGAGCGAATGTGCTTGGAGGATAACGTCTTCAAAAATCGCCGCCTACAAAAAATATCCACAGAATTAAACCGACTACAATATGATGAATAATACAGGATGCCATAAAGGATGAAATTAATAATATTTTTGCAATGACATGTATAATTTTGACATCAGTATTTATTTTAATATTGAAAATTATATTGAATATTGTAAAACGAAAGTTTAAGTATTCATGTAATATAGACATAAATGAGTATACAATGTGTTTCAATAAAACAACTCATCAATTTTTTCTATTTATTTAAGTAAAATTACAATGGTATTACATTTAAAAACCAATATCGTAATCGTTCTACATTAATTTGTGTACAATTGAAAGTCCCATCGGCATGACAAGCATTCGAATGTTTTTTTAAACTTTCCATGGCTGAGGATGTTCCATCAAACTTGCAGACATCAACAACAGTTGTCGTAGAAATTCCATATTCTTCACATTTCTTTTGTAAAAATTCATATTTCTGATTACCGCGAACGTAAATACAATCGACATTAGACATTGTACTTTTCAAAATCTCGTCCAATTTTGAATAATCAACATCGCCAGAAGAATACTTGATTCCATGGATATGGTGTTCCAAAAAGTTGTTTGTTTTTTTATCTTGATTGTTTAGCAAATGAAAGGGTTGTGGCGGCTTAAATATGTAGTGTCTATGTTTATATCCGATTTCGATGGACAATTCCTTAGGATGGAATGTACCCTCGATAATGAAGCCTTGAATGTCAATGAATGCTATTCTCATCGTGGTTTATTTGTAACTGTCTCGCTGTGTATTTCAACACTGGTATTATATGATCGTTTTGATAATTTCCGTTAGGGGGTTATGCTCCAATAAACAGTCATGTATAATTATACAATATGCTCTAGTATTTGCAGGAAATCCTACACCTACTTCAATTTCCACTTTTATATCAACTGTTGATGCCCTCATACCCTCCTCCTGTTTGGAACAGTCTATGACAAAGAGAGCACGATCTTTGAATGCTTCATAGTCCAATGTTGGATGTACTATGCTGGAATTGGTATAGCTTCTATAGAATGAGGCGTAATTATGATAGGCAAGAGTATAGTCGTTTTTTCCGAAATCCATCTTTAATCGTTCGGTGGGCCAAAAATCTCCGTTCAAAGCCAATCTTACATTGTTGGTGTTCAAGTGATCGAATTGCGAAGGATCGTTTGTCTTCTTTTTGCGTCTATCTATTTGAAAGCATACGATAACATATCGAGGTCTCTCGACAGACGAGCTCGTTTTAACTGACCAAATCTCATTTTTAGCGTCTTTCGTTAACGTAGGCAATACACAAAGTTCCCATTTTCTGAACGGAATGAATATTGGTCGATCACTTTTTATTTGCTCCATCATACGTAATTTTATTTCATCGTTAGGATAGACGTGTTTAACTTTCAATGCCATGCTATCTATAACAAATTTTATTGTAGTGTTAGATGTCGTAGTACCTGTTGTTACTTCATTTACTATTACAGCATCGTTATCATGACGAGCACGTATGAATCGAAAAGTTTGTTTTCCATATGTGATTTTAGTATAGTCATTGAATACATTGAAAATGTGTTTTAGAGGAATCAACAATCTAAACGATTTATCAACATCATTCAATAGCGGTTTATTGGGATAATTCCAGTCAGCTAAAGCCATTTCTTTCGATTGTGGATTATAACACAACAAACTTCTTGCGGTACTTACTATACCGGGATCTCGTACTATTTCTATTTCCTTTTCACTTTGAATGTAGGAACAAGAATCGAAGAGGAATGCACCGCAATTTGGCGTTAGATTAACATGTCCTCCTCCGCCACTAACTTCTAATTTTCCCTTAATTTCAAGTTGAGTTTCGTACATGAGAAAAAATGCGTTAGTTTGTTGGATGTCAAATTCCACAGAATCGCTGTTATTGAATGATTTCACATAAGGAACATAGGTGTGAAAATCTTCTTTTCTTATCGACTCTTCATATTGTTGATCTCGGTAAAGGTCCAATATCGAAGATATTTTCGTTGATGGTGGTGTCCTATCAGAACGCACGTACTTTCTTTTTAGTGTCATTCTTCTTCAACTTTAATACGATTGCTTTGAGAAACGCCCGATTTGCAGGAGTTAGATGAAGCTTCGTTCTTTTGAACGATCTGCAAGAGACTAATTTTGTTGTAGATGATGAGGGACTTTTATAATAGTCGTTGTTGATAAGTAGACCCATTAACGTTACAATAGATGTAAAAGTAACGTGCTTTTTTCTCCTCGAAAATTTACTGGTTCGAGATCTTGATTCAACACTCTTACGGTAATGTTGGTGATTTCGTTTGTGCTGCTCACAGCTAAGTAAATCGGATTGTTCGGTCGTTCGTTGATTGCATAACCAGGGTCCACTGTAATTGGGAAACTGAATATTGTATGAGCAGGCTTATCTCCGTCTAACGATCCTTCAGCAATATTGCAATCGAATAGTAAAGTTGATATTTTACAAATGTTAACAGGTAGATCGGAACGGTGGACTTTACCAGGATCTAGTATCTTTGGAGAAAATCCTAGTATTTTACTCAAACTATCAGAGTATTCAAAATCGATGGCGTGCTGTCGACTGTAAATTTCACACTGAAGAGTGTTGTTGTTGGGCTTCAAAGATATATCGGCCACAGTTGTATCCGTCTTCAATTTGAATTGATCGATGAGATGAGCTTCAATATCTGTGATTTCGTAACATCCTAACGGGAAGTTCATGGTGATAAGTCCTTTCTTACGATCATTTTTATTGTAGAAATAAAATTTCTCACCATCGATATTCGGTATAGAATGATACGAATGAAACCCCAACACACCAATAAAGTATTCTTTTTCAGGTTTCAATATTATCGGTGTGGGAGGAGTGAAGGAGAATTCATTCGATGTGGACGTTAAGTTCAACAGTTGAGACATGACTGTGATGTTTATGCGAGTGGTGTATTTAAATAATATTACTAGATTAGAAAAAACAATTTTATTTTTTCAAATAATAATTACATGCATGACAGTTGCGTTGTGAGCTAACCGGACCATCGACATGAGTACGTTGATCCGGTCGATTGTAATGCACAAAACAAGGCAAGCAAATTTGTAAGTTGAAATTCGATTGATATTATTTTGATAATTTATGCCAATTGTCTAATAAATCCCAAGGTTTAACTCGCTCTACCAAATACTTTAGAGGAATAGTTTTCAATTCGGCACTTGTAAAAGACTACAACAATTGTGTGTCGCCAACCAACCATGCTTCAGACATTATAGAGGAATTGCAAACACAAATGTCCACAGTTGATCTGATTGTAATTTTGGTATTGCTCGTAATTGTAAAATATTTTACTGCCAGCAAGATAAGTGACAAGTTCTCTCGGAGGCTTCAGATTACCAAATGAATCGAAATATTCGACGCAGTCATTCATCTTCCTATATGCTACCCAATGCGTGCCTGAGTTTTTAGACACATCCAAATTTAGTATTGCTGATTCACATCGTCGAGGTCCGTTTTTCGGTAGAGAATCGCGCATGTACACATCTCGAAAATATTTTATTTTCAATAATTTGGCAAACTTGATTAATTCATAGTCGAATAATGCTCTATTGGGTAGCTTCAATGGTAGTTTTTTTTCAAGAAAAATCCATATCCACCTTTAGCGTTCTTTCGCAAATACAATCCTTTACCTATAGGCTCCATAGCTTTATTATGACGATGATCTTCTTCCAATTCCTTTTGAGCATTTTTTGCATCGATCACAGTTTTCGCAATTCCCGCAGCACCGCCTGATAATGCTCCCAAAGCTGAAAGTCCAGCGAAAAGAGGTATTAGAGGTAAAAATCCTCCAGATTTAGCTACAGGTATTATTCTAGGTATTGGAACATGTTTTCGGCCTCCGAATTTTTGAATAAGAGATTTTGCTGCTCGCAATGCAAACATCGTTGTATCTGACAGCGAAGATCCCTTTTTCATGGATTTCTTCACCTTCATAACCACATCACGATGAAAAGATCGACGCTTCTTCATACCCATTCCCAACTTGCGTTTAACCTTTATTCCGTTGGTTACGAACCAGGCGGCTGTCTTTTCACCTAATTTAGCGTCTTTTGACTTTACTCGCTCCCAAGCGGCGTTTTCTAGTACCAAATCAGCTTTATGACGATCTGTGAGTGACTTGTTAGATGCGTATGCGATATCGTGATTTTTGCAAGCTGCGTCGAGAGCGTTGACACCTGTGTCTCCTCGTAGTAGCCGTTTTTTCAGACGCGTTCCAGCTATATAAATAGAGGATTTAATATTGTGAAAAAATAAAAATAGTAAAACTTACGTCCACAGTATTGGTAGCCAGGAAAATGAAGCTCAAAAGGCAAGTTGTTTATGAGCGAATTCGTGAATCAACATGAAGACTGGCTATTTGCTCACGATGGAACCTATAATTATAGCTGCAGTGTTTGAAAAAGTATCATAAGATGGAGATTGTTAAACAAGAGCAGTCATTACCGATTGAAAATTTCGATAGCGTTTTGGAAGATAGACGTAGTCGAAAACATGGACTTTTATTACCTGATTCGTTTCGTGCTATTATTTGTGGCCCCAGCGGATGTGGGAAAACAAATATTGTGCTATCATTGCTGTTCGATCCAAATGGTGTGAGATTTGAAAATGTCTACGTTTATTCTAAATCTCTATATCAACCAAAATACCAACTGCTCGAAGAAGTATTGACTGGTGTAAAAGGTGTGGGATATTATCCGTTTAAAGAAAACGATGAAATTGTAAGTCCTACACAATCCAAACCGAATTCGATTTTCATTTTTGACGATGTGTCATGCGACAAACAACAAACAATTCAAGAATATTTTTCCATGTGTAGACACTGAAGTATTGATGTCTTCTACCTATGTCAGACTTATTCGAAAATACCAAAGCAGCTAATACGTGATAACTGCAATATGATTGTAATGTTTAAACAGGATGAAATTAACCTTAAACATGCCTTCAACGAACACGTTTCCACCGACATGTCATTTGAAGAATTCAAGAAAATGTGCTCTGAATGCTGGAATGATAAATATGGCGCTTTGGTTATTGTTAAAGACTTTGATTTACAAGATGGTAGATATCGTAAAGGATTCGATATGTATATAAAAATATAATAATTATTTAACCATTCATTTTTCATTATGATGTCATCTGATGCAGACGCTGTGCGAAAACGAAAAATTGCAGATCTGAAACGAATTATTAGAAAAAAGTATTTATCTTTTAAACTGAACAAAACTGAGCATGATGAGACACTAAATAGAATTTTCAAACCTATATCTAATCCACTCAAAGATATCGTAAATATTATGAATACATCTAAGGCAAACAAGCAGATTACAGCAACCCTACCTCCACCACCACCACCACCACCACAGCCCACATCATCTAAAGAGAAAAAGAACATGTTCCCAATTTTATCAGTGATGAAGAATTATACAGTTATGATCCGAAAAATGAATCAGTATTTACGGATGATGATGATGATGATGGTGAACCTCAAGTGAATACTAGTGAACATTTCTCACCACGAACAGTCAACGAGTACATCGAACAATATCCTACAATGGGTCGACAATGTGTCATCGATTTCTTTAACGGAGACTCACAAATCGATGATTTGTACGGTCCAAAGTATAATGCTGAAAACGATCAGTGGACTCTGGGGAATAAACGCATAAACTTTGACGCAAAAAACGGAGATATATTCGTAGAAGGAGATAAGGGATGGGATAGAATACCTGCTACTCCAGGTCTTTACCAATTACTTTTCTACCAACATCCCAAATATACCGAAGATGATTTACATACATACAAAATATTATTGGAACGAACGGGGGTTCATTTAAAAAAAGATAGAACACTAAAAGGTTCTCAGCGGTGGAAGTATATTAATATTATTAAAAAGCAATTTATTATAAGACGAAACACTACCACTAACATCGTAGGTAAAGGATTACCTGATCACATCATGACCTATAATGATAAAGATAAAGAGTACGTTTACTGGGACGATGTAAACGAGATTGTTGAAAGACTTAGAGAGTTAATAGCTTCCAAGGATGCAGGTAACACTTCCAATGATAATGAGATTGTTGCCATTATACATGAACTTCGTGAAGCCGATTATATATATTAACCATCGATTGATTTATGTTCATTTTCAAAATGAGTCTCGACAAGTTTGGTCGACATTCTGACGCATATAAAAAGAAGTATGATACAAATCTCGAAGCACGATTTAAAAAAATCGAAATAGCTCAATTGTCGTTGAACACAAGTATTCAGCAAATAAATGATAAAATAAAATCCTTGATAAATAATGGTATAACTCAAAAGTATGTAGATAATGCAATAGAATCAAATAGAAAATTTATAGTAAACATACTTGACAAAAAAATGAAAGATACATTGGATGAAATACATAGAAACTATGATTCAAGGATTGCTACTCTCAATACAAACATTCCGATAAAAAAATATGTCGATAATCTCGTTTCATCGACAAATATCAGCAGACAGATACACCAATTCGCAGAAAAGTATCACACAAAGTGTCTAATCAGCTTTAGGGGCACGAAGAAATTCAACAAGAACTTTTACGTTTTGGATACGGAAGGTACGGCTTTTGTATTCCCTTTTGATTGTAAAATTGAAAATTGTAAACATTATGCTTCTGATGACAGCGTTTTATTGAAGAATAATATGGAATATCAGTATCAACAGTTAAACGGCCTTAGCATAAAGAAGAACGATAAAATTCAAATTGGGTAGTAGAGATTATTTTTGTATGGATCTTCTCGTACAGTGTAATTTAGAAGAAGAACAATAATTGATGTTTAGAATATATATATATATATATATATATATATAACAAAATAACCTTCTTTGCTCACTATACATCATGTCTGCAGACAGGATTCAACTTGTTAAAGAATTGCATAAACCGATTCGACGAAATTATCCACGTCGACGAACAATAATCAAAGGTCTTGATGACTTATGGCAAATGGATTTAGCCGAAATGAGACCTTATGCAAAGCATAATAAAGGATTTAAAATGATTTTGGTGGTTATCGATTGTTTCTCGAAATTCATGTGGACTCGTCCACTCAAGACGAAAACAGCCGAAGAAATAACACGAGCATTTTCGAGTATTATCAGGAGTCGAACGCCAAAAAATCTACAATCAGATCAGGGAACGGAATTTTACAATAGTAAATTCAAATCTCTAATGAAAAAACATAATATCAATCATTATAGTACATTTAGTATGAAGAAAGCTGCAATTGCAGAAAGAGTTATTAGAACCCTCAAAACGAAACTCTATAAACATTTCAGCTTAATTGGGAAATACCAATGGATCGATATTTTACCTCAAATCACAAAGGAATACAACGACACAAAACATAGTAAAACTGGATACAAACCATCAGAGGTGAATCGAAGTAACGAAAAATTGATTTTAAATAAGAAATTCAGTTATTTGAAAATCGCCGGACCCAGAAAATTAAATGTGGGAGATATTGTGCGAATAAGTAAAGCGAAACATGCTTTTGAAAAAGGTTACACTCCCAATTTTACAACTGAACTATTCAAAATTACGAAAGTCAAAATAACGAATCCTGTAACGTATTTGATAGAAGATATGACTGGATCGCCTATTAGAGGTTGTTTCTATGAAGAAGAATTACAAAAAACCAAAAATCCCCACATTTATCTCGTTGAAAAGGTGTTGAAGAGGAAACGTAACAAAATGTACGTTAAATGGTTAGGATTAGATGAAAAACATAACAGTTGGATTAACACTGATGACGTAGTAGTATAGATCGCCAGCAACCAATCAACTTTAATTGAGTGGAGGACAGAGATAAACATATAAATTGATCGATATTAGTTTAGAAGTCATCATAATGAGTAGTCACGATTCTGGGTATTATAGTGTTACAATGTCATGTAGTGATAATAGTAGTTATGATGAAGAACCAAATTATGATCGTGATTTAGATCAAATTGTACTTAATTATGAAATTGCAATAAGAAAAGAAAGACATTATTTATTGCATACAGTTTTCAATGTTGGTCATCGATTTGAAGTTGGATGTTGCCTGAGTCCTGTCAGAACTTTTGCACCTGCCATCATTTTATCATCGTTTATCGTGGAACCTTCAAAAATGTCATTCAATACTTTAGAATGGGATGAGATCATAGAAGTGCTGCATAAAAGTAACGAGTTATTCTTCAATTCTCCAGATGATGTTGTTGTAGATTCTAATCCCATCATGTTGTACCAAGATTTTTGTCAAATAACTAAAGTTATTTATGATAATCAAAAATTTGTGAAAATTCAGAAAGATGATGTAACAGTTTTCCTCGATGAAGAAGAAGTTGTAGAAATTCTACGTGTTCATGAGAATTTGCTTCAACATCACATTTCAATTTTAAATAAAGTGAACTTTTGCGATTTTTATTATAATTATCATTAATTTATTAAAGACATTTATATCGAATCCAATATGTGGCTTTTCCAATTGTTTATATTTAATGTATGCTGTTTGTGATATTTATTCTTATGAGAACAGCAGTTTAATAGGAAGAGCACTTAGAGAATATCTGTACTATTACAAAGTCCATGTAATCAATGATTTAACGTTATAAAATTATGAAAATATTCTTTGTTTCATTTCACCTCTAACATAAGTAATGCTGATGATGAAAACTTTTATGTTGATTTGGAATCAGTATTGAACATCGAAAGTGAAGGATGTTTCTTTTACCATTAATAATAATTCTACCTTTAGTGACATCTGAGAAAATTGATGTAAATGATCGAAAGATTTGGATATGTTAACAAGTCGGAACATGATATCACAAATATGTCATCGATTTTAAAATATTTCCAAGAGAAATTAAATTTTCCTGTAGATGGCACTCTAAATCCTGCAACTATTCAACTATTAGAGCGACCTCGATGTAGTGTAAATGAAAACGATCATGATGGTGAACATTCGTATCGCGTTAGAACAAAATGGGAAAAAGACTAACCTAAATCGGTATTTTCCTCAAGCATCACCGTCATATGTTGCTGAAAAGGCATATTTGGCAACAAAATTCCAAATTTACAATTTAAACACCACTTCTTACTCATGTACTACTTATGAAACTTCAAATCGACGTCATAACGTTAAAAATTCTTGAAAACCTGTGGGGAAGGAGCTAGGATAAAAAATCAAGTTTCAAGGTTATATGAATATTGTTTTATTAATTGTATTTATATACATATTACATCAAATAAAAAAAACAGTACATATTACATTAAAGGCAAAATGAAAATTATGCATTTGACAGTACATATTAAATATAGTTATACAGATAAAAGATACAGTGAAATCAGTAGGGTAAATCTGCTGCAGCCTCTAGACACTCAAAATATTCTCGTAATATGAAAACAACTGCCTCAAAATCATTTTGACATCAATAGTGTTCAGAATTATAAAGTCCTGTTAAATTTTCTGAAGTGCTCACACTAATTTCTTCGTGAAATGTGTAATTTATATTAGGCATAAGTTTAAAATATTTCTGAAAACACTCTTCGCAAACTTTTAGACCCAAAGGAGAAATGTGGTAATATTTACTAATTAGGCAGTAGAGATCGTATTCAGTAAACACATCTTAATAAGTGAAATTTAATAAGGTATCTCGAAGCTCTGGTGAAATTTTTGTTTCATATTCAAAATCAAGCAATATAGCATCACAGTGATCAGATTTATCACTTTCTTCTTTTATCTGCAACCATTTATAGATACGAAATTCTCGAGAAATTTTTATTTTCAAAAACTGAGGAATTTGAGCTTGTACAAGAAAACTTGAAATTCTAGTAATACGATTACAAATTATCTTAATACATAGATCTTCCAAACTCTTCATCTGAAAATAAATTCCAATCAATTTATTGTAATTCCATAATACTATAATGTCCCCACGGAAGAGTGTCATGTGAACCAGGTATCAAATATCTTTTATCATCTGATGGGTTTAAAGCAATTTTTGTCTGTTCAATGGTGTATACATCATGTAACTTTGATAGTATACAACGTTGAGTTGCATGCATGAAACACTCTTCTTGAGGATTTGCTATAAATTTCTGCAAACAGAGAATATAATCATCAAAAGTTATTTTTTTCTTTACCACATTAGACTTAATACCTCTAGCTTTTTTTACATCGTTTTCCTCACCTAACACTCTGAAGGCATACTGTTTAGAACGTAAACCTACAAAATGTGTCATAATTTTTGAGTTATTTTCATCCTTCATAATTCCGGGTACTTTCTTATTAGCTAGAGGAATATCCCACACATTATTTACAGGATAATCACTAGTATCAAAACGGTGAATATCCGCCTTTATTACTTCTTCATATATGTTATTACATTGAATTTCGTATACTACACTATCAGTATCGGTATAAAGTAATTTACATTGTTCAGGTGAAAATTTGGTCAGCATATAATCATAATGAAATTCATAAACACATATTTTTGAAATATCTAAAATTGCTAATCCTATATAAAGAGGTTTGTCAAATACAATTTTAGTTTTCTTAAGCTCTATAGCCAATAAAGGATTCTCAACATCATCGTTAAATATAACACGACTATGAAATGTGGGACTTGCAATTAAATTTCTAGCTCCTCGTTTGCCATACCACGTTCGAACTAATTTCACTAACCGATGTTTACGCAAATTTTGCATCGTTTTCCCGAATACTGCATTATTCATAAGTTTATACAAATTTTTTTCAAAATTATTTTTTGCGTGGGATCTCATCAAAGTATTTAATTCTATATAAGGCTTCAACCAACAACTTTGCTGAAATTTTAATACACTATGAACTTTCTTAAGCAATAATCCATGAGCTATAGCTTGCTTTAAATTTTTGTAATGTATAATATAATTTTTTTTATTATACAGAGTAGTCATTAATTTCTTTTGTTTAGAATTTGGTGGTGAAATATGTTCTGCACAGAATGGCAGATCTTTGTGTAGATCGTGTTTATTTTTTGGATACTCTAAATCAACCTCGAGCAGGTACCCTTCAGGGGAATCATCTGGAATTTGAGTTATATCAATATTATGATCTACCCATTTAAATCCTCCGTAGGGAAGCTCCTGACTCATAGCCCAACCATAAAGATTATTAATATCTGTATATAAAAGATACTTCACAGGTTTGTTTTCATTATACGTAGGCATATACTTGTTGTTAGCTTCACCGTATCGATTACAACACTGAGATATTCCACCCCTTATACCTCTTTCAAAAAATAGCAGCATGTCAATATCTTGCACTGTCTCTAATTTACAATGAGTATACTTGAGCATACAATCCCAAGTATAACCAGGAGCTGAATAATAATGACCAGGATCCAAACCATATGTTTTCCAGCAAGTATCACGAAATGTTTCAAAAACAGACGCTAGAAGTATAATATCTGTTTTCATATACAAGTCACTGTAATCAGCAAGGGTTTTCATACTAAATGCTACCCAAACTAATTTTGCATGCCTATAGTCAATGTTCATCGTTAAGTTTGTTGTAAAAATATTCTTTACTAGGTAATGCAGTTTCATCTAATCGCTTTATATCATCTAAATAATCATAAAAGAAAACACCTTTTCTAGTTAATAAACTAAATTGTTCAGTATTTAGATTAGAAAATTATTTTCTAAGTGGAATGAAATTTTCTGGTTCTAATGTTGATACCAATGAATCTAATGAACATCCCATAAATCTAAAAGAGTCTATAAATCTAAACCTAATATTTGTATTATTATCCCAGATTGTAAAACTTATGTATTTTTCTTTATTAACAGGTAAAAGTTGAACATAATTTCGGTTAGCTAAATCTCTAATTATGAAATGTGAATCATAACCACTTAGGTTGTGAAAAACTACTGGAATGACAAATGATTTTTTATAATTAAGATTACAGTGGTTGTGAGCAAAACCTCGAAAATTACCTGTTAGGTGACAATGTTCCCTAACAATCTTATCACCTTCCTTAAATATCTCCTCACAAATATGACATTTATCTGAAGCATCTTTTAAATTCACTTCAACATTCATTGGTTCAACATTTTTTAATTTTGACATTACAAATTTTGCAATATTTTCAATTTTATCTACAAACCATAGCATACAATCAGAACTTCGATTACTATCATAAAATGACCAGTTATCGTTAAAATTACATTTGAAATATAGTCCAGCACTATAAGCTTTATGTTTTTGATACCTAGCACTTCTCGTTACCGACTGTGAACCATATCCCTTTTGAGATTTTATTCTAGCATCTACATCAATATAAGGAATAAGTAGTGATTCAAAATCTGCATAAATAATAAAAGGTACTTTTTCTTTGTATACAAAATTTTTAAACTTGACATATGGATCTTTAGAAAACTCAATTTTACAATTATTATCAATTTTTTCACAATATTTGAAATGGTCATCCAATTTTTCTTGAGAAAGAAAATAATTCAAACATCTATCACATATATATTTTTTCCTAGTATTTTTAGAGAGTTGCTTGGATAAAAGTCTTGACAAGTCTTTTATCCAAATATAGTGATACTGTATATCATCACTAAAATCATAATCATCATCATTATCTAACTCTGGTTCACAATCATTCTTTTTAGGAAAATATTTATTTTGAATAATCAGTAAATTGACATGCTTTTCTCTTTTTTGTTTTGTTAAACGTACTGGCACAACACTAAAATTTGATTGTCTGAAAATTTCCAATTCAAAAACATTAACCGAAATATTAACATTATTTTTATCGAAAGTTGTAATCTGATTTGGGTGTACAGGAAATGTAAGACCGTTAATGTTCAAAACTTTGCTATAATGAGGATATGAACAAGTACGTGTAGGATTTTTATTAATAACGCAAGAGAACAAAGCTGAAACAATTGCCCAAGCAAAGCTGAAACAATTGCCCAAGCAAAGCATGCATTATCGTCATTCTGAACGTTGATACACGCCTTTCTTTTAGCTATTATGTCTGGTAATTTAATATATGATGATATTCCACTAGCCACCTCGTATTTATTTATATTGATTTCCAGAGATATAATTTTACTTAAGGCCCTCCCGATCCTTCCTCAGAATATTCTGAAAGTTTTCTTAAAATGACATCTCTCACATTAGCTGCAAACCATTTTTTAAAGTCAGTTGTCTTATCAATTATTTCATTTTTTGTAGAAAAATATTTATTTTCTGTAATTTCAGTATCACCTGATTTTTTAATAAATTCTGCACAAAAACAAGTATTTACTTTCAACATATTGCATTTTTTTAATGCGTTTTTCATTCTAGTGCTGAAAAGAAACAACGAATCATCAAAAAACTGTAAGATATCTTTATGAGATTTATTTATAATAACCCCGCTTCGAACTCTACTTTCAAAAATTGAATTAATATCTTCCCATTTTACTCTATTACTTCTTTTACCATTAATAGTAAGCTCCTTTCCAGATTTACTTAGATTCTGAATTATTATTCTAAACCGCTTTAAGTGACCCAAGTTAGTTTGTAGTTTACGTAATGTACCAATGGTTAGATCCCCATCACTTATTGCTAAGTTGCAAAGTCTAATGTGACATTTAGCTTGTTTTGACCATTTTTCTATATCATAAATAGTACAATTTTTTTTTGAAATAAAATATTTTCAATTGCTTGAAACTTTTTAACAATATTATCAGATAGGAGAGCTATTTCCTCAGAATTCATTTTCAAAAAATTATAAAAACTTACGATTTTGAAAACTGAAGCTGTTCACCTGTGTCCAGATTATTTTTCAAGGTGTTGAAATTCAATATGTACTGTTTTTGTTATGTTTTTTATACATTCTCCTCTATTTTGAAGAGGGTCCTAGGGGAAACCCTTTGGAAAGTTTGAAGTCCCAGGAATGTAATGCTGAACTTCCCCGGCGTAAATTGATTTACATGCGACGCAAATGCATCCGTCACTCTTTTGGGGAGAAATACTATATTTTCTTCCAGCTCCAGAAGTATTTGGGCTCCAAATTGCCCGTGGCGCACCTTTGCGCTGTTTATTCTATGTGGTGTATCCTTTGGTAAATCTATCAGTTTTATAACGGGTTTTATTTCTGCAAACGCAGTGCTTATTGTATTAATCTCATTTAAAAAATTCATCTGTAGTAAAGAAAGAATTATTTGAAAAGATAACAGAATAATAATAATTTAACAATTAAGTTTTTTAAAATAGTTAAAAATGAATGAAAAAAAATAGTAAACTTATAAATAACTTACTATGTATTGTGGAACCTTAAACGACAACTTTTCACTGGAACACTAAGTACAGTCTATTGCCTAGTATTTACTGTGAGCACTATTTAAAAGAATATTTTATTATAGAGGGGGATGCACAAGTCCAATGAATTATTTTTGATATCATCATCATATTTCCAGAAAACTATATTTTCTACGATTTCGTACAATCTAATCTGTTACTAACAATTATAAACCAGAAATCATGACATTGCAATCTAATCATATTTGAAACAAGTTCACTATTGTCTGAATAAATGATTTGGCCTGCACGTGCTTCCTAACTATAGAAATAACGCATAAATATTACCTACTAAGCGAATTTAATATAATGTGAGATTTCATTATTACCATATAAAAAAAACCTTCTATAAAATGATATGAATTCACACACATATCCGTTTTAAAAAAAAATGTTGGTTATCAATCTAATAACATTCCTTTGAGAATTTCAAAATATAGAACCCTTAAAAAATCAGCTAACTGCATAGCCCCTCCCCCTCGTAAGCACTACCCCTCATCTCTTACACACACAATCCTCCATATATTTTCTTTCTTCTAATTACTTCTTGTATACATCCTTATTTACTTTTTACGCAACCCCCCCGTAGACGCTACCCTTAAAACCCTCCTCGCTTCTTCTAAATCACCCCCTAGATATCTTATACACGTAAAAACATACACACTTATTTACTTTTTGCATAACCCCCGTTCTTGTATACACCCTTATTTACGTAATCCCCGTAGACGCTCCCCTCCCCCGTAGACGCTACCCTTAAAACCCTATTCGCTTCTTCTAAATCACCCCCTAGATACCTTATACACGTAAAAACATACACACTTATTTACTTTTTGCATAACCCCCGTTCTTGTATACACCCTTACTTTTTGCGTAATCCCCGTAGACGCTACCCTCCCCCGTAGACGCTACCCTTAAAAACCCATTCGCTTCTTCTAAACCACTCTCTAGATACCTTATACACGTAACAACATACACACTTATTTACTTTTTGCGTAATCCCCGTAGACGCTACCCTTAAAAACTCCTTCGCTTTTCCTAAACCACCCTCTAGATACCTTATACACGTAACAGCATACACACTTATTTACTTTTTGCATAACCCCCGTAGACGCTACCGTCATTACTTGCTAACCATCTAGAGACTTCTTCTACTTCTTGTAAACCCTCTGGAAACTTCTTCCTATCGGTAACCACCCATAGGCCATCCGCCTGTTCATCCGATAAAGTGTCACAGAACATACGTGTATTAACTACTAAACAGTTCACTAATTTATTTGTTTATCTCACGAAGTCAAATTATCAACTAACTAACTCTTCCTGATCAGTCCCCTTATATATTAAAGCCATTTTTACTAGTAAATTCCGGACTGCGGCTTACACACACAAATAACTTTTTTGGCCTTTTCTAGATAACTCTGGTCACAAAAACCAGTTCTAGATAAGATAGTCTCAATCGTAAACAGTTTTTTATAACTGCGTATCCGCCATAATTTTAACTATTATACCTGGCTTAGACAGGGTCGGTTTTAGAGACTATCCCAGTGTGCTGTTTCGTAACAGTCCGATGCGTACCGTCCGTTTGACGCCGATTAGTGGACGCGTACCTTTAAGCTTATATAGATGAGTGGGTTGATAAGTAATGCCTTCCACTCAGGGGCCCGGACCGAAACCGTTATGATCCGGACCGGGACAGTTATGTTGTGGTGGACTGGAACCCATATCTATAATTTTTCATGTACCAGCTAAATCGAAACCGAATAATATTTAATCTGTTTTTTTGGGTTTAATTATTAGTTCCTTGATATCTAAAATGAAAGCAACATATGGAACAATGGAACCTTAAAACATTTTGCTAATGGAATAAATGAAAAATTAGGTCGAGCCAAATATCACGTTCATATGTGAGGCATTACATTGCTTCGTTGTTGAAAAAATAAGATGATTTGATAACCTCAAAAGAATAGTTGTTTTGTTTGTTTGTAGTTGTAGGTACATTTCCCTCCACTATCAGATCAAAAGTGGGGCGTATATCACTAATATGGCTCTCGAATATTTTACGTTTATCTCCACTGAAAATAGATCAGTTTGCAAATTGTGTGAATATCTAGCAAATATAGTCTATTTTGTTCATAAATAAAAAGTATAGGTAGTGTGTAGTATTTTTATTTCTTTATTAGTAGTTATGAAGGTGGTTGTACATTTCACAAACTTTATTTGAAGTCTCACAACTAAGGAAACTATATTTAATGAAGGTATGATTGAAATGGAAGGTCTATTAATATTTCCCATTATTGCATCTAAATTAAATTTCGACAAAACCATTCGTTCACTGCCCATTTTCATATGTATGTGTATTTCAAAAAGACCCCATCCCGTATATATGTTGGATATCTTCTCATGACCTCGTAATATTTACCTACATAATAAACCATTTACTGTTAAGTTATTTTTTACAATTAGTGTCTCGACGAGTTATCAAGAATGTTCTACTTTAATAACCGAAAAAACCGTTTTGTACCGTACTTCATGGGCTGGACGCTGGACCCTTATTTCCTTTCGGTCCGGGTCCCTGCTTCCACTACGACTCAGATGTGTCTATTGTGGCTCACACCTTGTTAGAGTTCGCTGTACTGTTCACACCTTTTGATAAAGGAGATGGTCGTACTATGCGAGACTTCTTTAAAGTCCGTTGGTTCCAGTTCAGAGAATGCCTTCTTCAGTCGGAGTTGCGAGATTTTAGTTTTATAAAATATAGAACAAATAATATAGGTAGTATTTTTCTAATAAAACTAAGATACATTTTTCTACACCCGTGTTATAACAATGCACTTATATGCCCATAATCGGTTTCATAATGATATCCATTACGATACAGATTTTTAATCAATAGAAACCCATAATTTTTCAATCAAACATGCTGTGCATTTGACGTTTATCTTAAGTTCATATGTAATTATTTTGGATGTCAAAATCAGTACGTATTAAATTTTCGTAGATACCTAACTAAACTTCGATAATTTATCAAAATGTCTGATATCAGCGATATAGAAGAATTACCATCGACTCCTCCACACATATCGGAGAAAGCAGAAAATGCAGTTCAAAATATTTTGCCCCAAAAATCTAAGAAAGTGTACGAAAAACTTTATCAACGGTTTATGGACGGGAGAAATACAAATAAGATTTCGACATTCTCCGAAAATGTTTTAATTGCTTATTTTCAAGAATTGATGGAAACTATGAAATCATGTAGTACATGGACACATTATTCAATAATAAAAACGTTGGTAAATATAAACCATAATATAGACATTTCTAAATATAAGAAACTACAAGCTTTATTAAAGCGAAAGTCGGAAGGATATGTTGGAAAAAAAGTTTATCAACGAAGCACCCGATGAACGGTTTTCATTTTTAAAAGTAAGTATCTATCTAACATTGCATTTTTAGAAAAATTTCATGATTATATTTTCCATTCGACTCATTCATGATAGGTATATTTCATTAATTTCGAGCAAACTCATATACCGAACTCGTGCCCGAGTGGGTTAAGAGGGGCCTCCTCACAGATATATTATATAAACCTACACAATACTAGTTACTAATTTAGTAATTATTTGGTTCAAAATATTTACGATAGATGTCGATACTAGTACTGAATCGGCTTTTACTTATTCAACATATTTTCTTTCTCTGTCTTTCCACTCTTGACGGTTCAAAGAAACGCATCTCTGTTCGAATGTTTTGATTTCAAATATTTCAACTTCTTGTGAGCACAGAAACCTTAGGCGAATTTCCTCGAGACTAACTAGCTTAACCAGGTTAACAAAACTATGACGTCAGTGGTTAACGTAGTTTGGATCTGTGGTATGTCATCATCATTTTGATAGGGGGATGTCAAATGTCATCATCGTCATTCTATATTATTTTCATTATTTATATTACTAATATAATATAAAATGTTCATCAGTTATAGGCAGAGAAAAAATATCTATTCACAATTTGGAATTCTTTAACTTTTTGTAGAAGATTAATAATTCCTACTGTATCATTGATACTATATAACTCTTCGTTTACAAATACTTTGTATATATTCATTATTCTAACTTACTTTTTCAACGAAAGTCCCATTGTTATTAACTTTTAACCTCAATAACAACGACAAACTGACAGATCATTGTTTCAAACCACATGTTAACTACCTCGGCCAGGTGGTTTGAGATGTTGGTTAAATGTGACGTCATTGTTTGGAATATGTATCGAGGAAATTAGAGCAGTTAACTTTTTTCTAACCAGGTTAGCGTAGTTCGTCTCGAGGAAATATCCCTCTATCTCTGTTTTTTGTTGCATCCAAACCACAGCACACCTGTGCATAGATAAGAGAATATTATATACACGGATCCAAACAAAATTTGTTGCAATAATTTGGAAATAAGTTGGAATTTTGTATTTTTTGAGTTGTTTTTACGTTTTTCAGCAAGAACAACACAAAAAAATGGTTTTTAGAAACGAAAACCTCTCTGTATAACTCGATACAGCCCCCGAATTGCAACAAGTAGACAAAATTAACTTTTTAGTCGTCCTTTGTTTTACAATTTTTTTTTAATATCAACAACTAAGACTATTACTAAGTGATCTTTTAATAATAATTTGGTTTTTAATTTTCTTTGATTTTTTGAAATGCTTATATAATCAAACAATTTGCAAGGAAATTTTGACTATTGGCTAGACAAAGTTTTAAAATATTTATGATTCATAGATTTTTAAAATATAATGTTACCTACTTCATTCATTAATTTTATTCAACAATTACTATTACCTATGGTGCATAGGCTAAGGCAAGCTAAAAAGTGGATAACCACCCTAATTTCTTATAAAATCTTTGGACAGGTTGTTAAGAGAAAAACAAATACACCTTGTCATTCTCTTGTTAAAACTGTTCTTAAAAAGACTTATTGTATGACGGAGGTAATGGAGTATGGAACTCTTAAGGAAAAAGTGGCTAAGAGCATTTTTGAACAAGTACAAAATGTTGTGGTGGTTGACTGAGGATTGTGAGTAGATGTTCAACACGGTTTTCTAGGTGCTTCTCCTGATGGTAAATATATTTAACATAACAAATAATTATCATGTGATATAAATTCTTTTTGCATATTAAATGACATACATTTATTGATAAAATATTTTAGGGCTTGTAGGTGATGATGCACTACTTGAAATAAAATGCCTCCACTCTGCATCAAAACTGTATTTACAAACAAATACAATAAACAAAATAATTGACCTCATGAAGAACAAAATTTGTCTAGAAAAACACAACAATAAAATTCAACTTAAGCGGAATCACAATTACTATTATCAGGTATATACATGATATATTTATTCCAAAGAACAAAAACTCAAAATCACTCTCACATAATATATTTAATCACTTTGATGTATTTACCAACAATAAATAAGAATAACTTTAAAAAGTAGTTATTTGTGTAATAGGTGCAAAAAGTGCATTTTTGTTGCAACGAAGCATGAAGCACTAAACACAATCTTGTGGAGTAAATATAAATAGCATTTACGAAGCACAAATTTACTTATTTAGCATGAAAATTACTTAATTACAATCACTTACAAATACAATACACACTAAACTATAAATTTGGGATATTTTTATGAACACAAAACATATGACAACAGCATATTTGACCCATAAAGAAAGAAATTATTTGTCTATGAGTTGACCGTCGTCTTCTGTCATTGTTCTATACAGCGCCATGCATCAAGACGGTGGAGCGGTTGAACTAAAGTAAAAAGATGTTCGTTTGCAAAAATTTGCGCACAACAAATCTCAAAAAATACAATGATTTGAGATTTCATATTTTCAGAATCGAATTATCTAGGCTTCCTTTTGGGGATCAGGTTTTGGTGTCCAGATTGGTGACCACAAATTGTCAAAGCTGTCAAAATCACACCATCACTTAAAGGCTTATATCTTTTTTATAACAATATAAAACTCAACCAAAATACCTGATCCCCAAGACAAAGGTCCAAGTTATATTGTGTTAAAATTTCAACACTTAATTTCCCTGCGTTCTTTAAATTTGTTGTGCACAAAATGACCTAAATTTTGTTGCAAATCACGGGTGCCAACTGTTTTCAGGTTTCTAAAACGTGAGGCCCTTCTTAAGGCGCTCAATTTGGACTAGACTACAGTATGAGCTCCGGAATGGAAACCAGCCTAAGGTTATCCTGCTTTATTTTTATTCTCTTTATTTATTGTTGTTGTTTGTTTTTCGGTAGCAATGATTTTTGGAATAATGGGAGCATGTCGAAGGCATGAACTACATGACCTAAAATATGAAAATGTCAAAGATATGAATGGAATCTTAATTATTAATTTACAATTACCGGTAAATACTACGAAATTCGTAAAAAAATATATGAATCTACGGCCTAAAATTTGCCCCACCCCATCTTTTTTCGTTAATAATTTTAATGAAAATGCACAATTCAAAACATTGGTATTGATAAATTTGGTGATATAGTGCAGAAAATAGCAACATATTTAAATCTGCCTGATCCGAATTTATATACAGGGCATTGTTTTCGTAGGACATCTGCAACCGTATTAGTAGATGCCGGTGGTGATATTACTACATTGAAACGCCATGGTGGCTGGAAATCCAATTCAGTGGCAGAAGGCTACATTGAAAATTCGGTTCAGAATAAAATCAGCATTTCCAATACAATATTATTGAACTCTATTGAGACTAGCAATAATGGAATAAATGTAAATATTCCTTCCACTTCCAGATCAGTGAGATCTGGAATAAACTTTTAAAACTGCACAATAAATAATCTTAATATTTTTAAGAAATCGGATTAATTACAACTATTATATGTTGAATATAAATACAAATAAAATGATTATAGTTTTCTTGTATCTATGGCAATACCAATACCCGAGGTATTAATTACAATTTTGTAGATTTTTTTTATAGAAATACGAATAATTACTGTTACCTATTGTGTTCAATAAAAATATAAAATTTATGGTTTTTGATTATTTATCGGGTGTAGAAAAAATAACGTATGCAACTCTCATGTAATGGTTATTAATACAGTCGCATAAACCATTAGAAACTCGCCTTCGGCTCGTTTCTTATCTCGGTTAATACTCGTGTATTAATAAGCATCATTACATGATCGTGTTGCATAATATACTATTATTGTGTTAATTATATATAAATTGGTTTAAAGTATTTTTTTCATTTTGGCATTTATTGATCGGCAAACATTTAAACTATCAATAGAAATTCAGAAAATTGTGGATCTGCTTCCCAAGCTACACACGATTATGCGTACTCCCTTTTTTCGACATTTTGTAATTAAAATTCACCAAATTAACTTCTTTTGTGGTTTTATCTTCTTTCTATTACTCTGCGGCAAATCAAGTAGATCATAGATAAGACAATGCATAGACCTATGGTCTATTATAGACCACGGGCAGTATTTAAAATCAAAATAACAGTAAACCAAAGGTCACTGAATAGAACAGAAGACAGGCAGCGTCTTTCCAACTCATAGTTAGATTAGATTTTGACGGGGTTACAGTGCACTGAAACCAAAGGCTTATTGTGCCCCCCCTATCGGAGCTGTTCTCGCTACTACTACAGCTCGCCTTCCAGTTCCAAGGTTCTAATGAACTCTAGTATTTGGGACGGCTTCAACGAGGTTAGGTCCTCACTCTTACAAGTTTCTTGTCCGACGCATTTCTTGCGTTGGCTTGCAATGGCGAAGCATTCCAGAACTAGGTGATCCGGAGTTTCATCCTCCTCCCCACAGAATCTACACTCGTCAATCTCTGCTAGACCTATTCTCATTAAGTGCTTCCTAAGGCGGCAGTGTCCTGTAAGAAAGCCCGTGTGGAGATGTAGCTTATCTTTACTGAGGTCCAAATATTTTTTGGATCTAGCAGTGTCAAAGTTCCCCAGGAACTTTTTGGAATGTTCCAACCCGGGAAGGCACCGCCAGAGTGCTGCTTCTCTTTCGGTTTTCTCTTTCTTCCGAAACTCTTTCTTGTAGGAGCATTTTGAACACCACAAAAAGGCTCCGGGCCAATAAAGGGCATTTGTGCTCCTTTCCGGGCAAGTGTATTGACCTCTTCATTTCCCGAGTGGCCAGGAACTCAGACTAAAGAGACCCTGTTATTCTTGCTTAATTTATCAAGTTTTCTTCGGCACTCCCATGCCAACTTTGAGTCAATGACATAGGAGCTCAATGCTTCGATAGCTGCTTGACTATCAGAATGGATCGATATGTCACATTTCTGGTTGTTTCTTTCTAGGTTCATTTCCACGCATCTTTCGATCGCAAGTATTTCTGCCTGAAAGACGCTCGGGAAGGGGTGGTGTATTCCCTTTCCTAGTCTCTCCTCGTATTTAGCATCGTGTGGTGAAATTCTTTTCGATGCTTACTTTACTGATCATTTCATCACTGGAAAGATTCGCTAATGAGATGTATCTTGTCAGAGAAGACCAAGCTTCCTGATTTTTAATACTCTCATTGCCTGAACCTTCCTTAGATATTCTAACAATTGCCTCTTGAGCAGATCTTTCTATCACCATATGTAGAGGTGTGAGATCTGTAATGATCTCAAGTGCCCTAGTTGGACACGTTCTCATACCTCCAGTGATGCACACACAGGCAAGCCTTTGAACTTTGTCGAGGGTCTTCCTCGTGCTGTACTGACTTGCTTTTGTGTGCCAAACTATTGCCCCATAGGTAATTGCTGGTCTCACAATCATGGCGTACATCCATCGCAGTATTTTTGGGTTACAGCCCCACCTTTTACCAGCTAGATTTCTGCACGCCATCAAAGCTCTTATTGCTTTACTAGCAGTTATTTCAACATGCTATTTCACAGAAGCTTACTGTCTAGGGTTATCCCTAGATATTAAACCTCTGATTTCCATTCTATGATTTCCCCGTTTAACACTTTCGCTGCTGATGACGTCTAAGAACGTCATAGCGTAGCTAGACTGCCATGCGCATGACGTTCAAAGACGTCGCGAACTATACCTGTGTTAAATGAATCAGTATTCAGTGAGCATCGACAAGAAACGCATTGTGTCGTTCTGAGCACCTACTAGTAGTATCGTTTATTGTATTTACCACGTGAGTTCGATTTCAATAATGGACGATTCTTTACCGGGACCGTCGGGAGTCGGCACACCAAAAGCAGGTAGAAAACGTATATTAGAAGGTTCATACAGTAATGAAGACTTGTTAGCTATTCTGAACAACTCTGACGATGAACTAGACGATCCGACATTTTCGTTAGCAGCTGAATCGGGAAAATGTGGGTGGCTTGATTCTGATGAAGAAGATGAAGAGGAAGACGACGAACATGAAGAAGACTTTTCAGTAACCGAAGCAGCCCAATCTTCAACATACGATAGTTTACATATGCCTCAACCCCAACAAAAGCGGAGCAATAATAGTAAAATCATAGCTTGGGAAAATACGCCACGTGCTGCTGTTCAGCAACTTAATTTTGAAAAAGCGCGGCAACTGCTTGTTGTGCCCAAAGGAGATGCTCCTATAGACTTTTTTGACCTTTTCGTAAATGAAACTTTCTCTGAATTAATTGCACTGGAAACTAAGCAGCATGCGATTGAAGTCTTCATGAAAGCAGGAGCTCAAGAAAATTCACGTATTAGTCGCTGGAAGGATGTAACAGGGGAGGAAATTCGAACGTTCTTTGGTTTATTGACATATATGGGGATTATCCAGTTGAGTCGTATACAAGATTACTGGAGAAAAGATCATCTGTTTGATATACCGATATTTAGTGCAAATATGAGCCGAGACAGATTTCTCCTAATTTTTCGATGTTTACATTTCAAAAAAAATCCTGCGGATGGTGAACCTGTGCCGGAGGACAGGCTCTACAAGATACGTCCCCTTAGTGATTATTTCAATAACAAAATGATAGAGATCTACTATCCGGACAAGTGTTTGTCTCTTGATGAGTCAATGTTGCTTTGGCGGGGCAGACTTGCATTTCGCCAATATATTAAAAATAAAAAACATAAATACAGGATTAAGTTATATGCGTTAACAGAACCCGATGGAACCATCATCAAATTTTCTGTGTACACAGGTACACTTGATGGTTGTGGTGGCAGGGGACACTCCAGCAAGGTTGTCATGCACCTAATGGATGAGAAACTGGACGCCGGTCATGCAGTTTATATTGACAACTATTACAATAGTTATGATTTAGCTATTCAACTGTTACAGAGAAAAACCCATTCCACCTGAACCCTACGGAGCAACAGATAGAACATTCCACTTGATATAAAAAATACTAAACTTGGTAAAGGAGAAACGTTAGCTCGTTACGCAAATGGTGTAATGATCGGCAAGGGGCGCGATAAACGAGAAGTCACATATATAAGCACAGAATTTGATATTTCTATGGTGGAATTTGAAAACAGACGACATGAAATTCGGCAGAAGCCCCGTCCTATTTTTGAATACAACAAGAACATGGGTGGGGTAGAAAGAAAATACCAGATGATGGCATACTACCCATTCGAACGAAAAACAATTCGATGGTACATGAAATTAGGACTTCATATTTATCACATGCTACTAACAAATGCGCATCATATTTTCAAGAAATACAGTCCCAATTCAAGAATGCCTCTCTATGATTTCCGTCTGCTTATCATACGACAGTTGCTGCCAGTAACAAGAAATGTTCGAGAAATTGTCCCTGCAAGGCCTAATATCGAACATGTTTTGGAGAAAAATGCTTCAACTGGAGCAAGGAAAGTTTCTCATCGACGATGTGTGGTTTGCTACAAAAATAAAATACGAAGAGAGACAGCTTATTGCTGTATCACTTGCCCCACAAAACCAGCTTTGTGTGTTACTGGCGCTTGCTTTTCTGTGTACCATAAAAATCAGTGAATTTAATTTTTGGCTTTTTGCAAGGTTTCTTTGTTATTTATTTTTATGATTCTATATTTTTGAAGTATGCACATTTTGAATTTAACATTTGTTTATTTCAATGTTATATTATTGGTATTGTAATTTTTTATTGCGTTTTATTTTAGTTCATGCTTTTATGTGTATCATATGTTTGTTTCAATGTTTTTGTGATTTTATTTGCAACATAACACGTTCCAGGACTTTCTTTTACCTCTACAAAGTTAAAATTCAAAACAACTTTTTCAGTTTATGGGGAATGGTTTACAAGTTTATGAGGAAGTTATTGTAATGGCTTCCATGACGTCTGTAGAAGTCATGAGCATTGGGGAGTCAAATTTCACGGTTAGTGCGCGTGACGTCCACAGACGTCATAGTTTTTTTTTGAAAAAAATTAGTGGGAGAATTTTTTTTGTAATATTATATTCATATAAAACAAATTTTTTGAAAAAAAAACTATCACTTGGAAAAATGCAATCAGCACCCAGGGGTAGTATGTCGATGTATGGTTAGCATTGAAAGGGTTAAGGATATGGGTTTCATGGCTGGAAGTGTTCTTTTCCGGGTAAATGGAATTACTATGGTCTTGCTTGGGTTAATGTTTAGCCCCACTAACAAGCACCATTGCTCAATGATTCTGAGGCCCTTTTGTAATAAATCACATAAGGTGCTCTCGAACTTGCCTCTGACTATTAAAACAATGTCATCGGCGTAGCCCATACATTCGAAGCCAAGCTCCGTTAGCCTGTAGAGCAACTCATCTACTACGAGGCTCCATAGAAGGGGAGATATCCACTCCCCCTTGAGGTGTCCCCCGAGTGGCTTTAACTGAGGTGGTTTGATTCCCCACCTGTGTCTCAGCTATCCTCGTTGTCAACAATTCATACATCCATTTTACAATGGTTTCATTCACTCCTCGCCTTTTTAGTGCTTCTTTGGCAGACACATGAGTTGTGTTGTCAAAGGCCCCTGATATATCCAGGAATGCGCACGTTGCGATTTCTTTGTTGTTCAGAGTTGTCTGGATGACTTCGGTCAGCTGATACAGAGCCGTCTCAGTTGATCGACCCGCTCTGGAGGCATGCTGACATTTATGAAGTGGTATATTCTCCAGATTCTCTGTTCTTATGTAGTTATCTACTACTTTCGTCATCGATTTGAATAGAAACGATGTTAGACATATGGGTCTAAAAGATCGGGGATCAGTCCCATCTTTTTCCCTATTTTTGGTATGCCCTTCTCCATTTTCTAGGTATTAGACCCACTGCTAGACTGCTTCTTGTAATCCTCAGCAGGTGAGGAAGAATCTCCTCTATTCCTTGCTGTAGGAGTGCTTGAAATATTCCATCCACTCCTGGTGATTTATATGGTTGAAAGGTACTTATTGCCCATTCCAACCGTTGTCTGGTAAATATTTTCTTAGCAACGTGCCAATCTTCCTTGCGGGATTTTTTGGTGTAGTTCATTGCTATTTCGGTGCTTGCTGCTGGTTCACTACCTGGGAAGTGGGTTCTAAGAAGAAGAATCGATCGTTCCTCTTCACCTTCCGTGCATGATCCGTCTGGCTTTTTCAGCGACATTGTGGGGTTAGTTTCCCCATTTGCCATGACCTTTTGTAGTCTGGCCGCTGTGTGAGTGGAAGGAAAAAATCAAGAGTGCACCACAATGATGCGATTCAGAAGTTTTAGATCTCAGCTGTTTTGAATGGTGACTGGTCAATGATAAATGGTCATTAGCACCGATACAAAATCAAAAAGCCAACTTGCGCGCACATTTCTCCTAAAATGTACCGTATTAGAAAAATGTTCCTCATATATTTCCCCAAATTTTTAGTACAAACTAAATTTTTTCTCAAAATTGCGAAAAAAACCAATATGGCAACACTGTATGCAGTTTTGTCTTCCGCGTAACAGAAGCGACATTCCCTTTTTTTAATAGTAGTTACATGTATATTATCTGTGGTTGTTCCCTTCAGTAGATCATATACAGTGCGGTCGTAAATTGTGCCCCCTTCCCCCATAACTTCTGAAATGAATGCAATATAATAATGAAACAAAAACTAGAGGAAATTATACTATGATTAGTAATAGTGGCAAGCACCTGACTTCAATTGTGTGATAGAGGGCGTTACTATCTTTAAAATTTGTATTGGTAACTAAGGTCACAAAATACCTCATTTGAAAGATATTTTAATTATCTTTACGGCAATAAAAACTTAATTATGATTTTAAAGTGGTTTTAGTTATGTTCTAATTAACCTTTTTTACGTGGGCTAATAGATGGAATGAAAAGTTCTTTGTTGTTAGAGCTGATGTAATCCAAGGAGCTGCAAGATAAAGAAGCAGCTCTTATCAAATTCTGTCCTAACCCTTTCACTCTTAACATACTCCTATGATTTCTTCTCTACTTGTACATGCCTAGTATGGGTCTAGGTTTGTAACAACTAACTTAAATTCAAAATCACATTGTGTTCTTGACGTCGGGCTATGTATGGGACATAGTTTTGGTCATTAGGTCACAATCACTATGCCATTACATCTAATTCATATGTGAGGCCGTCAGTTGTTGGGTTCACCTTGCCAGCGTATTTCTTCCACCTTCGTCAATAGATTATGTAAACTCCTCCATAGATGCATTTACAACTAAGTGTTATTTAATTTATGTTATCTAGCATTTCACACGTTTAGATTACTACGCTTGTTCCTGACTGGCTGGGGAATGGATCCAACCTCTTAATTCAATTTCAGTATACAACTAAGGAATGAGGGGGATTTTGCTATTCATCTAAATTGGATGAATGTTGGAAATTGAATATGAATAGAGTTTTTTCAATTTTTTGCTTTTATCACATCTTTAACTTCCTTTTCAAATTTAAAAATAAATGTAATTTCAGGGTTCCCTACAATTTTCAGTTCACTATATGAATTTTTTTTTCATCTTTTCAATCATGCTTTTTATTCAATGTTCGTCGTATAAATTTGTTGTATTGTCATGCACTTGTTTCCACGGCACGCTGGCTTATTACCCACCGTAATTTTAACGTCAAACTTGTCACCGGTTTTCATTCAGTTTTTATTTTTGAATGAATTTACATCATGTAAATTATAATTTTATACCCTTCCAATAGGGTTATTTTAATGTTTTTAATTCAATGACTTAATCATAACAGTGATTCAACTTTGAACATTGATCTTAATCAACTTGATGGTTTCGACACCTATTTTTTAAATTACGTAAGTTCAACTTTTTTAAATTGTTTTTTCAAAATTTCACAAACTTTGTAATTTTCATAGGACAGCTTTGAGAATGGCTTAATAGCCGAAAGCGCTTAGCTGGAAATTAATAAACAAATACACACTGAGTATTCGTCGTTTTCATTCACTCAATTATTGTATTTGGTTCATAATGTTCGCTAACGAAGGTTTGACGGAAGCAGAACTCGAAAGTTGTTTGTATAAAAGTGATAAAGTGATGAGGAAGATTTATCTATTTTAGAGGATTTAGATGATAATTATAGTGTGTTGCTGTAAATTAGTGACGACGAGGGTGGAGCTGAAAGTGAGCAAGCGGGAAAAGAAAGTGAAGCTAGTTTCGAAAAGAAAGAAAATAATCAACCCTTTTTTTATTTGGAAATATTGAACCAAAAAAATTTCAGTTTGATATTTCAAATTCAGGTTGTAAGCAAAGCAATCTGAATAAAGTTTCAATCCCAATAGATATTTTTGAAACATTTTTAACTCCAGAAATCGTTGATTGACATAAGACAATTCAAAAAAATGCCTTATGCCACTTTGAAAACTGTTCTAGGTTTGAGAAATGAAACGTTAATAAAATAAGGAGATATTTTACAGTTCACTGTGGTTTTAATCCCATCAACCAAGGGAAATCTAAAAACAAAGATACAACTATTTTATCAATCTCACTTTCTAGCGAGAAGTAATGGTCCAAACAACATATTATGGATGCAAGGACTCCACCAAGAAACTGCCGCAATGCAAATGCAACTTGGTTGAGAACGGTCCGCAATGGAAGCAGAGCAGAGATTTGGACCATGCCGCACTTAACCCCTTGATATTTTATGATTAAGCCCCAAAATGAAAGTAAGGTTAACATTTTAAAATTAAAAGTTAAACTTCAAAAATATAGACACACGAGCATAATTATTTGCCACTACAGAGAAGGATAGTGGATATCAATTGTTTGTAATAAGAAGAAAGGCGGTAGAAATAAGTACGTCTCTGCTATCCTGGCGCAGACTTTTTGAACCATATGCTTTATCCATGTTAATATATAGGATCTAACCTTGTTCCAGACCTATTCTTCTCAAGTGCGTTGCTAGACGACAGTGTCCTGTCAACAGTCCTGTCAGAATACGTAAATCAGACCTACGCCATTTTAAGACTTATTGGGAGAGTTTCTTCGAGGGATTTACGATAAACGCATTCGAGTTGAGAGCCCCGGTGTGTCTATCATGAGCCTAAGCGTTTTACGCTTGGCCCAATCTGAGATGCAGCTCTTGGCGGTCCTTATTGCAATGCCAATGATGAAAGCAGGATCGGTTCCTTTTCTGGCGAGCGCGTCGACCTCTTCATTGTTCTCCACGCCGCTGTTCCCTGGGACCCAGATCAAAATAACTTTGTTCCACTTACCCAGGTGGTGAAGGTTCTGGAATGCAGTTCCAAACCAGCTTAATTCATTTGGTTGGAGCTCAGTGCTTTTAGAGCCACATGGCCATCTGAGAAGATTTTAATAGCCCTGTTCACCGGATGCCTGTTACTCAGGACTCTGGCGCCCAGCTCATTAGCTATAATCTCTTCTTGGAAGATTGTGTTGAAGTAGCCAATATTTAACGAGATTTTAACTGCGCGAACAGCACATAATCTGAGGGTGAAAAGAAGTTGTCACTCCCACTCCTAGGCCAATCATCTCTCTCGGGAAAGAGGACGTTGTAGGCTTTGACTAATATGTGCAGCTGGGGAGCTACCGAGTCTGTGATCATTCCGAGTATGAGTTGATTACTGATTTCACTCAGCAAAGCCGCGTGTGATCTCTTTGTAGCTCCTTGTTCCTATGACATGGAGACTTGACGTTTTAAGTCTGTATGTGACCATCCCAACTTCCTTGTATAGCTTCATATGCAGAAGGGTTAGGTTTAGGATAGTCTCCATGGTAAAAGTGTCGGTGTCGTCGACATAGCTTCCGCAATGTCCTGGCACGCGAGACGCTGTGTACCATACAGCCTCATTTTGGACGTCCGTTGCAATCCATTTTGTCACCAGACGACCGAGCCATACAGTACCATTGGTTTAATAATAATTCAATATCCAGTAAATCATCTTGGGGTTTATGCCCCAGGATTTGCCACATATCCTTCCGAGGTTCCAGAGGGATAGTCTGGCTTTGCTTTCCAGATGGGAGTTAACGTTCAATTTTTTGTCCATAATACCTAAATATTTGACCTCTTCCTCAAACTGGATTGGTACTCCAGATACTAATGGTATCAGTAATTTTTCTAGTCCCTTTCTTAGTGTGAATGGAACGATTACACTTTTGCTAGGGTTCACAGACATCTGTTCCCTGTCGCACCATCTGATTATCGTACTTGGGGCTTGTTGAAAATTACTTCCTCCTAACTAGGATAGCTAGGCCATCTGCATAGCATTGGATCTCCACGCTCTGTTTAGGGAGAATATTCAGCAGGGGCAATGCAGAGGTAGATGCGCCCATTTGGGGCTTTTGGAGGGGACGTTCTCCGCAGTCCTTGCGCGATTCCTGATCCGGAATTGCACCTACCCATCCCGTAGTAGGGCCGGAAGTTTAGTTCGTCCAACACTCCCAGTGAAGTTTCGTCTACCGACAGCGTTAAGGTATGTCCTGTCGCCATCCGGTGTAGACAAGTTCACTCTCCGGTGCTCAGACCAAGGTTCATCGTCCTGAGACGCTTTTTTTACCTGATCCCATGTAAGTGTGGGTGAATTTATATCATCTGGGATGTACACATCGCACACATGTGGTTTGGGAAGTTCATCCCGCTTGAATAGACGCAATATCGCATTCTCCCATGGGCGGAGATTGTCCATGGACTGCTCCAGCCATATGGCCGTACTAGTGTCAGCACAGTCCAGCAGGAGCAGTCTTGGTCGTACCGTACGTCCCTGGAAACGGATTTTCAGTCTGTCCTCAGGTTGAATAGAGGTAAGACGGGCAACTCACCGACAAAAAATACCTCAGCAGATGTGCTGCCATCTTTATTTGTCACCAAAAACTAAAAGAAGGGTTCTGTCTTGCTATTCTTCAGGATGGGTTCCCTTGAATGGCGCCAGACGATCACGATGGACGACTTTAGGCTTTCCCCTGGGAACTCTAATAATCCGATATAATGACGTCGTTAATTTTCTTCTTGATAGTGTACGGTCTCTCCCAGCTCTGTTGTAGTTTGGGATATCGGCCACGTCGTCGCCGAGGGCTGTAGAACCATATCAAGTCTCCTTCTTAATAATTGCTCTGTTCTACTCGGGTGTCGTCGTACCTCTTCATCCGGTCACTATTTAGTTGCAGCTTGGTACGTATCGTGGATATCTTCCTAAGGAGATCTTCGACGTATTCTTCCCCAGCCTCATCTTCACCAGGCTTGCAGCCTACCACCAAGTCGTATGGCAGTATTATTTCCCTACCAAACAGGACCTTTGCAGGTGTTTAACCGGAAGATTCATTAACAGCTGATCGAATGGCCATTAGGAAGAATGGAAGGTATTCTGACACAACTTTCGGTAGATAGTTAGTTATGGTGCGGTTAATTCGTTCCACGATTCCATCAGAATGGGGATGCATGGCAGTGGTTCTGGTTTTCTTAATACCCAGCCTTCGACAGACCTCTTGGAACAAACTGCTTTCAAAATTTCTTCCTTGATCCGAATGTAGCTCAAGAGGCACCCCAAATCGGCTGATAAATTAATTTACCAGGTCATTGGCTAAGGTGACAGCTTCTTGATTGGGAACAGCATTGGCTTCAACCCATTTCGAAAAATAGTCTATCACTACGAAGATGTACTTGTTCCCAGTATCACTTCGAGGTAAATGTCCCAAAACGTCCGCAACAATTCTTTCAAAGTGGCCTTCAACCAACTATTGCTGCATTTCAGCTCTTCGCCTTCGAGTAGGCCCATTACTTGCTGTACATACGGTACATCTTTGGCACCAATCCTTGACATCCTCTTTGAGGTTCGCCCAGTAAAATATCTCTCGGACCTTCTGCAAGGTCTTTGTCACAACGAGATGATATCCTGCGCTATCATCATAATGATAGCGACTATTTCTTTGTTTCAGTTCCGTCAAGTTTTCGACCAGTCTCACTATAAATCCATCATCTAAGGTCAGCGACTCCCACTGTGCCAAATGCGTTTTTAAAATGGAAGGATACGAAGACCTTCTTCCGTGCAGGTACTTATAGAAGTGCTCTACGGATTTAACAACTGCAAGAAGTTCTTGTCTGGTGATGCAATATTTCTTTTCTATCTTCGACAACGTCTTGCTAAAGTATCCGAGGTCTCTCTCTTTACCGTCTTGTATTTGGACAAGATGGCTCCAATTCCTACATTACAAGCGTCTATGTCCAAAATCCGTTTTCCTTCTGGTAGCGGATAACAAAGGATCAGAGCTGACGTTAGCTGTTTCTTCAAGGAGTCGAAGGCTTCTTGGCATTCCTTATGACAGAAAAAGGATTTTGTTTCTTCAGTTAGTCGCGTTAAGGGTTTTGCAATGTCCCAAAATGCTTGACATACCGGCGATAATAGAAACGTAGGCCCAAAACGCTTCGAATTTGATGTTTGTCAGTCGGAGTTGGCCATTCCTGAACTGCTTTGATTTTAACAGGATCAACAGCGACTGTACCCTTGCTCACAACATGGCCTAAATAGCTAACTTCCTTTTGAAACAGGTGGCACTTCTTTAGGTTTAATGTTAGATTGGCCATCTGAATTCTCTTAAGTACTTCTTCGAGGTTGGATACATGATCTTCAAAATTCTTGTCAACTATAATGACGTCATCTAGATATACCAGACATTTTTTCCAAGATAACCCCTTGAGAATGGTCTCCGTCAGTCGTTCGAAGATGGCGGGGGCATTACACAGACCAAATGGGAGGACCGTAAACTGCCATAAGCCTGATCCACAAGTAAAGGCGTCTTCTCCTTATCTAGGGGATCTATTTTCACTTGTCAGTATCCGCTCTTCAAATCCAAAGTAGAGTACAATGTAGAACCCGCTAGAGCATCAAGGGCGTCATCGATCGTTGGCAAAGGATAACTGTCCTTTTTAATAATATCGTTAAGTTTACGGTAATCAATGCAGATTCGCATTGTTCCATCCATTTTTTCACTAGTACCACGGGAGAGGCCCAATGACTACTGGATGATTCAATGACTCCATTTTAAATAATCTCTTGAAGGGCTCTATCTGCCAGTTCTTTTTTGATTTAGGGCATCCGCCGGGGAACTCGACGAATAGGTCGTGAATCGTCGGTATCGATCTTGTGTTTCACCACATCCGTCCTTCAGAGTTTTCTTCCAGCACCAAACACAGCTTTGTATCGGTGGACTAGATCTCTTATTTTATTTCTTCCTGAATCCGATGAGGATAGATCTAAGTTGGCCATCAGCTGCTCCATTTCGCTGGAAATGTCTTTTACCGTGGTTGTTGGCTGGTGAACCACGGCTGTAACTGGCTCTAGAGTGCCCAATTGCGTACCTTTCTGGAGGGAAACTCATTGATCGTTCAGGTTTATCAAGCGCACTGGTTCTTCTTGGATAGATAGAACAAGAGCGTTGCCGATGAGTATTACTTTTCCCAGAATCAGGTCTTCAATTTTAGGTTCTATCATTGCTGGTGTTTTGTTTTGATCTAGACCATCTATTTGACCAACTACAACGCATTCACAATTCGCTGGGAGTTCGACGTCGTCTGCCAGCTTTATTGGAACAATGGCTTCATCTTTTCGATGCAAGAAAAATTCTTCGGTCACAATATAGAGGGTTCGTCGTCAAAGTTCCAAGCGAAACTCGCAGTGATTCATCACGTCCATACCCAAGATGACGTCTTCATCGATGTGGGCCACAAATACCGAATGTGTTAGAGTAGTGGTACCAAATTGCAATATCCCTATTTTCCCCATAGACTTTGGCAGTTTCTCACGTAGCGGTTCGTAATTTCGAACTGGAAGGCGACATCCTTCTGTGGTTGGTGACGGTTGGTCGTACGATGAATTTCGTGGCCCCGGTATCTATTAACATGGCATAATTTTTTCATCGATTTGTCCGTCAATGTATAAACTGCCCGTTTGTTGTTTGATCGTAGCCAACTTCACAATGGGAGGGTATTTTCGATGACCTAGGGTCGATATCTCCCTCCAGAAGTCGACCCGTTTTAGTTTTTCTGCTGTTTAGAATTTTCAGCAGGGGTCTTTCTGTTATGTGGGCAAGCATTTATTATGTGGATAATTTCACCGCAACCCCATCTTCTCCCGGGCCGTCTCTTCTTTGAAGCTACCACCCTCAAGACTTCCTCCACCACTTGTTTAAGTTCACTATGGTTACCAGTCGCTGGTTATTCCCCGTACATGAGCTTCCGTTGCCGCTTCAAATTCCAATGCAATCGATAATGCATCCACCAGGGTCTTCGGGCGCGCCAGCAGCACCGCTCGTTGAATCTCTGCATTTCGAAATTCGTCGACGAAAGCTTGGACTGCCAGATTTTCTATTACGTCTTCTGTTGCAGATGGATAGGCACATCTAACTATCCTAGCGATATCCATCTCGAATTCTTGTATCGACTCTCAGGCTTTCTGCTTCCGGGTCTTAAGTTGGGATTTGTAGACCGGCTCCAGATGGGCATGGCCATAACGTATCTCAAGTCGTCTCACTAAGGCCCCAAAGTCTTCTGCATCACCCTCCTGAATAGACTGCAACACGTCCAAAGCCTCTCCTCGCAGTGACACAGTGAGTGATATGGCTTTGTCTCGAGAAGTCCATCAGTTGACCCCAGCCGCAGCATTGAATTGCTTCAAATAATTTGGCCAAGAGGTTTTCCCATCAAAAGTTGGTGGCTTGATGGTAGGTCTGAGATCTGCTAAATGTCTGACGTCCCCTTCGCCATGATGAGTTCTTGGTCCTTGTTGCTTTATTAATTCAGCATTTAACCCATTCATTTGCTGAGTTGCGTCAGTGATATGCCGATTCAATTCTCCCCTCATTCGATCAGCGACCTCTTCTCGCTGGACGGTCCTCTGACGAGTAAGTTCTTGCATTCGATTAATAACCTCTTCTTGAATCTGTTCGAGTCAATTGTTCCATGAGCTCAGTCCTTTGGTTGGCTATTTGATCAGACAACTCATCACAACGGTTGGATAGTTGCTGATATAACTCGTTGTTCTGTTTACCAATTTGTTGTTGACTACTGGCAAACTCGTCTCTCTGGGTCGATATTTGCTGGGATAACTTTTCTCTCCGAGTCGATATTTGCTGGGAGAACTCGTCTCTCTGGGTCGATATTTGCTGGGATAACTCTACTCTCTGGGTCGATATTTGCTGGTATAACTCGTTGTTCTGTTTACTAATTTGTTGTTGAATACTAGCTAACTCGTCTCTCTGGGTCGATATTTGCTGGGATAACTTTTCTCTCTGGGTCGATATTTGCTGGGAGAACTCGTCTCTCTGGGTCGATATTTGCTGGGATAACTCTTCTCTCTGGGTCGATATTTGCTGGGAGAACTCGTCTCTCTGGGTCGATATTTGCTGGGATAACTCTACTCTCTGGGTCGATATTTGCTGGTATAACTCGTTGTTCTGTTTACTAATTTGTTGTTGAATGCTGGCTAACTCCTCTGGGTCGATATTTGCTGCGACACTCGTCTCTATCCCAGCAAACATGAATAAGCGGTAAATAGACGGGCCATAGCTGTTAACTGCGGTTAGATGTCGGCAGCGGCACAGCGATGTCGGTAAATAATTGGAATGATATCAGTTTTGCCGCCTTGGCTGAACATACGCATATTTATGGTGGATGTTTGTTATTTAGCCACAAATTACCCGTTGAAAATTTGCGATAGTCGCGCCTATGTCGTTTTGACACAGTATGCATGCCGGTATGCGACCTGTAATGAAAATAAAACATTGGCATTACTGAATATCACCTTGGCAGTTGGCACTACTGCTTATTTGCTAGCCGTTGTGTTGAACACGTGTTGAAAATCAACCTATCCTAGTTGTGTTGTGGTGTGGTAATTAATAACTAATCAGTGTAGCGACAATTTTATTAGATTTGTGTGTTGTATCCAATCTATTCGGAGCAAAGTAACGAGCAGATATGTCCGGAAACACAGAAAAGTAAGTACATACATCATTTGTTGCATCATATACCACCATAATATATGTTTCCTCTAGAAAACGCCTGCATAATATCTCAAAGAACACTCGTCAAAAACAGCGTCTTGCGAAAAATTCTGTTAAGGATATAAGTCTCCACTGTAGAGGCTGAGGTTATAATAGACAATATATCTCGTATAAGTAATAATCTTTGTGTTGATAATGAGCCCGGACCCAGTAAAGCTATTGGTGAACATAATTTTTTATATTTATATATATATATATATATATATATATATATATATATATATTATACTATTTTAATAAATACTTTATTATTTAGATTATGAAATTTAAATGTAGATGTTTATTATTTATAATTTTTGTTTAATTTGGCTAGCTCAGTTGGTTATTGTTATTTTATTTAGTAATTTATTTTAATTTGATTATTCGGGAGCATTAAATCCTTTTTCTCTTTGAGTCCTGGCTTTTATATTGTTGTAATTGTTTAAATAAAAAGAAAACACATTATTTTGAAATCAATTTAATCTTAAATTTAATATTTTATATATTTGATAAAAATAATATGAGACGCCACTGGTTATATTGTATCTACTTATTTATTCTACTAATTCATCAATACGCATGCGTGAAAAACTAGTCATGCGCTTTAGCATAAAACGAACAATTCTTATACATAAGAAGCATCTATTCATATTATACAAATATGGTTTGTTGAAGATGCAAACAAGTGAATGATTCAAACACATAAAAGAATTTATATATATATATATATATATATATATATATATATATATATATATATATATATATATATATATATATCATAGTTATATATGATACAAATTGCTGTGGGAAGAAAATAGTTATATACATAGATAGAAATATAGGAATTATATACAGATGGGCATAGTTATTACATTATGAAATTTCAATCACCAGATTTATGCAATTACAAGATGGCGTAAGTACGTATTTTAATTTATTTAAAATTCGGCCTTTTATTAATTTTAACGATTTATGCAATGAATTCACTATATAAAGTCTGTTTCTTTCTTTTTCAGATCGATCATATTTGCAAAAGTTTATCAATTTATGAAATTAAGTACTTATTTGAGTAATTTGAGTTTTTACTCTGATTATTGGCCAATAATGATTTAAAAACACTGACCTGTTGCTCTTGAATTGGGATGAAAGTCTCTGGATACCAGGAACACTCCGCTGAAGCTCCAAAAAACCAAAATTAATGAAAATTTCGTAGATTCTTGCCGAAAAACTTGATACAATTGACTGTGAGTATTACTAAGATTGTATTTAATAGTACTTTATAGGTTTAAATGTCTTAAACCGGGAATTTATTGAAATTTCAGGAACACCATCACACACACTCCTCGCTTCTTGACACCAGCTTCCCTTATTAATTAAGCGTCCCCTCGATTCTCTACTTTTTTCAACAAACAGTCTTTTGTTCTTTTTCAGGTCACTATTTCAAAGTTTATTTGTTGATTCACAATTTGTTCTGTCATATTTTATACTCAATAAAATATTGTCTTTTGCAATCAGATTAATTGAAACTTCTTTCACTTATTAAAAAATTTCATACATACACTCTTTTACATTATTAGTTCATTTATAGAGTTCCTATGAGTTTTTCATCATACAAATAAATTAAAATTGGTTATACATAGATACATTTACATGGTACAACATTCAATATTGTTATTTTGATAGTATATCCTTGTTACACTCATATTAATTATAAATATAAATTCTCCTATGTTATTTGTCTAAACTCTTTGCATTATATTATTTATAATAAACTTTAACAAATTACTATTTATTGATTCAACGTTCATTTTATTTACCATATATCATTTATCTATATGTCATTATTTGTTTATCTATGAAAATCTATTGAATTCTATTCTATTCAATATTTGTATTTGTTTTTATTCTTAAATTAATGATTATAATGAATTATCTATAATAATATTTGTATTCTAATGTAACTACTTATATCTAAAATTCTCTTGACTTGACTATATAATTATATCTTTTTAGGTGAACAGCTGGTTATGGTATGGAAAATATTCTTCGTCTTAGGCAACTTTATTTACATCATTACATTGGTTAGGCAATCTCTATATTTTGTATTATTATTGAGGTAATTCCTTATTTATTGTATTGTTATAGGCTATTATTTAATATATCTTTATTTGATATGTTGTTTAAATTAAGAAAAGTGTTTCCTTTTTACTTGTTTTCTTAAATTATAATATTTTCATATATTTTAATACTAGCAACATATTTTTATAATACTAATTCTCTTATTATCTATGATATCTGGTTCAATATATATATATATATATATATATATATATATATATATATATGTTATAATATATTCTATATTCATTATTTTATATTTGCCCCACGTTTGGGTGACAATTATTATATATTTCTACTATGTTTTAATTATAATATTTTAATTATGTATATGAATATGAATTTATATTATGTGAATTTTATTTGTTGCCGTCGTCACAATTTGTGATAGTAACTACACTAATGTGAAAACACATTTACTGCTAAATATAACCTATTAAATTTATTTTTGACAGCAGTTGTCAAATTAATACGCCCGGCTCAGATAAATATTAAATTTTATATTATGAAAGATAAATCAATACACAATCAATGAACTCACTCTTATCTCAAGGAGGGATCAAAGATTTCAAATAAGAATTCAAATTTATAAATTTCCAAATAATTTTCCAAATTACGTATTGCACTATTCAAAATCTAAAGTAACTGTTTGTCCAATACACTATAAGACAATTAAATTCTTATGACATATATGAAATTTACTGTCAGGAAATTAACCAAATGTCACTAATTATACTAAATTTTCTCTAGCATAAAAATTTATCAAATATAATGAGAATGAATATGAAAAAAGAACCAAAGAGATTTAGAATTTAAATTTATATAATATATTATCAGATAACAATTACAAAATTGAAACTTTTCAAAAAATATCATAAACGCATAAATCAAAGATAGAATTTTCTTTCAAACCTTAATATTAAAACAACCTATAATTAGAAATTTCCTATCTAAATAATTTATCCAAAAGTTCAATGACTAATTTTATAATTGATATATGTCAATGTAAAATGCGCAAATTTCCTTGTAATTGTCTGTCTCAAAATTGTCTTCACTTGACGTTGAATTTTTATATAAGTAACGTTACTATAATTTCAGTGTAAGTATTTAACCATAAGATGCATTTATTTTCGAAATATTTTTAATGAAGGCCTATTAATTCTCGAGAAATAATATAGATAATATGGACTGGACTCACCAACTTGGTACTGGTAGACTCGTTCGTATTCTAAAAACGTTTTTTAGAATTTCAGGAACAACTTTTCTAAATCAATAATTTAGAAAACGGGAAAAACCACTCGCACTTTAACGCTGTAATTCTTTACGAATAATACACGCACTGGCTTTACAAAGGCAAAATATGTTGAACTGATAATAATCATACAAATTACTCTGATATACTGAATTGAATTTGAGACAACTCTTATTCGATGTTGTCTCGAGAGAATCTAAAAATCAACTCTATTTTAAATAAATTTGAGACAACTCTTATTCGATGTTGTCTCTTGGGAAATTAAAAATCAACTAAATTTTAAATAAATTTGAGACAACTCTTATTCGATGTTGTCTCGAGAGAGATTCAAAATCAACTAACTAAACTGTTTCAATAAATAATTCTCCTCTCCTTTGGTTACCAAAAATTCTTTTTTTTTTTTAAAATACAAATTTACGTTTACCATGAGAGATTTTCATTATTTTAGTATAAATGCCATTTTGCTAACAGAGACATCTGTATTCTTGTTTTCAAATCGTTTTAAAATCTATCTATCATTAAGTCCATTCTGCATTAATGTCATACGAAATTGAAATGTCAAATTTTATTGGTATATTGAACCTTTCAAATTATTGATAATACAGTGTGTATCACTAGTATTACAACCAAATATGCACATTTTCTTTATTTCAATGTTTTCTTTAGAATTTAGATAGAGGATATGTATTAATATATATATATATATATATATATATATATATATATATATATATATATATATATATATATATATATATATATATATATATATATATATATATAATACATTCCAAATGTAATAAATTTATTACCACTCCCTATATAAATATAAAATCCATTTTAATACCAGTCAACACAAAAACGACACATTAAAACCTCGTTACGGCTGCTTTCATTGTATAGAACAAATACTCGTATATTCCAATACAAATTTTCATCAATGAATGTCATATTTTTAAAATGTTCGTTTTGTTTGGGTGTGAGTTATATTCTGTTATGTGATGCGTTCTAAAACATCTATAAAATATATTGAATAATCAAATGAACGTTCTGTCGAAGGTAAGATTTATTTGTTTTGCTTTTAAAAATTCTTTCTGTAACTTGTACCATTTCTTTTAGTTTTAACAAAAATTTTATTTCTGATGAAGGTCATGGAAAGACCGAAACGTTAAATAAAAATGTATTAACTACTAGTTAAATGTCTTTAAAAATGGTCCTCAATCCCAAGAATATAAAATAAACAATATATAAATATATATATATATATATATATATATATATATATATAATATGGAATATTTTTTTATTTTTCATTATATTTCTTTGTTTTACTTATCATGTTTCATTGTTAAACCTATAAGTATATATATAGACTGTAGATTTGCATAAATCATTGATTAAGCCCCAACAGTGGGATGCCGGCGGTTGATTAGTAGGATACCCGCAATCGCGCCATAATCTGTACAATGCAATATCAGTTCATCCTAACTTAGTCAATCCGCTAAAGTCCCGCTATGTAACGAAGCGGGTGGTAGTCTGGAGGCCTACTGGTGGCCATCGCGACACGGGCTAGCCGGGCCGGCAACGTATCATGATTGTGGCCCACTTATGTTGTCCGTCGGTTGTTTTTAAAGTGCGTCTAGAGGCCCACGTGTAACATGGTTGCTGGGATGGGTCGATATTTGATGGCATAACTTGTCCAATGGATCTTCGAATTCCACTGACTCGGGGTTGATACCTTCTTTAAAAAAAGCTCCCGTAATCTTTTTAGCAGAACAGTCTTGTTACTTTCGGTTTCCAATTCTCGCTCAATGAAAGGAATTCGCTAATAGATTATTGAATATTTCATTTGCACAAAATGACCAATTACTTGTTTACACTAACTCACAATTTCTTAATAAAATAAAAAATCCCAATGGCACAGGACCAATTGTACAGGCTTATTTCAGTAACATTTTTGCATAAAACCCAAAATAAATAAACGGTTTTAAAGATTAAAACTAACTTTTCCGCATCTGTGGCCCTGAACAATGTTCTATCATAAAATTGTTACTTGTATACACTTCGGGGGATGTATCGTGCTAACAAACCGAAATTTCTCCAAAAATAACCAAAAAGTTAGTATATCTTGATTTATAGGACCCGCTGTGCTAGCTCTAGTCAACTGGAAATCAATAGCGTAGATCTGTGAGATACCCTGAACAATAATCATTCATAAAATTGATCAATCGTATACTCTTTGGAGGCTGTATCGTGCTAACAAACTGAAAATTCTCCAAAAATGACAAAAATTTGGTACTTCAAGTAACATAGTACCCGTTGTACTAGCTTTAGTGAGCTGAATATGAATAGGGTTCATCTTTGAGACGCTCTGAATAATATCCAATCATAAAATTCGTCACTTGTATATACTCCGGATGCCGTATCGTGCTAACAAACTGAAACTTCTCCAAAAATAACAAAAATATCGTACTTAAAGTACTGTATCACCTGTTGTATTGGCTCTGATGAGCTGATAATCAATAAGGTTCATCAGTCTGATATCCTGAATAATATTCAATAACAAAACTGGTGACTTGTTGAACTCCGGAAGCTGTATCGTGCTAACAAACTGAAATTTCTCAAAAAATGACATAATGACGTACTTCAAGTACCATAGCACCCGTTGTACTGGCTCTGGTGAACTGAAAATCAATAGGGTTCACCTGTGACATGTCCTTAACAATATTCAATCATAAAATTGCTGACTTATTGCATTCCGGAGGCTGTATCGTGCTAACAAGACATGTAAGGAAAAGTGGCCGACGACAACGACGACGACATACACACAGGATTTTTTTTCTAAAGACCGTTTTTTCGTGTTGTTGTTGATGCAAAACGTAAAAATAACTCCAAAAAAAATTTCAAAATTCCAACTTTTTCTGGGGTAAACCAATACTTTTCTCGCATATAGAAAGGTTGGGCGGAAAAGTAAAAATTAGATACAAAATGAATAGAATATTCTGAGATGTACAAAAAACCAAAGTAACATTTTTAATATACGATTTAGAGAAAAATGATCTATGAAAAAGCTCAGTAACTTTTTTGCGTCAAATGAAAAACAAAGGAAATACGATTTTTTTTCAACTTTGACAGGCCGTCATTTTGTTTTTACTGGGCCGATTTGGCTCCTTAACGAACTCGTCCATGATTTTGGCCTAAACGATTTTTGTAGCGAGTTTGGTTTCGATCCGTCAAAAAATACGCCCTCTATCGTGCTTACAAATTCCATTATAACACATACATTATATATATATATATATATATATATATTGAACTATGATTTGCTTATATACTTACTTTTTATTATTGTTGTGGAATTTAGATGATTATAATTTTATATTTAGAATTTTTATTTAGATTTGGCTAGCTCAGTTGGTTATTATTATATTGTTCTGTAATGTATTTTATTTCAATTATTCGGGAGCATGAAACACTTTCTACTCTTCGAGTCCTGGCATTCAAAACATATTACCTTCATTTAAATAAAAGAAACACTTTACTTATAACAACATTTAATTTTAAATTCAATATTTTATATGTGATAATAATTATTTGAGACGCCTATGGTCACCTCTAAAGAAATTATTTATTTTATATTTTTAACAGTGCGCATGCTCAAAATCCAGTCATGCGTAAAATGAACATAATTTTAATAACGTGAGATGGAGCTTCTGTGGCTCATTAGTATGACATAGAATTAACAATCAAGAAACATTTAGATGGTTTTAAACATACCAGAATTTATGTGAAGAATATACATGAAAATATTATCAATATGCTGTGGAAGAAAAGTATTAAAAGATTTATATAGACATGGAATTATTATACAATTTATAAACAGATAGACAGATTACATGGAAACAAGTTAAGCATCATCTTATGATAAAATGGCGTACGTACTTTTGAATTATTTATTTATTGAAATTAGGCCTTTTTGTTATTATTAAAGATTTAATTTATCAACTAATTAAATAAAGTCCGTTTTCTTTATATTTTAGATCGATCATTGCTGTGAATGTTTATCAAAATACGGAACCAATCACTTATATGAGTTTTTTGCTCATTATTGGCCAATACTAGTTTAAAAGAACACTGACCTGATGCTCTGGAATTGGGATAACTCTTCTGGACCCCAGGAATACTTCTCTGCAGTTCCAATACCAATTTCTGGAGAAATTCTGCTGGTTTTTTTGCAGAACAACTGTGTCTGATTATCGGTGAGTACTACACAAGATTGTTTTTCATAGTTATATTAAAATTTATTAAGTTATTTAGGGAATTTCATAAAATTTTCGGGAACACTCTAACACACAGTCCACACCTTTCGTCGCCACTTCTCATAATCCACGCTTCCTCTCGATTTTCACTTTTTTTCAACCAACAAATTCTTTTGTTTGTTTTCAGGTCACTATCTACCAAAGTTTGTTTCAATACTTGTTGATTGCAAATTTTATCTGTCATTTTGTTTCTAACCAATCAGATATTGTCCTATGCAATTGAATTATTTGATTTGGGTTTACTTAATAGAAAAGTTCATAAATATTCTATTTCACATTTCTAATACACTTGTAGAGAGTCTTTTGAAATTTAATCATACAAATAAATTAGAGTTGGTTATACACATAGATGTTGTTTAAATAGTTCTATCTAATATTGTCATAAACAATCTATTACTGTTACAATTATATACCTTAAATCATAAATCCTTTTATGTATTCTCCATCTAATTCTTGTATTAACTTATTTCTACTAACGCAATTAATAAATTATTATTTAATCCTATGTTCATTTTACAGACATATATCATTTTCTTTATGTTTAATTGTTTATCTATGAAAAACTATACTTCTTATTCTAATAAACATTTATATTTGTATTCTAATGTAACTACTTATATCTGAAATTCTCTTGACTTGATTATATAATTGTTTCTTTTTTAGGTGAACAGCTGATCACGTTACAGAAGATATTCTTCGTCTTAGGCAACTTCATTTACATCATTACATTGGTTAGGCAATCTCTATATTTTGTATTATTATTGTTGAGGTAATTTCTTTATTTATTATATTGTTATAGGCTATTATTTAATATATCTTTACTTGATATGCTTTTGAATTAAGAAAAGTGTTTCCTTTTTAATTGTGTTTTCTTAAATTATATTATTTTCATACATTTTCATACTAGCAACATAGTTTTATAGAACTAACTCTCTTAATATCTATGATATCTGGTTCAATTCCCCTCAAATTTAAATGATATTCATACCTTGGATATTTATTTAAATTTCAATTTTCTTACTATAAATAATTGATTTTATTTTATACAAAAAATTAACAACTTTATGGCATAATCTTAATTTTTTAACTTTGTTTCTCAAATGTTCGTTCACATATTTCCTACTACAAAACCTATTTCTTTCAATAACTGTCTCATGATTCTTTCCTTAAAATACACTTGATTAGTATCATGTCAATTTATATTCTTAATATTACTTAATATAATACTTCTCTACTATCATTTTCAGACTAACTTCCATTTATATATCAACTTATTTCTTTTTAATTTCATTATATTTTATTCTTCTATATACTCCTCATATCATATTTCTTTTCAATATTCATCATTATTCAATATAATTAATTATTTCTTAAATTCATATATATATATATATATATATATATATATATATATATATTTATATCAATATCTTATTCATTCATGTATTTTCAAGTAATCTACCAAATTCTAATTGACATCAAACATTACCTCCTATATTTTTATCAATATCATTCATTATTATCTTTTCCTATCCTTTATTACTTACATCTTATTTCCTTGATTTACAAAATGTGAACTTCTATTTGATACTTGAGTTATTTTTAATGTTATCCCCTCTATCCTATATTTTTAATAGTTTCTTTCTATGTAAAGCCAGTATTTCTTATAAATTGTTTACCTTTATTTGCTATACATATTGATTTGCCATACTCAAATTTTTTAAAACTGTTTTAATTATAAGTTTACCTAATAAATCTTTCTCTATATTATATTATATCTATTTTTTTAAGGTTCTGAAGAAACAAAAGTGATGAATTTAATTGGATCACCAGCTGCCAAATGAAAAACAAAACTCTATCTAATATCTACTTTATCTTTGTACACTACCTAATATTAAATTTTTAAATCTATCCTTATGACTGTTATTTCCTTTTTTCAAGTATTATTCGTAACATAACATCATCTATTCATAATATCTATATACATGTTCTACATTGAACACTCCCCTTTCTAATTGTGTACCTGGATAGAATAAGCGATAACTATTTTGAGCATCACTATTGTCGACTACATATGGCCCTTCAAATGGTGATAATAACCTTTTACATTGATTTTCACCTTTCTTTGGTGTTCTCAAAGATCTTACTAGGACTAAATCTCCTTTTTCAAATCTAATCTTCTTATTATTTTTGTTTCCTTTTCTTTTAATAAATCTTATAGCACTTCTCTCCAAATTCTTGCTTACTGTATTAAAAACTTGAGACATATCCCATTCTCGTTCTGGGGGTGTTTCTTTCAAAATAAATTGTGGACATTCTTCAGTAACTCCATTAGGTAATTGGTTAAAAATTTCTCTACTTGATTTAGATTTTCTTCCCATAAATTGTGTCTATTATTACATAAAATCCTTAAATACTTAACAACTTCTTTGATATACCTCTCAGCTGGATTAGATGAAGGTCTTCTTATGCTTATGAAATTCATTTTAATATTATGATTTCTACACAAGCATTTGACTTTTTCACTCACAAAGTAAGTAGCATGATCCAATATTAAGTTTTCCGGAATTCCTATTTCTTCTATAAAATTTTTCATACAAGATATTACTGTGTTTGCATTGGTACGTTGACAAGGAAAAGTTCTTACAAATTTTGAAAATATATCTACCATAACTAAAATATGTTTATTGCCTTGCTTGCTAGGTATTGATTGTGATATGAAATCAATAGCTACTATATGTAAAGGCTTGAGTGCTATTATAGGTTTTGGTCCACTAATATGACGATAGTTCCTTTCCTTCGCCAACTGACAAGTTTTACAAATTTTACAGATTTCTTTAACCAATGATATGTCTTTCTTTGCAGTGTAATTTTCTCTAAACAACATCCATAATTTTCGAGATCCTATATGTCCATATTCCTCATGTAATTGTTTGAGAATTTCCTTTGCATATTCAGGTGTTATTAAATAAATTTCCCTATCTTCCATCTTCTTATACCAAATTCCCTCATTTCGAAATGCTCCTCTTTTACAAGATTCTTGTAAATTTCTCTGATCCTCCATTATTTTCTCCAAAGTAAACAAACCTTCAGTTTTTTCCAACCTATTTATGCCAATTTGGAATTGTTGATCCTTCTTCTTCATTTCTGTTTCACGGCTAAGAGCATCCGCTACTGTATTAGTTTTCCCAGGAATAAATTTTATTTCAAATTCATATTCCTGTGATAGAAGTATCCATCGATGTATCCTATTGTTTGCATAACGATTTTTAAACATTGCTGTTAAAGCTGAATGGTCTGTTTCGAAGTAAAATTTTGCTCCTAATAGATAAAAACGTAATTTAGTTATGCAAAATACAATGCTTGCCATCTCCAATTCAGTAACTGAGTATTTTCTTTCATAGTTTTTCGTTACTCGGGAAATAAAACTGATTGGTACCTCTCCTTCCTCTTGTTCTTGCAATAAAACTCCTGCTAATCTATCTATGGATGCATCTGTTCTTAAAATAAATGGCTTGTCATATTGAGGATGATAAACCTGCAAATTTTGTAAAAATATTTCTTTGAGTTCTTGGAAAGCTTGTTCTCTTCTAGCATCCCATTTCCATTTCGTTTCCTTTTTGAGTAATTCAATTAATGAAATTTCCTTATTACTGAGGTCTGGTATTAGTCGTTTGAAGTAGTTGAGAATTCCCAAAAATCCTCGAAGAGTTTTCAGATTAGTCGGTGTCTTATATTCCCTTATGGTTCTAATTCGTTCAGGGTTCATTTTCACTCCAGTAGAATTTAAAATATATCCCAAATACTGCACTTCTTTTTGGTAAAATCGACATTTTTCCATGTTCAATTTTAATCCTGCTCTTTCCAATTCTGCCAATATAGTCTTCAAATGTTCGTGATGTTGTTCTTCATTTTCTGAATATATTAATATGTCATCTATATAGTGCAATGTAAAATGTTCATATTGGTTAAGAACAGTGTGAAGTGTTCTTACCAATGCTGCACACGAACTCTGTAAACCAAATGGAACAATACAAAATTGGTATACTACACCATCAATCATAAATGCTGTATATGGACGACTTCTTTTATCTAATGGAATCAACCAAAAACTATGCTTCAAATCCAGTTTTGTGGATATGTTAGCTCTTGTAATCCTACCAAATATCCCCTCTACATTTAAAGGACTCTCATATTGTTTTTTAGTATATGAGTTGATATTTCTGGCATCCAGACATAATCTAATCTCACCTGACTTTTTTCGGACACATGTTATCGCACTTATATTTGGAGAGTTGGATCTTTCTATAATACCATCTTGTATCATCTTTTCTAACTCCTGGTATACTTCATTTTTCAACTTATAAGGAATGGGATAAGTTTTTATCTTGAAGTTACTGATATCCTTATTCATTTCCAACTTATGTATATACTTTCTTGCCATGCATACTTCTTTATTGAAGTCTCCCATGTTTTGTCAATAACTCATCAATCTCTCTTCGATATTGTATGGGACAATATTGTTCTTGTATATCTTCCGTAATTTCTATTTCGTTTATTTGACATTGTCTTTCCTCTACCTCTTGTTCTTCCAAGTTATTATATTACCTTCACATACCATGTACCCTTGTTTATAATCAATTATCATCTTGTGATTGCTCAATTCATAATTTCCCAAAATTACGTCATATTTTAAATTCTTAACTACTAATAATTGTATTTTATAAGCTATGTTTCCCACATAAAAATCTGTGATTATGGTACTATTTGTATAATATAAATTTTTATCATTTTGTATTTATCATCATATCATCCTTATTTAAATTATCTACTATATCCTGTTTAATTAATGTTACCTCTGAACCCGTATCTATTAAAATTCTACAAAAAATATTTTGTAATCTACCCTGAATAAATATTAAATTAGGTTTTTCTACTTTTTTATTATTATTTTCATAATCTATAATAAATTCTCGAGGATGTTCATATCGCGATGAATAGATGATATTATGCACGTAAGGACGATTTAAGCAAAATTCGCTGTATTGTCCTGTCCAGGAATACATTCTTCTACCTGTATCTCCTGTCTGACCATATTCACTTGTCTCCTATTGTCATCATCCCTGTTTCTGTTTTGTTCTGGATTAATTTGGTTTTCTCTGCCATTTTGCCAATTTCTTCCTCTATTATTATTATTGTTATTACCATAACGATTTCTTCTCTCGAAATTGTTCTGGTTCCTATGGTTCTCCGAATATCTGTTTCCATTATTCCTCTCTCTATTTCTATATTGTTCCCCATTTCCTTGGTATCGTCTATCTTCAAAGTTCCTGTTTCCATAACTTCTATTTCCATTACCTTCATAATAATCTCTCCTGAAATTACCATTTCCATTTTCCCTTCGTATATCGTTTCTTATATTTCCATTTCCATTATCTCTTCGTATATCATTTCCTTGTTGATATCTGAGAAAACCACTTCCATTTTGAACACTCCTTTCAACTCTCTGCAAATATCTAGATAAGTTGTCCATTGTTTTAATATTATGAAGTGCTATCGTTTCAGACACTTCTGAATTAAAATGTCTCCCGACATATAAAACTAATTCCTCCTCCGTCATAACAGGTTCCAAGTATTGCGCCATGTTATATAGTTGCATAGCATATGCATTTAAATTTTTATTCCTATTATAATCAAATTTTCCGAAATACAATCTTTCCCTAAAATTAGCCTGATGAAACTCACCCCAGAAATAAGTCATGAATTGGTTCTCAAATTCTTCTAAATCATTTATGCTTTCCTCTTTGTTACAAAACCATAATAGTGCATGCCCAGATAACATCTCTCTAATGATAATCTTCTTCTCCATGATGTCTCTCATTCCTTTAAGTTTGCTTTTTATTATTTTTATAAACACCTTTGGATGAATGGTGTTTATATTCCTATCAAACTTTACTCCAATATCCATGTTTCCCGTATAAATAACTCCACCTCCATTTCTCCTCATATTAAATTCCATTTCCTCCATGCTTTCCTGTAATTTTCTGTTCATTTCTTCAAGTTCTTTGTTAACTATTTGGCCAATGTACTCGTTCCTCTCCTCACATGTTCCTGTTTGTTTTTGTACCTTTGTATCCAAATCCTTAAATTTCTGCTCCGCGTTCTGTTGGTAATTCTGCATTATCTCTTCTATTATTTGTTCCTTGTATTTAATATTTTCCACTTCTTTAGGTATGTCTTCATTCTGTCTCATTACTTCTGCTTGAATTGTTCCCGGTAATGTTTCTTCTATACCTCTCTCTAATTCTTGCATTTGTTCTACAAGTTGATGTTCTATTTGCTCTCGAATTTTCATACCATTTTCTTGAATTTCAATCCGTAGATGTTTGTTTTGATCCACCATATCTTCTTTCACCTTATTTATCTGCTGTTTACATTCTTCATTTTCTTCCCTAAGTTTCCGGAATTCTTGGATGCTTTCATTTTTTACCTCTTCTATCTTCTTTTCCAATTTATTCATGTTTCCATTCATTTTATCCATCTTCCCGTTTAGGCTCCCCTCTATTCTATTTATATTCCCATTCAAATTGTCCTCCATTTTGTTCATATCTCCCCTCATTGTATTCATATTTCCATTTATGTTATCTATTTTTCCATTTAATTCATCCTTCATACTGTTCATGTTAGCAATTAATTGTTGCATCATGTTCACCATCTGATCATCTCTACCTGTTCTTGTTGGCGCTTCCTGTCTCCTCTCTTCTTGTTCCACAGCTTCCTCATCTGTCAAACCTTCTTCCTGTGCATCACCTTCCGCTTGTTGTCCTTGCTCCAAATATACTGCTTGATAATCTCCCATACCATGACTTCGTTCTTCCCTTTCTTCTTCCGAATCACTGTCTGCTCCTACCCATACCATGACTTCGTTCTTCCCTTTCTTCTTCCAAATCACTGTCTGCTCCTACCTGCCTTCCATCTCTCAACGTCATTCGTTTTGCCATTTTAATTGAGTTTAAAATTTACAGATGTTTCCTAAATTTTTAATAAACCGCCCCACGTTTTGGGTGACAATTGAACTATGGTTTGCTTATATACTTACTTTTTATTATTGTTGTGGAATTTAGACGATTATAATTTTATATTTAGATTTGGCTAGCTCAGTTGGTTATTATTATATTGTTTTGTAATGTATTTTATTTTAATTATTCGGGAGCATGAAACACTTTCTACTCTTCGAGTCCTGGCATTCAAAACATATTACCTTCATTTAAATAAAAGAAACACTTTACTTATAACAACATTTAATTTTAAATTCAATATTTTATATGTGATAATAATTATTTGAGACGCCTATGGTCACCTCTAAAGAAATTATTTATTTTATATTTTTAACAGTGCGCATGCTCAAAATCCAGTCATGCGTAAAATGAACATAATTTTAATAACGTGAGATGGAGCTTCTGTGGCTCATTAGTATGACATAGAATTAACAATCAAGAAACATTTAGATGGTTTTAAACATACCAGAATTTATGTGAAGAATATACATGAAAATATTATCAATATGCTGTGGAAGAAAAGTATTAAAAGATTTATATAGACATGGAATTATTATACAATTTATAAACAGATAGACAGATTACATGGAAACAAGTTAAGCATCATCTTATGATAAAATGGCGTACGTACTTTTGAATTATTTATTTATTGAAATTAGGCCTTTTTGTTATTATTAAAGATTTAATTTATTAACTAATTAAATAAAGTCCGTTTTCTTTATATTTTAGATCGATCATTGCTGTGAATGTTTATCAAAATACGGAACCAAGCACTTATATGAGTTTTTTGCTTATTATTGGCCAATAATAGTTTAAAAGAACACTGACCTGATGCTCTGGAATTGGGATAACTCTTCTGGACCCCAGGAATACTTCTCTGCAGTTCCAATACCAATTTCTGGAGAAATTCTGCTGGTTTTTTTGCAGAACAACTGTGTCTGATTATCGGTGAGTACTACACAAGATTGTTTTTCATAGTTATATTAAAATTTATTAAGTTATTTAGGGAATTTCATAAAATTTTCGGGAACACTCTAACACACAGTCCACACCTTTCGACTCCACTTCTCATAATCCACGCTTCCTCTCGATTTTCACTTTTTTTCAACCAACAAAGTCTTTTGTTTGTTTTCAGGTCCCTATCTACCAAAGTTTGTTTCAATACTTGTTGATTGCAAATTTTATCTGTCATTTTGTTTCTAACCAATCAGATATTGTCCTATGCAATTGAATTATTTGATTTGGGTTTACTTAATAGAAAAGTTCATAAATATTCTATTTCACATTTCTAATACACTTGTAGAGAGTCTTTTGAAATTTAATCATACAAATAAATTAGAGTTGGTTATATACATAGATGTTGTTTAAATAGTTCTATCTAATATTGACATAAACAATCTATTACTGTTACAATTATATAACTTAAATCATAAATCCTTTTATGTATTCTCCATCTAATTCTTGTATTAACTTATTTCTACTAACGCAATTAATAAATTATTATTTAATCCTATGTTCATTTTACAGACATATATCATTTTCTTTATGTTTAATTGTTTATCTATGAAAAACTATACTCCTTATTCTAATAAACATTTATATTTGTATTCTAATGTAACTACTTATATCTGAAATTCTCTTGACTTGATTATATAATTGTTTCTTTTTTAGGTGAACAGCTGATCACGTTACAGAAGATATTCTTCGTCTTAGGCAACTTTATTTACATCATTACATTGGTTAGGCAATCTCTATATTTTATATTATTATTGAGGTAATTTCTTTATTTATTATATTGTTATAGGCTATTATTTAATATATCTTTACTTGATATGCTTTTGAATAAAGAAAAGTGTTTCCTTTTTAATTGTGTTTTCTTAAATTATATTATTTTCATACATTTTCATACTAGCAACATAGTTTTATAGAACTAATTCTCTTAATATCTATGATATCTGGTCCAATATATATATATATATATATATATATATATATATATATATATATATATATACATATATTTTTATGTGCGGGATACTTTCTTTGACCTTTTATAGTATATATACATATATCTAAAGTTTTCCTTGGTTTTAGGTCGTTTTTATAAAATATAAACACAAAAAGACAGTTTAAGTTGGGATTACCATCATATATTAACGTTTCGGCTCACTCAAGCCTTTTTCAAAATATATCTATATCTAAAATAAAATGATTTCTCCACTAAGAGATACAATACAACGAAAATATTTTTCACTCACCTCAAACGTAGAATAATTGAACATTAAAATATCCATTTACAAATTTCTTTAAAAACATAAAATATTCTTTTTACTCTACGAAAACTAGTATTCACAACAAATAATCCATAACGTACATACACATTAAAACTATTTACAGTACTGATAGATATATCTTACTGGGGTTGTTTAAATCTTTTTTATTGTTAATGGCATGCTGGTTTTTTTGGATAGCTATTGATTCTAAAATTTCCCTCTTTTTTGTATTGTGTTCCGACCCTATAATTTTTGTGTTTTCAAAATTAAATGTATGTTTTTTTGAGTTTTCGTGACAAGTTAGAGCTGTTGTATTTTTTTGTCGTACTTATGTCCTTTTATGCGATTTTCCAAATACTGGCTGGTTTGTCCAATGTAAACACCATTGCACTCGTTACACGGAATTTGATAAATTATATTACTTTTTTTATTTTTCGGCGTTTTTGATTTTAATTTTGAAAAATTGTTGGATAGAGTTTTATTTGCTTTATGGCATATGGTAATATTGTGTTTACTAAACAGCCCTTGTATTTGTTGCGATAATCCGTTTATGAATGGCATGGAAATATATTTTCTATTACTGTTATTGTTTTGTTCTATATTTTTCGTTGAATTATAGAATTTATTTATACGTGTTTTAAATAATTTGTTAACAAATTCTGAAGGGTAGCTGTTAAGGTTTAAGGCTTCTTTGGCTTTGGTGATAGCAATACTTCTGTATTCCGGGTCTGATAGTTGAATTGCACGATCAGCCAGTCCAATGACAACAGATCTTTTTTGATTGATTGGATGGTGTGAATTAAAATTAAGGTACCTAGATGACCAGGTTTCTTTGGTATACCATTCAGTTCTAATATTATTATTTGTGTGATGTAAAGTGACATCTAGGAAATTTATTTTGCCATCTTGTTCATTTTCGATGGTAAATTGAAGTTTTTCATGATATGAATTGAATTTTTTCAAAATATTATTAACCTGTTGTGCTGGGACAGCAGTGATACAATCGTCCACATATCTAAAGAAAAATGGGACTTCACCATCAATTTTTGAGAGGACAGTTGTTTCGAGGTCCTCTATTACTATCTGCGCAATAACACTAGAAATTGATGATCCCATTGCGCATCCTTCCAATTGCTTATATAAATTATTTTCGTAAATTCTACATATTTCAGGGCTGTTTAGTAAACACAATATTACCATATGCCATAAAGCAAATAAAACTCTATCCAACAATTTTTCAAAATTAAAATCAAAAACGCCGAAAAATAAAAAAAGTAATATAATTTATCAAATTCCGTGTAACGAGTGCAATGGTGTTTACATTGGAAAAACCAGCCATTATTTGGAAAATCGCATAAAAGGGCATAAATACGACAAAAAAAATACAACAGCTCTAACTTGCCACGAAAACTCAAAAAAACATACATTTAATTTTGAAAACGCAAAAATTATAGGGTCGGAACACAATACAAAAAAGAGGGAAATTTTAGAATCAATAGCTGTCCAAAAAACCAGCATGCCATTAACAATAAAAAAGATTTAAACAACCTCAGTAAGATATATCTATCAGTACTGTAAATAGTTTTAATGTGTATGTACGTTATGGATTATTTGTTGTGAATACTAGTTTTCGTAGAGTAAAAAGAATAATTTATGTTTTTAACGAAATTTGTAAATGGATATTTTAATGTATATGTCATCAATTATTCTACGTTTGAGGTGAGTGAAAAATATTTTCGTTGTATTGTATCTCTTAGTGGAGAAATAATTTTATTTTAGATATAGATATATTTTGAAAAAGGCTTGAGTGAGCCGAAACGTTAATATATGATGGTAATCCCAACATAAACTGTCTTTTTGTGTTTATATTTTATAAAAACGACCTAAAACCAAGAAAAACTTTAGATATATGTATATATACATATATATATATATATATATATACATATATATATATATATATATATATATATATATATATATATTATATTGGTTTAGTTTGGTGTGAGCAACCTAATTATTATTGTTATTATTTACTTATTATGAATTATTAGTTTTTGTTTGCCCGGTATATTAGAAAAATTTAAAATATGTCATAAAATAATTATACTTTACATGAAAACTCTATGATCTCAGGATTGGGTTCATATGATAAAATGAAACTATTTTAATTTAATTATAAGCGCTTAATCCTTGTATTTAAATAAAAAAAAATTTAATCAAAAATACTTGCTTTTAATTTCTTTATAAAATCCTAGAACGGTCCTGTATATTTGATTTCAAAACCCCTCTCTGAGAACCGTCTGGTCAATAATGCCAACTGTTAAATACTAGATGGAGCAATCATCGAGAAATGAAATTTTTCAACAATGCAATTTTAAGTCTTTCAAATGAAAAACGTTATTTAATATTTAGAAAAACAAATACATTATTCATTTACAAAAACTTCATAAAAAACAACCTATCTACGATGATCATTCATTCAAAGATACATACACTCAAATGAATTATTACTATTTATTGTAAGTACAAACTATGCAACATTATATACACGCCGCGGCCTCGTGACTTCCGATATACGGAGGCCACGCGGATTTTGGCTAGAACTTATCGCAAATGAAAGGTGTGGACCACTGCTATCATTTAGCAAAATATCAGCCGGAGGTCCTTCCGGCCGATATTTGTACTTTTTTATCCACCATAGTTTGAGCAATAACCGCACGGTTCTCCACAGTAGCATGAAGTATACCTTGCGATCACTTACGCATTGCTCGTGGCCTCCGGCAGTGTTTTTACCCATATATAGTACCCGATGGCTGCCATATACACCATTTTCGGTGTTGCCGGCTGTGTGGCTTGCATTTGTTTTAAATACTTTTCGTTTCATTAATCTAATTTGCTACTAGAGACTTAAGTTTAAATTTTTGCTCAAATTCAAGGCACTGAAAAAATAATCACATTTTTAGTTCTAATTTATCATATATAATAGTGAGCATTTTTTATTTTACTGTATTTTGTGACAAATAACCTTATTAAACAACAAAATTAATAAATCATAATAGAGATTTAGGAAATGAATTTCAAGTTGAATTAATTGACATTAAAACAGACAGATCCTTTGTAATTCCTGGCATGTTTTACCAGGTGTCCAAAAATATTTTCATTTACAACAATGTGTCTAAGTGTGCTTCTTACTGACATATAGAATGTTAAATATAAAAAGATTAAATAGATATTTATTAATAGAACAGTTATTTTTCGAGATAATGACTTGAAAATTGGATATGAACATGTTTTAGCAAGGACAAACAGGAATATGAGAGGGAGTTTGAGTGAACTCATAGATGTCGGCACGTCAGCTACACATTTTTTGTCACTCATTAAATTTATAACTCACTTATTTAATTTGGATAACCTCATAATTTCTGTAGAAAAAATGTGTACTTCTTTGATACTCAAAATTTTAACCGTTTTCGAGATATTTGAATTTCACTGTTTCACAACACTTCAACTTTTAGGTTTTAGAAAAAAGTTCTCATAAGTAGCTCTAACTCAAGTCTGTTCTAATGTTGTCCGTCTATTTTTTAACAGGCGTATAGTATTTTAGAAACATAAATATGATTTACTACTTAATTTTTGTATCATATACCCATAATTATTAGTTCTTGAGATAATTTGATTTTTCTATACATAACAATGATTATGTACCTGTATCCAATCATTTAACAATTAATTGAGTTGGCTATGATTTATTTGTCACAAACTGATACTTGACTATAACATGACATGGCAATAGGTACAGAGTTTTTTGATTTAGCGGTTTGGTAAATTTTTTGGTGTTTTGAAGAAATTGAACTAGGGCAAAAATGAATTTCACTAGTGATGAACTGACTGAAACGATCTGAATATTGGGCGAATGCAATAAAAACGGCTTACTATCAGTAAGAGTATACCGTGAACATTTTCCTGAAAGGCGGCAACCTAAGAGCGGTTCAATCGCCCGGGATCAGTTATTTATGAAAATCATGAACGAAGAAAAACTTCTGTGGCAGAAGAAAAAGAAAATATTGTTACTGAAAACCCACACAAAAATGTAAGGAGCATTTCCAGCGAACAAGAACTGAACTACTACGGTGTACAAAGAATCCTTGCCAAAAAGAAAATGCACCCCTGCCACGTTTAGTTGCAACAGGAATTAACTGAAGATGATTTTGAAAAAATAATAGCATTTTGTAGGTGGGATGTACGAAAAGTTAATCAACAGAGAGACTTTTTCGACTATGTCCTATTTGGAGGTGAAGCTACGTTTCATAAAAATGGTTGTGTTAACAGGCATAGCTTCCACTATTATTCATCAATTAATCCATATCACATAGTGACACACAGTCAAACTAGAAGGTCGTTACATGTGTTGGGAGGTATTGTTGGTGAATATGTAGTAGGACCTAATTATTTTGAGAAACCTTCAAATATTGAGATTTATTTAGATTTTCTAGTAAACCAATTACCTTTTATTGGAAGAAGTCCCACTTCGTACACTTCAATTTTTCATTTATATCTAGAGAGTTGTATCCGTCAAATGACAAACTACCTGGAATATTTATTGCCTTCCTAACTTTTTGAAAACAAGAAAATTGCTTACAATTCTATTATACTTTTGAAATGATAATTATGCATGTATTTTGATAATTTTCTATTACAATACTGGAAACGGCTGTCGTTACATCCGTATATTTATCGTAGCACGCTGCATACCGAGATGTGATTGTTGATTATTTTCAATATTGCTCTAAAACAGAGACTAAAATAAGTTGGCATTTCCTTATAGGTACGTATAGGTAAAGAATCATTCTGTACATCGAATAGTTTAGCCAATTTTTTGTACTTAATAAAAAATTTCAAATTTAATTTTTCTTCAAACATCAGCACAACATAATAATTTTAAACCCATTTTTCAAGTTTTTTGTCTACACCTGTTTTAAAATAAACAATACTATTGGCAGTATCAATATTCATCTCTCATTATCAACCTATAAGTAACATGTAACGATTGTAATGTTTTTTGTAGGTCGCACGCTGACATCTGAAATTCGAATCGTACCGTCAAATTTTAAGTGCAAAATAATTTAAGGATATCTTCACTGAAATCTTTATTTGCCAAATTGCATTGAGTATAATCTATTATATTCGTATATAATGGCTATTATTCATGCAAGTTCCTGGGGCTACCAGGATTAAAAGAAAACACACTTCCAATTAATCAACCTCTCATAATTTCCTAATTATTTCTCCATTTTTTCAATCTAATTAGAGTTTGAAGAAAATCAACGTGGTCTATTCAAAGAAGAGAATATACACTACTTCCAAAGTTAACTCACAACCTTAAATGTACCATAAGTGTGAAAATATGTTACTTCCGAACCCTTGATTGGATTCCGATTTTCATATCATAGGTCTATTTTTAGGAATTACTGTACTAATGGTTTCAGAGAATTATTTTATCCATATACAAATAAAGATGTGTTTTTTCATCCTAGGTTGCAACACCCCGTGGAATTTATCAGAAACAAACGCTACATTTTATAAATATTGCGAGATAGCTTCTTCTTTCCTCAACATTTTCGTAGAAAAGTCATCTTGATATCTCTGTTATTGTAGAAGAAAGCATAACGTGATTTTATTGAATTGTAATACACATTAATAAAATATAAGTAGGTAGTTTGATATGAAAAAGCAAAAAATTTGTCTGGTCAGTTTAACTGACAATATTGTTCAAAATTCAATAAACTGTCTTGCTGCTTTGCGTATGTTTGTTAATTGACTGGACAGTATTTCAAGAAATATGAGCCGCGATGAATGTGTGCAGGCAATTATTTTAACTAATGAAGAATTAATTGTAAAATAGACTTTGCTCCTTACATAGGAAATAACTTTATTTTAATGAATGTTAATGCACGACTACATGCTTCACGTAGGATCCGCAATAATTTGGACGAGGTTAGTAGACAAACCATGAACTGCCCACCCTGCAGCCCTGATCTAAATCCAATAGGGAATATACACTTTTGTTCCTAATAAAACATTCTAATATAAATCGATTATTAATAAATGTATTACTTTCTATCCAAATTAATCATTTAATCATTTACTAATCAGGATCTGAATTTAAAAAAAAATATTAATGATATTATAACGAACATTAATTTAATAAGAAGAATATAAAAGGCTATTTTATTTTAGTGTTTTTAATTTCAAATCTCATTTAGATAAGTTACGCGAATCTCAAAATCTAATACAATTCTTAAAATGTACAGAATAAAACTAAGTCGGAATCCAATATATCTTTTATAAATAGGTTTTTAAAATTAGAGAGAAATATGCCTTCTGAAATAGATAATTTTCTAGCTGTGAAGGTCAACGGTCGAAATAATAATCTCATTCAATATGTATAGATAACTCATGTTTTGTAAAATAGGTGGAAGCCAACTCGAGCGCGATCTCTATAACAACAGTGTTTTTAAATGAAACTCAAGGTCTCTAGTTAATTCCACAATATTGTGGAATTAACTAGAGACCTTGAGTTTCATTTAAAAACACTAATATGAGCATATTCCACGAAGTAAGGGTCGAGACAGTCAATTTCTATAACAACAGTATATAGTGGCTTAAAATATCATAATTTCAATAAAATCAAGGTCATTTTCATCGATACCAAGAGACGCAACGTTGTCAAATGTAAGGAGGCCGCTAAAGACGCTAACTGAGTGGTCCTATATACACGCTGTATATTGGGCGGAGGCTAAGGTGGTTACTTTTTATACGGACGCCGGGGCGGACGCTAATGCAATATATATATATATATATATATATATATATATATATATATATATATATATATATATATTATTGATTATATTTTATTATTTATTTATAACGTTTATTATTTAATATAGTATTTGTTTTACCTCGGCTAGCTCAATATGTTAATTTTTTATTAACTGTTATATTTATATTTATTTATCTCAGTCGGAAGTATGAGACTCCTCCCTTTGAGTTCAGGATGCATTAATACCAGTAATTGATAAATTTAATTCAAACCTTACCTTTTTCCTTGTAAAATTTTTTTATGAAAATTAATTTCTGAAGTTTCTCCTATATAAAATTATTGAAATATGTTGACAATAGAAAATTTTCTGATGGATGTGATGAGAATAAAATACCAACACTCAAATTTAAACAATTTAATAAATTATTATGAAAATTTGCAATAAGATTTAAACATTGAAAATTGTGTTTTTGTTCCACCCTATATCAGATACATTTCTCGGTATAAGAATGTTCCTATCAGTGCGTCGGCGCATAAATCTGAACGCATGCGCTGTTATAATTGAAACGATAGGAGGGTACTCTCCCCTCTATAAGAAATAGCTTTACTGTTAAACACACTACCAGCGCGTCTATAATGGTGAAACAATTTTAATGATATAAACTTTAAATAATCAATTACATATAAGTATACTTAGTTAAAATTATGTGAGTGAGTTGAAAGTGAAGACGGTAATAGGCAAATAGTTATTCATGCTGAAGATAAAAGAAAGAATGAGAGGTTATGTGAAAATTCATGATGCTCGTGAACATATACAGTGAATTATATTATATCAAGTAAGTACAAATATTATTATTAACTAAAACTGTTTAATTCTCAATTGAGATAAAATTATGATGCATCATATGATAAATGTTCTTGGCCATTTAATGAATTTATTCAATTTTAACGTTCTGATAAATTTTTAATGTTCACTTTTTTTATAAAGAATTATATGGAATTCCAATGAATGTAATTGTAAAGACACAGACCTTAATATTGAATTCTCTGCCGGGCTGCATTTCGCATCTCCAAATTCTTGTAGATATCTCTCAGGAGATATTCACTTTCTACACTTCTTCATCCTTACACAGGATTATAAACAATAGTTAAATGCTTTGATTTACCTTTGATTGTGTTTTTTAACATTTATACCAATTTCTGATAAATTTTTAAACAAAGAGTCTCTCTATCGACGCTTCCTCTCCATCACCCGAAAACTCTCTCCTCTTGTTTTCAAAATCAACAACCTCCTCGCTTGATTAATCCAAAGCTCACTTATCTGTTATTTTGAATAAAAAATTGTCATTTCGAAGTGTTTTAGTTCTAAATCTGAATTATTTAATTTAATTGTTCTGGAGGATATTCACACTAGTTCACTATTATTTCTATTGTATTAAGGAATATATATCATGTCCTTTTTCCATGATACGATAGCTAATTTACATATAAACATGTTGTTTAGATATTTTTATAAATAATTATTTTTACAAAAACTACAACCTAAATTATTAATTTACCTATAGGTAATTGATCCTTTTTTTAATTTTCAATCTTATTTTATATTTATATCATATAAACTATTGATTATTTTTGTTTTTGATATTATTTTTCAGTATGCAATAAATAATCAATAAAATTAAGTTGGCAATTATAAATTTACTAAGATTCATTACTTCCTGTTTATTAATTTCCCTTTCATAAGTTTGAGCTGCGTTCCATCTATCTTTTCATATACAGTTTTCAACTCTTTATGAAATTATAAACTTTTACTATTGGAACATGTGTAATTATGCTAATCAAACACTAGACTAAATATTCTTTTTTTTTTATTCTTTTAGGTTTCGAGTTATAATATGGCAATTAATATCTACAGATATTCCTACAGCAGTGTTCAGCACATTGTGGAACTCATTGACTTTGACATATATTCGGAATTACTTGTGCAGGTAACTTTTTGTATTTAATTAAATAATATTGTGTTTGGTATTTGTTCTCATAATCCTTTTTAAAATAATCACATTCATATTTAATAAGATTGATACATATTTCACTAATTTTTATATAACTTTATACTTAAATTGTCATTTTCTTACTAATGGTTGTGTCTACTGACACACCTCCCGTGATAATCTATACCTTTTATGATAATTATTTGTGTAAATTTGTTTCCAGAACTAGGTAACTAGTTCAACTCCCCTCAAATTTAAATTTCAAAAGGAAGCTTTCAAGTTGCCTTTTTAAATTTCAATTTCAATTTTTAAACTAATCATTAACCTCTACTTAATTTATTAATTTTAATGCTCCAGAAATCAAATTTGAAGAATCTTATATTTAATATTTTTATATATCTTTATCCTATACTTAATTTCCATTATCCAAATCTATCCTATCCTATTCTAATATTTACAAATATGAGACAACCTTATTCTGATTCTGATATCTTATATATTTTTTTTAATTATTCTTTTAATACCAATCTATGATATTGAGTTGCTTCAATTCTTACTTCAATTATTATTTCATTATTCCATACTTAGAATCTTCATTACTTTAACTGTTTCTTGCTTTTTCTACAATAATTATTTACACCTCTTTCCTTTACTTCTCAATCCTTTTTTAAGCTTTCATTTCCCTACATTATCTTTTCAACTAAGAAATTATTATTATTTCAATATTTCATAACCTATTCTCAACCCATATTCATGTAAAGATAATTGCTCCTATAGTCTAACCTTTTTCTTTGCTTTCTACACCTATTTATATTCATTTGCATAATTCTTAATTATAATTCATCAACTTCATTTCATCAATATGTTCTTTACATTATATTTTATATTTCATATCTCCCTATCTCATAATAATTAATCATATCATATACTATATAAATCTTTACTTCCATCTTATATTTTTATTTATCTCCATGATTCCTATAAAATTTTTACTTAACATGAATATCTCCTATTTTATATCTTGGTTTTAAAACTTTCTTTCCTTTCCATCTCTTTTACTGTTTATTTAAATATTATCTAGCTTGTCCTTCCTATTTCCTACCTATTCTTATTAATAGATGTACACTCTATTTCATTATCCCCTCTATCTAATAAATTCTCATAAAATTTTTCATATTATATTGAAGTTTTACTTGCCATATATCTTTGTTTTTAGATTATATTAACTATGGATAATGGATACTGCCTATAAGTACACTACATATGAAAATTGAAAATCTTATACACACCTATGATATTATCTTATCTTGCTACATGGGAATACTACATATGAATCAAAATGGAAAAACCTTACATCTACCTATACTATAATTATTTATTTATATATTCTTTTCTGTTTCAGATTACTGCTCACTATGAATAATGAAAAACGTCTACAAGTCTACTGCATATGAAAATTTAAAAAAATATATTAAATCTACATATTATATTAAATTCACTATACTTGTATTATCTGTTTATAATAAATTTTCTATGTAAATCTATTTTTGTATACTTTTCCTGTCCATTCCATTGCTTTTTCGTTTCCAAAGTTCATTCTAATTCTCATGTGATACTATTTACTTGGCTATTCTTTTTCTTACTTTTTTCTTATGTTCATCTCTCGTTGTTTGAGTCTCAATGTTTTTCTGTAGCTTCTTTCCGTTCTCCATTATATCTTTTCTAGTTTTGTAGTCCCGTATCTCATTCATTCCTTCCAATAAATCCCATAAAATCTGCGTCTCAAATTCTTCCATATTATTTATTTTACTATTTATTATAATTTTAAAGAAAGCTTTTATGTAATTTATCGTCATGTTGTTGTTAGATATTACTCCAGCTACTACATTATTATTATAAAAATTTCCTGAGCATCCTATACCTCTTTCATTGCTTCTTATGCTATCTTCTAATTCTTCTACTGTATTTTCTTTTAATCTTCGGTTCATCTCTTGTACTTCCTTATTAAATTGTCTTCCCATGATTCTACTTCTTTTAACGCATTTGTCTGTTGATTTTTTAATTCTGTCATCTGGATTTGTAATTTCTTCATTCATTTTTTCTTGAGAATGGTTCCTAGCCTCTTCACTTGCTTGTCCTTGTAATCTTATGCAACCTACTTCTTCAGTTTCTTTCTTAATTTCTTCTGTCCCCTCTGTGATTTTTCTTAATTCCTGATCATTCTTCTCGATATTCTTGATTTCCATAAAACTTTCTATTTTTACTTCATCTATGTTCTTTGTTAACTTTTATTAGCTTGTTTTGATACTACTGTTTGAATATCTTCACTGATTGCTATGTTTATCCCAGTTCTCTCTTCTATCCTGCCATCTAAATCCTTAAATTTCCTATTTACGTTTTCTTTTATCTGTTCCACTTCCTTTGTTATATTATTCGCTTGTTTAGAGACCTCCATTTCAATATTTTCCGGTAAACTTTCTTCTATATCTCTTCTGAATTCTAGTACTTCTTCTACTATCATCTTTTCTATGTTCTCTCTAATTTTCACACCATTTTCTTGTATTTCTTGTCTCAAATTTTTATTTTTATTCTCCATTTCTTCTTTTACCTCAATAATGTTCTTCTTAAATTCTTACTGGTTCTCCTTGAGTTCCTTATTCTCTTTACAATTTTCCAATTTGACTTCATCTATTTTCTTTTCCAATCGGTGCATGTTTGTATGAATGTCTCCCCTAATTTCTTCCTTCATACTATTCATGTCTCCCCTCATTGCCTTTATGTTTTCATTTATACTCATCAATATTTGCTGCATCCATTGTTCGTTTGCATTAGTTCCTCCTTGTGTTTCCCTGCTCTCTTGTCTTCTATCTTCTCTTTCTTCTTCCGCTTCTTCATCTCCTGTCGCACTTTCTTCAGAAGCATGTCCTTCAGCTTGCTGACCTTGGATCAAATATTGAACCTGGAAATCTCCCATTCCATGGCTCCTCTCTTCTCTTCTGATCCGCTATCGTTTCCAACCTGTTTCCCGTCTCTCAACCTCCCGTGATAATCTATACCTTTTATGATAATTATTTGTGTAAATTTGTTTCCAGAACTAGGTAACTAGTAATATATATATGTATATATATATATATATATATATATATATATATATATATATAAATATGATTATTTTATAAAAATAATATTTATTTATTTTGACTATGAATTTGTTATATATATTTTATAATGTCGGAGATAAATTGTATTTGAAATTTATATATATATATATATATATATATATGAGAATTATTTTTTTTTCTGTTGTGAATTTGAATTGAATTTAAAATGTATTGATATTTTGTTACAATTAAAAACCTCACACTCTTGGGCTTGCTAACTTATATATATTTTACCTGTAATTTCTCCTATTTATTATGCTATTTAGTAGCATGAAGATTATTTGATTCCTAAACTTTTATTACCTCGGCTGCTCTTATTCATTCACTACTCTATAACTCAGTAGGGTTCTGGGCATATTATAATAAAATCAACCTTACTTATCAATGGAATTTATTTATGTTACTTATTAAAAGAAAAAATTTTAAAACATTGAAAACATTACTCATATGTAAAATATTATTGACGCTTTATCTTACTGTTGGATTCATATACCTCTTATGTGTAAAAATAAATGATGATCCTTTATTATTTCTTAAAATTCTTATGTTATAAATAAAATAATGGATTTCCTATATATATATCCAAATTTCCACATTAAACAAACTTTCTGTATATTATAAAAAAAACTATTCATTCTCTTTTGAGACGACTTTTGCAGACTCATTTGCATAACTTGGGTGAACCGTTTGTAAACGTTAGATTTCTTAGAAAAATTATACGACCACCTGCATTTTAAAGTTGTTCAACTATTGTCAACTTTTTTCTGCTTGTTTTTTAAATAGGATTATTTGAAATATTTTAAAATACTATTTTTAGTTTTATTCGGTACGTGAAATTGAAAGCATTTCTGAAATATTTATCTACTCAAACTTGATCTTTTAAAACATTATTTAACGTATTATAACAATTGTGTAGGTAATAAAAAAAGAACTGAAATTAGTTGTGGTTTGTTGTTTAGTGAAAAGTTTTATATATATGATTGGAGAAAATTCAACATGACAGAAATTATACATCTATCTACAAATTTTATAATGGTAAGTTTTTTTATTATTACGTTTTCTGGCATATTATAATCATTTTAAAGAAAAAAAACTTTTACTACCAGGTGTTTATGATTTTAAATTTCACTTTATTATTTGGTACCAAATATTTAATTAAAAACACACCACAGACCTTGTTCTTTTTGCTGAAATGATGCCTTCAGTTGGATTCATCCATGACGCTTTCCCGCCTTAAGTGGTAATCTTCCTCCTTGTAATTATCTGATGATAATCATTATTCTGCTTTATGTGGTTTGAAAGAAATTCGTCCTTGCACTTGATTTTAATTATTAGTTAATTTTTTATAGTTTAATTTATACCTATTTACACTTATTACTTAAATTTTTTTATTACAAAGAAACTGGATCACTTTACATTGCTTCTTGCTTATCCAACAACTAACGCCTAACTAACTATTCCACGGTCTTTTTCATCTGCCAAACCCTTTCTATTGTTTATAACCGGAAGCTGGCAATGTTCTAGAAAATTCTTTGATTATAGTTCACCTGTCACTTTGTTTATTATTGTTTTTCTGACTTAAACTTATTGTAAACTATTGTTTTTAATTCATTATAAACTTATTGTCCTTGATTAATTCACTAACATCTTATTATTATTGTCTTTTTTTCATGTTATTGTTTATTTGAGATGTTCCGATTGGTCAATGCAATTATATTATTTTTGTATTTCCTACAACCTAAATATTTACACAATATACATGGATACAATTCATTTTTTATTATGTTTGATATTATTACCTTTATACATATAAATTAGGTCGGTAAGCATTTATTTTTATTCTTGTATTTCATATTCAAATACATTTTATGTTGGTACACTTGTCTCAACTGTTATATTTCGTATAGGTTTTTCAACATTTCCTATAATTACAGTTTCCTACTTATTATTATTTTTCCTATATACTTTTATGATTAAATATTAACTAACATATCTTAATTATATATTTTACTAATTCTAAATGTTATTTATTGTTCAATCATTGTAGCATTGTTGATTTTATTATGCCATCCTATTTATTCTTTAAATATAAACAGATGCTCTGGGTGTCTAAAATTCCGTGCAGCGTTACGTTATTTTATTGCTCTGCGTTTACTTGTTAGGTTCTGTCTAAGGTTGTTTTTTTAAATTACAGAATTATATTAAAACTGTTTTACTAATAATTGTTTGACTTCTTTTTATATTTATTTACTTTCTTTATGATTATGCCCATTGATTGTACTTGATTATATTGTTATATGGATATTCTATTAATTTTGATACTTTATTTTAGAAATTATTTTTTTATTGATAAATATTATTTCTTTATCCTTTATCGGGATTCTATAAATGTTATGTGCTCGTTCTATCTACAACAATATATATATATATATATATATATATATATATATATATATATATATATATATATATATATATATATATATATATATATATATATATATATACGGAACGGGGGGTGATTTTGGCATCAGGAAACGCCAAAACGAAAAACTGCATTGAAATTTTTCCGAAGTCTCTCGTCATGCTACTCTCTACAATAGCCCTATTTCATTCTGAAATAAGCCTAAAAGGCTCGCTAGCCTAACCGACATTTGTGCCACAGATAATGTGTTCGACTCCGTTATCTGACAAATATATGTGTGTTTGAATGAGTCAAAGCAAGACAGGCGTCTTCCGATTCGCAGTTCATGTAGACGTTGCCACTATTTGAATAAAGTTCTTAAACATAAGAATTAGAAAGTATATTTCATAAAAATAACCTTTTTCTACGTGACTCATAAATCGTAGATTGACAAACTTGACCAAATTTTAAAAAATTAATGTTAAAATTATTAGCCCTAGAGTTTTCTAAGCATTTCCGAATTGTTCACAAAGGTAAAGAAATTTTAGAATTAAATATGACAACGGCGCTTTCATCTTTATGTCTACGTTATCAGGTCATTGCACGTTATAAACAAAGCCAATTTGATATTTAAAAGACTGTCGAGAAATTTCCAATTTAAAGGGAGGTATAGTAATTACCCCTTTATTTCGAATATTATTGTTATGAACGTCCGTCCTGAAGGAGATTTTTCTATTTAAGCATAATGGCAGAATGTAACATTCGCCTATTATCCATATTCAACCACTGTATTACTTTTAACTTGTTAGAAATAGTACGTCGTTCACTTATGCCAAATATTAACCGAATGCAGCAGTTTTGCATTTTTTTGAATTTTCTTTTTATATTGCACACCTAAGTGTGGACCATATAGAATGTCAGCATAATTAAATAATGATAAAATTAATGAGTCACACAATGTCTCTTTTACTTGAAACGGTAAAAAATGTCGGACGACATGTATTGTTTTTAATGCAATGTATGCTTTCTGGAGGTTACTATTAATGTGCTTTTCAAATTTTAGATCGTCATCAATTATTACTCCCAAAGTTTTTAGCTTCCTTGACCATTATTAAATTTTCATTATTTATTTTCACATTAATATTACCGCGAACTTTCTGACGATTAGATTTAGACCCAAATAAAAGAATTATTGACTTATTAAGAGTTAATATTGAGTGAACGGTCTTTAGCCGCAGCCACAAAGGCGTCTAGGTCATGATTAATTACAGTACAAGCATCTACCACTGAATCAGGCGGAAAAGTTTCGTATCGTCAGCATATAAATTTTTACTGCAATTATGAATATAGGTCGATAATTGAGATGTGTAAATTGTGAATAGAGTGGGACCCTGTGGTACTCCTGACAGAAGCTGCAGCAACTGTAAAATTGACCCGTCAAGAGAGACACCCTGTTCTCTATCTCTTAAGTAATTATTCACTAATAAACGAGCACTTCCTGAAAAACCTATATAGTGTAAAATATTATCAAGCAAACCATAATCAATAGTATCAAATGTTCTACTAAAATCCAGAAGGACAAGCACAGTACATTTACCATCATCAATAGCTTTGACAATATCATCAACAATGTGAAGAAGAGCTGTTGTACAGTTGTGTCCCTTTCTGAATCCAGATTGAATCGTCGGTAACAATGAAAATGTTTCCAAATGTTCCTTAATTTGTGTTTCCATAGCTCTCTTGATTACTTTAGACAGAGTCGGTAATATATTTATTGGTCGAAGATCTTTAAATTCTTTAGGATTGTTAACTTTAGGTAGCACCCGTACAACGGCCCTCTTCCAAACTGAAGGAAAAACACTTTCAATTAGGCAGAAGTTTACAATATGTGTGATGTAGGGTACTACATGTGGACAACAAAGTTCTATCATGTTGATAGTTAGTTGGTCCGAACCTACCGCATTCGTTCCAATTCCGCAAATTGTTTGGTATACAAAAAGTCATTAACTTCTGTAAAGCGAAAATCCGAGGCAACTAATCTACTATTTCTATAAAAATTCAGTATCTCACTACTTGTATTAGATCCAGGAACAGAATCAATAGAATATTGATTTATATTATTAGCATTTTTTTTAAATTATCCGGTAGTTCTGCTTTCTTATCCGTTAAAACCTTATGTGTTCTTAATGTTTTCCACATTTCTTTTTTATACATTTATTAATATAATGTGCAAAGTACGCCTTTTTTCCATGAACAACTGCTTTATTAACGTAATTCTCTGTATGACGTAAGATGGATATTTGATTTAGTTCTTCTAAATTTCTCCAGAGCACTATCCCTCTCCCGCATCATTTGTTTTATGGAATATGTTAACCATGGAGCTTTGGGTTTGGTCATTCTGGCTGTAACTATAGGAGCATGTCTATCGAATAGTTGGTGTATACAGTTAGTAAAATATGAAACTTTTTCATCGATAGTTTCCTGATCATAAATTCTGAAAAATGATGTATTAAATAAATCGGCTTGAAATAGTTCATCATCGAAATTATTGAAGTTTCTATATGTATGCATTTTTGGATTTTTCCTATTATCCTATCAACTACAGCCTCCTCCCGAATTATTAGTCTAAAAGAGTGGATGAATTAGCTGTAACTCGAGTTGGAACATCTATTAATTGAGATAAATTTAAGGATTCAATTAAAGAGTAGAACCTATTTACATTATTATCAAGATTAAACAAGTCTAATTAAAATCCCCCATTCAACCAATTTCGTCAAATTTAGGAAAAATTGATGCTAGACTATCTTCAAATTGATCTAAAAAAATACTTGTATTTTGTTCATGTGGTTTATATATCACTCCAACAGCTAAAGTTTTCTTGTTTATGGTAACATTTATCCAACATTGTTCCCAAATTAAATTATAAATATCAATTATTTCCCATTTAATTGTCTTTCTAATATACATACAAAGGCTCTTTCTATTAACATTACGATCTACCCTGTATAAATCAAAACTGCTAATAAGCAACTCATTATCAGTAACAGCGTATTTTAACCATGATTCACATATCAAAAGAATATTGATATCTTCATCAGACACAATTAACTTAACTATATGTAGTGAGGGAATTAACGACCTCGCATTTAAACAAGTAATTTTTAAATATTTCATTCGAATCAATTTAATAATATATCCAAAACAATATATATATATGTGGGGCGCTACGCTGTTCCTGAAAAATACCGCGGCAAAATCGTGGTATGAAAATACTGGCCCATCTCTAAACGCCACAATCAAATGACACTTTAATTTTAATTACCCTCTTAAGCCCACGATTTTATTTTTTTAAACAATCGAAACAGTAGTGTTTATTATTCAATACATTTTGATTTGAATAATTAAACTTCAAATTTAATATTGGATATACAACCTTAATGGAGTCAAAAGGTTCACTAAAAAAACAATTAGTATCCAGTACTGGAAATAAAACAACAGTTCCGTGTGATCAATTTATTGCCAATTAAAACATAATTGATTGTATCTGCTAACAATATTGCAACGTTTGAATTGTAACACACTATACTAAGAACAAACTTTAAGAAGCAAACAAAGAAGATGTTTATTAAATCTTTATAATACAGAGTTATTCTATAATTTTATTTCACACATTTTAACTTAATTATAATATAGAAATATATTTGTACGTAACCCATTTGACCTATTGAGTGTCATCAGCAGTAAACAGTTTCACAAAATATGTATTTGTGACAAAATTCTGTATAAAGGGCGTCACGGAAAGACTATTTAATTTTGTTTTGATATTATTTGTTTTCCCCTTACCCCATCTATATGATCGTTTATTTTTATGGGTTTTAGGTTCCCTCATTGGTTTTTCTATTTCTAAGTCTTCTTGTAATTGTAAAGATTGATATGTTTTTTTTCACTTAGTTTATGGGGTAATATTTTAACAAAAAAAAAAACAATTACCAATAATTTTTTTCAAGTTTCACAGTACCAAAAAATCAAGTTGGCGTATTGTGATTTATTTCTGATTAACGCTGTATTATAGTGATCGTATATATATATTATAACCAAAATCTATTTTGATTCTATTATTAAAAATATTTATAACTTTGTATTCGGGAGACCTATTTTTTTTAAATATCTAGATGGGTGGTTCTATTATCAAATTTTTTAAAAAACTTTTCTTGAGCTTCGCATACGATTGAGAAAAGTTTGGCCTAGAAAATTTTTAATAAGAAAAAATCTAGTCTAGTTTAAACTATTTGTATAATTTTTCAAAAAGATATGCACAAAAAAAATTAAATAAATGTACTTTCAATATAATTTTTAAACATTTGGGAGTGGTTGGTACGTATAATATGCTTTTTTATGACATATGTGAGCAAACGATCAGTAGTTTGAACATTCAATTGTTTAAAAAACAATTTAGACTTCAAACTTTTTGAAAACAGTTATAATTGTTTTAACAATCCTATGTGATAAATCAAATACTAATTTGCAGTATTATAATGGCGTGATCTGTATATCTCAATAAAGATAATCCAATATATTCAGTAGAACCACCCTTAACAATCACACAATTTTGGTCATTCCCTCACTTTCATTTTATATATCACTAAATAATTTTATATCACAAAGCTGGCCATAATTACACAGGGAAATTGTTCAATTATAACATGTAACTGAATAGAATATGGTGCTCTGTTTAACTTCGGGTTGCCACCCATAATGTAGCTGCATAAACCCAAATTTATCACTTGGAAAATATTGGCTGTCTTATAGAAAACAATAAGAGATGGGAGATAAATATTAAATAAAATATGTGATAAAACGGAGACAAACGGTAATATGGGTAGAGATATATACTTTTTTATGTTTAGATAAACCAAAATGGCATGTGACTATTTCCAGCTCCAATTTAAGAAATATACTAATGCTGCTCTTATCCATAATCTAGGAATTTTTTAAAATATATAGTGAGATCCCATGATCTGGAATATCTTGATACTAGACTGATCAATTTTTTTAGTAAAAACATCGAGTCATGTCAATGTTTAAAAAAGTAATACAGGTTGTTGAAATTTTTGCAATCTCACTATACATTTCAAATAAATAATTTGTCATATTCCTCTCATCATTCAGTGCACTTTATATTTTTTTTGTTAAAACGTTTCACATTCAGAAATAACAAATTTAAATTCATCAAAAAGAAACCAATCGACATATATATATATATATATATATATATATATATATATATATATATATATATATATATATATATTTATTTTTTCCTTAACGTCAAATCTGGAAGTGCCAAATTGTCGTTTGGTTTTCTTTTCCTATACGCACGGGGGTTTTTTTAATATCACATTTAGAAAATAGAAATAATTGATGTAAAAAGAGAGAGGCACGTTCTAATATAATTGAAAGATACAAAACGTGAACAACTATAGATTTTTTTATAAATATACATAAACTATCTCATTGTCAGAATCGATTACTTAATAGGCATATAGACATATATAATGGCTATCCTCCTACACAATGAGATCTAAAACAAGTGAGCTTCAATTTAAATCATAGAAAACTTATCACCATCTTTTAAACATTGGCAGTTTTACTAACAATAGTTTTGTAGAATAAACATAATACAACAAAGAGCAAATATTATTTGCCGAAAATTACAAACCGTGAGAAAATATTAACGGTAATGATTTTATAAGCATAAATACAAGAAGAAATGCAGAAACCTACCGAAATCTAAAGTGAGAGTCAAAGAAAGATCTTAGAAGAAACAACAGAAAAGCACTGAAACAAGATGTAAAGGAGATCAATGAACTAAGCAAAGATAATGAGCAAAGGAAGTTATATGCAGCCATAAATAGAATGAAGACAGGATTTCAACCAAGCATAAATGCATAGAGAGATACAAACGGTGTTGCTACCAAAAAATCCACAGCACATACACCAGAGGCAGAAGAAAACTTACCCATACTTCAAAAAACCCAAAAAGTTGTAATAAAAAAGAATAACTGGGCATCTGGAATACACAACATAAATGCCAAGTATGGAGGAGACGCTGGATATAATTCAGATGGTGTAGAAGGAAGAAAAGATGCTGGAAAATTTCACTACTTACGCGATTTGACCAATTCACAAAAAAGGTGATAAGACCAATTGCGCCAAATTTCGTGGAATCATGTTGCTAATCACAGCATATAAGATCTTCACCTCTATACTAAACGAGCGATTAAACTGATCAAATAAAACAGATTATGGAAAAATGTAATGAACACGACATCGACCTCTACATAGTATTAATAGATTTCGATAACATAATAGTAAGAGAAGCGCTAGAAAACCATGAAGTGGCAAAAAAACTGATAAACCTGATGTGGAAGGATAATGAACAAAGCCCAATTCCAGTTTTCAGCTACACTGTTCATCATCCTTCTTTACTGTGTGATGAAACATATAGACCAAAGAGGGACGACAATCTTCAACAAATTAACACATAGCTACGATTATGCTGATGATACTGGACTTATAGCAAGAAACAAGGCAGCATTATGGAGTTGTTGAAAAAATTTGACAAAAGAGGAAAAGAGGCAGGAGTAAAAGTAGACCAGCGAATATTTAAAAGGGTAAAATCATTCAGATGCCTCGGTAATCTTATGGACAATAAAGTGCAGTGTTCAACATCCATAAATGCGGGTTACAGGTTAGGTTCTCTCGTCAGGGGCAGACAACGCTGGAGACAAAATATGGCGGAGGGCAAGGCCCACATCTGGCTGTAGTGCCAGCTGGTAGATTATATTTTAACGGTGTTGCATTGGACTGCAACCTTATGGTTTATTGTGCCTCCTCCCCCACCCTATCAGAGCTGTTCTCGCTGCTACTACTACAACTTGCTTCCAGTTGCAGGGTTCTAATGAACTCTAATATATGGGACGGCTTCGAAGAGGGTAGATCCTCACTTCTATAAGTTTATTGTCCGAAACGTTGGCTTACAAACGTGAGGCATTGTACTAGGTGTTCCAGAGTTTCTTCCTCTTCCCCACAGAATCTACACTCGTCAATGTCTGCTAGACCTATTTTTTAGGTGCTTCATAGAGCATTTGTGCTCCTTTCCTACCAGCTGGTAAGGTAACGATAATTTTATGAGACATACTCAAGTTTACACTATTTAAAAATGATCGTGATGTTTTAAATGATGATCCAAGACCTGGACTACTGGAAGCATTAAATTTTGTAGAGTTTGTGAAATAATCGTTACCAAAGCAAATTATATGATTAGAAAATCAGTGTAAAACAATGCAGTTATCATTTCAACAAATTTTCTTGATTTGATCATAGCTGGTGAAACATGTTACTTTAAGTTTGATCCCAAAACAAAGGGATAATCTGCAGAAACGAGATCGAAAGATGAGCCAAAAACTGAAATATTTAAAAAAAAAATTTAGTTTATTGCAGCCCACTGTTTATTAACAAATTCAGTTACTATATCAGAATCACGAAAGGGTAATTTTACATCTACAATATGATTAGTTTTTTGACAATGGTGATAGTTTATCATAGATAGAATCAACATTTTCGATTGTCTAAACTCTTATAAAAAGTGCATCAAAAGCATGTAATATGTCTGTCTAAAAATATAGAATTATAAACTTGTTACAAAAAAGGATATTTTAAAAAAAATTAAAACATAAAAAATTATTTAATCTACAATCCTAAAAAGCACCATGAACGATCAAACGATGAAATTATACCACAACATATAGATATTGCACATCTTTTTAAAAAAACAAATGATGACACTATTTTGTACTGAAATTATAGAAACAACAAATGGGAAGTGAAATAACAACAAACACTGATTGTTAGTTAGGTCATAAAATATTCATACATACTATTAATAAAAACTTCCTTCAATATATCAATATTTAACTTTGAACCTTTTTTCTCAGAATCTTAGCTACAGATCAAACTGATTTTCACCCAATTCCACCTTCCACTTATGCAATGTAAGTTGTATAACAATTAAAATAAACTGTAAAACGCGATTTGTGAGTGTATTTTCAATTTCAATATTTACTGGAACTGACACCACCACTACACCAACACTAACACAAGTTAACGTCTTCAGAGACCTAAGGTAAACTAAAATATTTGTTGGAAGCAGAAACAAAAAAATAATCAAGATAAAGTACCCCCATTGATTAATACATATACAAAAGAAATGAATTTAATTTTAAAGAAATAATGCTGTAACATTGTCCAGAAATCTATAACAGCATAAACATTATACAGGGTGATTAATATGTTACGGGATGGTAAATCTGGAAAATTGTATTAATAAATTTGAAATATTTCAGTAGGCGCTTCACCGATTTTAATGAAAAATTGGTAATTGGGGTTTTTCAAGGTGGCAAATGTCACTATACGGTTATTTTTGGCCTACTCCACGAGGGGGCGCTTCATGCTACAACGTAGTTCACTCTTATGACTAAAAAATTTTTATGTTAATCAAGAAACGTATGGTGACATGCTAAATTTGTGCAGACAACATTTATAAATAAAAAGGGTATACTTGTTTCAACTTAATAAATTGAACTGTTTTCGAGAAAATAATAGAATATTATTTTAGGCATTCAATATCAAAAAGAATTCGAAAATGTATTGATGTCATCATTGATTGAATTAATAATATGTATTTTCATCTTAATATGTTATAAAATTTGTTTTGTAGATTTAATGTTATGGTTATTATTATTATTGTCCTCTCTTTGATATTTCTGCCTAGTTATTGAACCTATGTGGAGTAATTCATTTATTTTGTGTCAAAGTTATCAATAAATTAATAAAATACTACAGACATATTTTTCTGCAACGATTCAACTGTTGTTAATGTCCAATTTATTAACTTAATGGTAAAATGTGCTATAAAATAATATTTTATTGTTTTCTCGAAAAAGGTTGAATTTATCAAATTGAAACAAGTATACCTTTTTTATTTATAAATGTCGTGTTCACAAATTTAGCATGTCGTCATATGTTTCTTAATTAACATAAAAAAAGTTTTAGTCATAAGATGAACTCCGTTGTAGTAGCCACCTCGAAAAACCCCAATTACCAAAATTTCATCAATATTAGTGAAGTGGCTACTGAAATATTTCAAAATCATCAATACAATATTTCCACTTTACCACCCTATAGATAGTTAACTATCAACATTTTACTAAGGTCATATTTGACCAATCATCATATTTTGATGTCAGGAAATCTACCATTGCTCTGTGCACAATTCATTATGAATCACCCTGTATTATTAACTTCATCTGTAAATTACATGTCATGATCTGAGTGTAAATTAGAAAAATTAGTTGGCTTTTTTTATTGCATAAACCCAAGGATGAGTTGCTTGGAAGATAAGTCGTTAAAAAAAGAATATGATTTATTGATTGCATAATATGGTCCTAATTATATAAAATCTTCAGGAAGTAATTGCACAGATTCCAGATTAACTGCTAAATATTCATTAAAAATCAGTATTTGTTGTTATTCCATTTCGGTTAACTAGAATCTATTGTTTATATCTATGTTTTGGATTAACTTTATGAAAATTCAAATTGACAATAGAAAAAATGTTAAAACATATATGGCATGCCTTTAGCGACATTTTGGCGATTGTACTGTAATATAACAGAGTTAAAAGCTATTCTATTGTATCTAGATTTGTTTAAAGTTACGAACACTTTTTTTTATTTAAACCTCATGTCCTGGTGAATACTTGCAAATGAAAATAAGCCATTTTACTAGAAGATTTATTATATCTATTTGATACTGACAAAATCGTTGTAATAATGATATGTATTCAATTTATTGTCAATAATTATTATCACTACTTTTTATGTACTATTTGGAAAAATTTGTTTACCTTAAAACACCACATTATTGAATAAATGATTTGTTAAATAATTTAAAATTAAAATATACATTTTTACTCCAAATTGAAAGTTTTTCAGTAGTATAATTAATTCTAGAAGTACAAAATGGAAATATTTTAAAATGACTAGACGAGAAATGAATTAAATAAAAGAAGCTGAACACAAGCTCAATTAAAAACAAACGAATTGAAAATCTGACAAAGTAAGGCAAATAAAACATCAATTTCAAAACGAAAACGATAAATACGACTGAAATCAATAAAAAACTACTAATACCAATAGAAATAATGTTAAAACCGACTCGAGCCAATCAAAAAACAAGTAAAATCAATGAAAACCCTCATAAGTTACCAACAATTTACTGAAATCAAATTGAAGTCAATGGAAGCAAACGACATCAACTTAATTTAACTGAAAAAACGACAACGTCAATAGAAAAAGACTAAAATTAACTTAAAACAAAATAGACTTATCGAAAACGTAAAAAACATAAAAAACTATTAAAATCAATAGAAAACAACAAACATTTAATAAAAACATTCATGTCAACCACAAAATAACTAAGATGAATGGAAACTCTCATAAATCACCTAAAAATGTTTGAAATCCAATTAATGTCAATGCTTCTTCTTCTTGGCGTATCCTTATGCCTTTTCAGGCATCGGATTGGGACTCTGTGTCCTTTTCCACCCAGTTTTTGTGCTTTTTTTGAATTACCCAATTCTCTGTTGCATATATTTATTATAGGAATAGTTATTGCATTAAGTATTCTTTTCGTTTTTTCAATATCCATCTGTTTGTGGCCTAGGATCGTTTTATTTATTATAGTATAATCTTGCTGATTTATTGGCTCTATGTCTTAATTCTGCGTCTATTTTCTTGGTCTTCTATGATGATTGTGCCTAGATATTCATAAGCTGATACTCTTTCTAGAACATTTTCTTTGAATTTGATTTCTTTACTTTTTTGGTCACTTTTTTTCATTCGTTAATTATCATATATTCCATCTTGTTTATGTTTATTTCCATTCTTTCAACCTCCATATTCCGTATATTTACTAACTTCTGCATTTTAGAAATCAAAATAAAGTCAATGTAAACAAACAATACCAACATAAAAACGATAAGGTCAGTAGAAAACGACTGAAATTAACCTAAAACAAAGTAAACCCAATTGAAACTGTTGAAAATGTTAGGAAAATAAAAAACAAGCTGTTCAAATTAATAGAAAACAACAAAAAATGAATAAAATCAATGCAAAACCACTCAACCCATAGAAATTGTGTTAAAACCAACCAAACCTATGAAAACTTCAATCACGATTGAAATCAACTTAGACAATGAAATCAAATAATATCACTTAGAACCAATTTAAATCAACACAAAGAAATCGATAAATCGAAATCATCTGAAATCCACTTGTAACAAACAGAAATCCACGGAAATGTGCAAAATCAATAAAAAACGAATAAAACCAACCAAAAACAGAAAAAGATCAATTGAATAACGCTTAAAATCAACGAAAAACCGCTAAAACCAACTGATGATCAATTGAAAGCATCTGAAACTGGCCAAAAAATGGACAGTAACATCTAAAATTAAAAAAACTACCATACTTTGAAGAGAAGAGCTTCAAACCCCATCAGAAACACCATACACCACAAAAAGTGCGAAGAAACCTGGCCAGCAGTTTTGTAAGAGAGTTACAGAGTAAGATCTACATTAGAGAAAATCCCATAAGTCATATGACAGCCTACAGTTCAACATCGTATATATTTTCAGTTGTTTTTTAACAATTAAATGCCAAAACGAGGTCCCGCTAGGACCCCAACTTTCGATTTCTTTTAACAAACTTTTTCTTTGAACACATTGGCAACATTGCATCCGGCTATGAGTAGGGAAATATATTAATATATGCTCTACCGACTACCGCATCTTAGATCTTAGTATGCTGTGGTCCGTCGTGGCGACAGTGTCCGGTAAATAGCACATCAGGTAAGTGTGGTCCCTCCGAGACTCCGAATCGTATTCAAGGAGTTCAAAAAAATGCCTTAAAAATAGCTTATTTTTATTGTTTTCAGTCATCTGCAGAAGCAGAACTTGATGAAATAGCAAACAATATTGACTTGGAGGCTGAAATGGTCTATGAAAGTGAAGAAGTTTCTGACAATGAAGGCGATCAAAAATTGATGCACGAAAATGTGTCGGAAACAGAGGATGCTCTAAAAAGAGAGAGTGAAGTAGTCAGATGAAGAGCCCATGGAACCCACAAAAGATGCAGAGGACTTCAGCAGTCTAATATATACAGCCAAATCAGGTATGCAGTGGAACAGTGTGCCTTTTATGAAAACTAGAAGGTCCCAGAAGAATATTACAAATACAACTCCCGGAAATACAGGTTAAGGTAGCTATTACGATTTTGATATTTTTGACCTGTTGTTGACAACGCTGATAAAAGAAAGCATTTGTTGTTATACTTATGAAGAAGCTGAAAGATATTTTGATGGGTGGAATGCCAAAAATCCGGACAATACAAATGAATGGCAAATTCTTGAGAAAGATTAAGTTGATCGTTTTTTAGGGGTCCTTTTAAAATCAGGGACTCTCAGGTGTAGAAGAGAATCTACGAGAGAAATTTGGTCTACTGATACCTCCATACTTTGGTCATTTTTTGCAGCAGCTTTACCTCGAGACGGATTTGAACAAATATCAATTTTTTTATGATTCAATGACAAAAAACTAGGGCTGAGACAAGCTCGCAGCAGTAAGGGATATTTGGGATATTTTTGTTGAAAATCGCAGAAAGGCGTTTGACTTATGAGCATATCACAATAGACGAACAGCTTGTGTGTTTCCAGGGAAAATGCCCTTTAAGCAATATATCAAATCAAAACCTGGATGATATGGTATCAAAATTTGGACTGCTGCTGATGCTAAAACATTGTATTTATGCGATATTCAGGTGTATACTGGAAAACCTTGCGGAAGTGTAGCAGAGAAAAATCAAGGATCCTATGTGGTGTTAGCCTTGGTAGGACCCTATCACGACAGCTGGTGAGGAATAATGATGGTTCACTTTTTTAGAGTGTTTCATTGCCTAATTATTTATTGTCAAAGAAATATTACTTGGGACTGTCAGTAAGAACAAGCCAAACACACCACCAGAGCTAAAACTGATATCAAGACCAGTAGAGCCATCTATGTTTACATTTACTAAAGACCTGACAATGGTGTCATACATCTCCAAAAAGAATAAGATGGTACATTTAATATCAAGCCAACATGATGATCATGTAATTTGTACAGACAACAAAAATAAACCATATATGATTTTGGATTATAATACAACTAAGGGTGGGGTTGACAATGCTGATAAGCTAATTAGAGAGTATTAGGCTATTTATAAACATGATAGATATTTGTGTCTTAAATACTTTCATACTATACATTGAGAAAAACCCTGATTGGAAGAAAAAAACAAGTCACGGCGACGAATGTTTCTTATTAAATTAGGAGATGATCTGATTCGGATCAACATGGAGAAGAGATCCCGTTACAAAAACCACAAGGAACATGTGAAATCGGATCTGCGAGATTGTGGCTTGATGGTGGATGACCAATATATAACCTCCGCCAGAAAACGGGCCTCGACAAAAAAGTACAACGTGCAACCTTTGTGGAAAGTTCATATGTGAACTTCACAGGAAAAAACAGTTAACTCATGTGCGCCACTTGTTTGTCAGAATAAAATATAAACGCATATACTTATCAATGCATATTTTATAATATATTTTTTTCCCACAGTAAATATTTTTTTGTGAATCTGTAACATTTAATTTTTTATATTTTAGTTATTAGGTTTTTTGGTGAACACCATTTTATTTGTAATTCTGGGCATTATCTTTGTACAATTATTAAATAAAAGGGTTAAACAAGATTGATAGTGCATTCTTTCTAAAAAATACTTGAAATATTTACAAGAAATGCTAAACTGGACTGGGATCTCTGAAGGACCCCGTACCCTGTAGGTTGATTTCGAGAGCATCAGCCTTCATGAGTTAAACATTCAACATTGACGTTTCTTCTTATCAACTGATTTTTTTCGAATTTTAAATAAACAACACAGTGTTAAAACCCGTAAGAAGGTATGTTTCAGTACAATACAATCTACCAAATTAATCACCACAAAAAGGCGATGGTAAAAAATATATATATACCTATATAAAAAAATATTAACCATATTTAATATAAACACTGGTTATATTCAACCTTGCTAGTTAAAATAAAAATGTACAACATATTGTAACTATACATAAAACATGTAGTCCCTAGAAATTTACAGATAATAGGTTAGTGGACGATTTTTTTGGACGCTAATAATGATTACATTTTGCAAAAAATGAATTTATGTAAAAAATGCCAAGCCCCTTTTTCAATTTTTTATTATATCACAAAATAAACCCTACAATATTATATAATGTATACAATCTCACATTAACCCTTCAGGTACTCACTCACGTTGCCATATGGCAACACAAAATATCCAGTTTTCTATAACCGCTTAATATTGCATTTCGAAGTTTAGAAACGAGGCTTGGCTTGTTGTCTTGGGTAAGATTATTTTCTAAAACCGTTATAGGTGGAAGTGAAGTAGAGCGAGTATTTTGCAGCCAATTATAGATATTCAGTTTACGTAAGTACTTTTTTCCATAGACTATTTGTTTTGAAAATGGCATAAATTGATAGTAAGCTATTTATAATATTAGATAAGGCAGTAATTAAATAAAATCTGGCTTTGACCATAAGAGTAGTTTGTTTTTTGTACCTAAAGTTGGTCATTTCCATAATGCAACACTAGTACCTTCTCTGCATGTAACGACTAAACATTTTATTTGGTTTCAGGGATGGTCTTACGCTACAAGATGCTCTAAATATAGATTTTTTTGAAGATGGTAACAATGTTACTGACATTTACATAACACCTCCTTATCCACATGTCTTAACTGACGAGGACTCCGAGGATGAAACTGAATTGGACCCAAATAATTATAATGGAAAGCAGCTACGCGTCAAACCCGAGATCAAATTATAACAATCCGACAACACAGACCTCAGCGACTCCGTCTTGGATATCGCAGATGATATACAGGATGCAGGTGATGTCATCGAAACAACTGGACTGCAGGTAACATATAATTTTTCAAACGTTCTACAGATGCAGTGGATTCAAGGTGACTTAGTTGAACAAAAACGAAATTTTCTGGCTAGTGAGTATCGGTCCTATAAAGAAAAGACTGAGGGCGACTTACTTGAACTGTTTTTTGATAAAAGTGTTTTTAACTTGCTCCTTGAGGAAAGCCGTCGTTATGCATTATTTAAAAACTGCCTGGATCCGAATATCACGGTTGAAGATCCAAAATGTTTCTTGGGGAAACTCATATCATCTGGATATAGTGCACTCCCAGGAAAGTAATTTTACTGGGACTCAGGTGACGACATGAAAAATATAGTTCTCTCTAATGCAATGCGTCGTGATCGCTTCATACAAATAATGCGTTTTCTTCACTTCAACTACAATTCAAAAATCAGTACTGTGGATAAATTGTGGAAGACTCGACCACTTCGAAAAAATTCAGCAAAATTTTACTAATAATTTTGTAACACAGCAGTACATTGATTACAATGAATATATGATAAAATACTTTGGCCACCACGGTTGTAAACAATTCATCCGTGGTAACCCTATCTGTTTTGGATATAATATAAAGTATGGAGTATGAATACCATAAATTTTGAGATATATCAAGGAATGAGCTTAGCTGCAAATCTTGCACATAATAGTCACTTTAGAAAAGCCACTGCACAATTTGTAAGAATGGTGGAAAACCTACCAAAAAAGGAATTGCCTTACCAATTTTACGTTGATAATATGTTCTCCAGTGTGCCTTTGTTTGAGTTTGTAAGTCAAAATGGATATACTTGTACAGGACCTTTCCGCGAAAATAGAATCCCAAAAAGTTGTCCCCTAATATCCAAGGACCAGTTCAAAAAGAACAAACGAGGCACATCTGATTCCATTATCGCAAAAGACACTGGCATCCTTTTTGGTAGATGGATGGCTAACAGTGTTGTAACTGCTGGCTCCACTTTACATGGCGTTAACCCAATTGCAAATGTTAAAAGATATTCCCAAGCCAATAAAAAAGTAATCTCTGTTCATAGGCCCAACCTAATTGGTCAGTATAATAACTACATGGGCGGCACGGACCAGATGGACCAGAATATTGGAAGATACAGAATTTCGATTAGAGGGAAAAAATGGTTGTGGTGTATATTTACCTGGGTTCTATCAACTATACGTGGATTTTACACAGGAAAGCAACGAGTATGCAGAATGATCCGCTTTCTTTCCGTAGGGAGCTAGCGGACACATATTTAAAAAATTATGGGGTACCTCCAAAAATAGGGGGGTGACCATCTAGCTCAAAAAATAGTGTGTCTTGGAATAGGGTCAGCGATACTTTGCAATATAATGGTGTAAATCATTTGCTGACCTATACACCCGACAAAGAAAGCCGTCGTTGTATGGGGGAAGGATGTTCCTCGATAGTTCGCATCATGTGTATGAAGTGTTAAGTTGGAATGTGTGGTGACTAACGTTATTTCACACATCCACCAGATAAATCGCTTATATGTTGTTATGTTTTTATTCCAAATACATAACAGATATTAGTTTAGGGTTAAGGCCTAGCATTGCCATATGGCAACAGCATATTTTTTTGTTTATATTCAAAAATATGAATAAAACCATATATTTTCCTTTAAAAGTTCTTATTTTATAGCAAGTAAACATAATATTTACTCCAAATTTGAAAAATAAGTAACTCCATCCTTAAAGGGCTTTAATTTCTGTAGAATATCAGAATTTTACCACGATGATGGTACTGGATCCAAAACTTTTAAAATGAGCTGTTTAGAATAAATATTGACTGCCCTCCAAATAACTTAAAATAACTATTAATTTCTGAGTTCATTTCTGCAAAATGGACAACTTAAAACAGCAATTACTAACCAAACCTATTCACATTTAAATATATATTTTTAATTTCTAAGGACCATCCTAATAAATAAAAAACAAAAACATCCTACCTTAAAAATCGACATAAAGTAGATGATTGTTAAAAATAAACAAAATAAAAACAGATTGAAGTTTCGTTTGTCCGTTTCACTGCTTATAGTTCATCAGCTCGAAATTGACCAGACCATTCAGATCGTCCAACTCGTTGAGGTAATCCATACCGCCTGCATTGTTGCCCATGTGTGTGTTCACTGACGTTGCCACCGAACCAGCGTAACTGCACAGACATAACCAGATATCACATACTGCAACACAGACAACCAATAATATTGAAATGGCAAATAGTGGTTAAACCATTTCCTAGAGGATAAGAAATTCTTTTGTATCAAATCTTTGTGTCATTGGAATTGCTTTTGTATCGGATCTTCATGACATTGGAACTGCTTTTATTTGAAATGTCAAGACACTTAATTGAGTAAGCACCAACTACATTCCAAATAGTAAAGTATAATAATAATAGATACCAACAATAATAGGGGATTTTAGTCACCATAATAGAGACAGATAACTATAATAACGGACGGTTTTATGTACAATGTACATGATGTTAGTTCCTAAGGAAGGAACAGATGAAAATAAAAGGAGATCTCCCAACAGTGTATGCGGTCATTCAAAAATTATTTTTGCTGTGTACAAAAGTTAAAAATAACAAGATTTAAAAAATATGGATACCTGCTCTTAAAATATTGACTACAAATACAAAATTGTTTGCCTGTATGTAAGTACAGGATATGTGGATGACACTGTCTCTATTTGCGAGCCACCCAGAAGAACTAACAACTTTCATGAGTAAACTTGAAAATTATAGACCATGATAAAACAAAAATTACTTTTGTGGACAGGGAAATAATAACAGACTGGAAATAACAGATATAGGACAATGTCGAGTAGTGCACCAGTTTGTCTACCTGGGTGTACTAATAAAAAATGAAGGAGGTTGCACACAGGATATAAAACACAGAATAGAAATAGCAAGAGATTAATGAAAAGCCTGGAAGGATAATGATATTACACTTACCACCAAAAAGAAACTATTTCAAATGAAACTGTCCTTAGTGAAATCTATTCTATTCCTATTCCAAATAGTGACAAGATGCAATAATGACAATGTAGAGCAATTAATGGTGTATAGCAAACCGGAAGGGACTAGACAGAGAGATCGTTCTCATAGATGATGGTCCAACCAAATACAAGAATGCACTAAAACAACCTTCAGTGAAGCTGCCCGCAGTGCAATGAATAGGGTCAGGACAGATGTGTCACCCTAGTTTCGACTATGTGATCACTACCCTTCTGTCAAGAAGGAAAGAAGAAGGCATAAGTAGAAAATAAGTCATGAAGAAGAAATTAAAATTATTTATATGGTGTAAGTATAATTCATCATAGCAATAATATAAAATACAGTATTCCAACAAAATAACAGAAGATATTATGAAATTGATTTAATCTCAGTGGATGTTGATGTAACTTATTATAAAACATCTTGAGAGCTTAAAAAGCGTCAGCCAATTCTGAATTAAAAATATTCAACTCAGTTATCTTTCCAATATTAATTAGGAACAAGAGTTTGAAAACCAGGAAGGTCTTAAGAGTTCGAGAACGATAATTTAGACTTCGAAAAGAAAAACAAATCTTCTGAAACCAATGAAGTCCACATTATAACGAGGTCGCAGATCTAGATCACGTATTTTTCGGCTGCGTGGGTTTTTCTAGTAATGAGCTGGTGGATGGTCTTATAAAAGTAGGCGTTCAATTTCCTACGTGTATTAAAGTGTTGCTCTCGACTGACGATGATTCTGTTTATGATCTGTTGTTTAACCATATAACAGAAAATAATATAAGTATTTAACTATAACTTAATAGGTACTTAAAATTAATTTATTCAATTTGTGTGTGGCTGAAGGACCAGCGTGTCCATTGCAAAAAAAGAAACCAAGGAACAAGTCTTCAGAAGAGATTACATTTTCAATAACAAGGAACAAATCATTATAAACAAGTATACAAAAAAGGAAACAAGTTTTCAAAAACGAATAATAAATATAAGAAAACAAGGAAAAGTGAGTTTTTGAAATCAAATGTTTAAAAACTATAAAATGCAGTAGTACTATTTCCGTAAATTTTGTACCTCTAGAAAATGGTTTGATCACAAAAAAGCAACGCCAAAATGATTAAAATCACGTGATAAAATGTTGCAATGTGTCTGGTTAAATCTGTTTGCAGCATGCTAGTCATGAAATGTTCAACCGAATTATAAACCACATTCAACGCATAAAGTTAATGACATATTATTTAGTTAATTAGTGAATCCAGAAATTAATTTTTGTTTGGTAAAAGTCAAGGTATTATCAAAAAACATATTTTCTATGACTGTATGGTATGCCTCTGTATTTAATTACAAAAACTTGCTTTTCAATTGCAGCTATTTAATAATAAATTGTTAACAAGAAAATTTTCAAACTTCTAGAGTATAATGTGATTTATAATATGCCACATTGATCCGACAAAAGCACTGTTATTACTTTCAAAATTCGTTGCATAAAATAAGCTTGCAAATCAAATTTGTGCTCAACACTCAGTATATTTTAAATGATTGTTAGAAAATCTATACAGCATATCAAAACTGAATAATTTTTGAAAGATAGTGTGAGGTTTTGTTTGAAATTATATTTTTTTTTAAATTGTGCAAATTTGATTTACAGTAGTTGTTTTTTTGATTTTCAAAAATTCTGGTTCATAACTAAAATAAAACTAATGGCGACTTTATTGTTGCTCAAATATCTATATTATAAAATAATACATTTGATTCATCTCAGATTCAATCAAAATACTTATCACAAAAAATTTTGAAAGGCTCATATATTGATTTTTAGGCTTTAGACTTTTATTTTATAAAATCATCAAATAATTTAATTTGTACATTCGATTAACAAGTAATAATAAAATATAAAATTCGATTTTTTTTCAGTACAAGCTCAAAACAATAAAATGCATATATAAAAAAGTATAGCATATAAATATTAAAAATGATTATTCTCAAAAAGACTACGACTAAGAATAAAGCACAGTGTCTTCACAGATTATTTTTCATTAAAAAATTTTGGTCCTTTTCTGCTGGTGTTATAAATCAAGCATATTTGGGAAGCTGACAGAAAAAAGGAATACGTTATTTTTGTAAAAGTCTACCTTTACATTTTCCAACAAAACACAAACATTTGCTGAATATTTATTATTAAAACTATAAAACAGACTATAGATACCATGAAAATTAAATAAAATTTGTATTTTGAAGGAAATTATTGAATATACATTATGTTCTTGAATGAGGTGCCCTAGACGAGAAACATTTTAATATTAAAGGCCGATTCATAAACTTGACATTCTACTCACCGTTACCGTTACTGTCGCCGTCTGCGCTCACAGTTGTGTCCCAGTTAAAATCATTGAAATATGTAAGAGCTTTCTGAAATGCTGCACTATGTATGCCATTATACCTACCGTTCGTGCCATTGTAACATAAATCAATTTTATCTTATGTCGTTTGTAGATATCTCATAGCAAATAGGAAGAGCCAATCAAATTTGGTTTCACTGGTCACATGATAGTGATAACATGTTGACTGTTTTGTTTACCTCCCTGGGATATTAGGGTTAGGATTTTTTTCATAGTTTATTTGTTCTTGTGCTGAAGAAAAGTGCCGATGTTTTAAATGGATGGATTTTAAATCAATGTTGATACAAATAATATAAAAAGAAAATTTTGAAATTTCAAATACCTAGCGGCACAGCGCAAGACGGCAGGTTTATAAAATGTAGAGTCTTCTATCTACGGAAGGCCAACGGCAAGCCCGACGGTGAACGGCGAAGAGAACGTCTAGTTTATGAATCGACCTTTAGTTTCTTGCAGGTTGTAAAAAACTTTTTGGGGGGATTTAGGAACGAGTTAAACTAAAAATAGAAATATCATTTTGGTCCCCCACATCCTTGGATACAGTGTATACGCTTAAATATAATTAATCAACACACTTACGTAGTACTAGCTACAGATGGTGTATCTCGAGATGGGTCTGGCGACTGTAACATATGCTGGGGTGTGTTTGGATAAGTATGTAGACCAGTAAATCCTGGTATTTGTGTCACTAATTGTGGTCTAACGTAACCGTTATTCGCTGAAGGTGGATTATCTGTAATTTTATTAAAAGATTAAAGATAAAATAGAATTATTTCAGTTTGTACCGGGTGATCAATTAAGGGTAGTGAGCGGCCATATCTCATAAGATATTGGTCTTATAGATTTAGAAAAAAAAATTCATGATAAAAGTCGCCAAGAGAAATTGCTGGAAATCATTTTCGAGTTTGTCAAACGTCCGCTAGAGGCCGTAGCAACCAACAATAAGTAGAAAAATGGGATTTTTATAGAATTTTGCCTAATGAAAGTATATCGATGATATCATTTTCATATTTACTGGCTATTCACTTACACTTTTTGACTAAAATGTTTTGTTCTATCTATCAAAATAAAGCGGTGGGGGAGGTTCAATTGTTTTTTTAAACAAACCATGATTTCTCCCGTTTCGCTTGACAGATTTTAACAAATATGGGCTCATATGAAAGAGCATAACTTACACTACAAAACGCTGACTTGGTTTTGACTTTCGTCTTCGCCGCTAGATGACGTTAACTCAAATGGTAGCAAATTTTTGAGTTTTTTTCAAAAAAAAACAAATGTAATGGTATATTCATTTTTACATATTTTAAAAGAGGATACATTTTTCTAAAATTTAATGAAAAAAATTAATCATCTACCTTTTTTTGAACCGTTGATATTGAACAAAACATAATTTTATTACATTAAAAAATGGCACGCCACTGCTTTTTATCAAAATAAAAATCATTTTCGTAATCACTTATTAGTTGCTAACAAAAAGAACCCCCTGACTTTTTTTCGTTAGACGAACGGTTTTCGATTGAAAAAACAAGATAGGTTTACATACTGTTGAAACTAACATCGCATTTAAGCGAAGCAGGCCATGATCTATATTAAGAAAGAAAACACCAAATTGTCAATCACGCTGATATTTATTTTGACAGTTCCTGCTATTAACATCTAATTTAATGTTATGTAAGAAGTATTTTTACAACAAATCATGCCTTTTACGAATGAAGAAGCCTTTGATATGTTGAGAATTTATTTTCAATGTTATGAAAATGCAGCGATTGCTTCTAGGCAATATGCACTGCGTTATCCCCTCTGAAGGACGGCATTCGAGAATGGGTTTTTGTCATTTAGCCTTACGTTTAAGGCAGCATGGCCAAGTGCAACCAACTCCAACTTTGAGAAGAAATCGTAGAGTAAGAAGAGAAGATAACATTATAAATGTGTTGGCTTATATTCATGCAGACCCCCATTTAAGCATAAGAGAGATCTCCAGATATTTAGGAATATCCTATGGCTCAGTGCAAAAAATATTAAAAGATTTTAAAATGCATCAATATCACGTCGTGATTCATCAATCCTTAAATGAGACTGACTTTGAACATAGGCTCGATCACTGCTACTGGCTTAGAGATTTCATTACGGAAAACCGTCATATTTTGTCACAAATATTGTGGACAGATGAAGCATATTTTTGCAGCAATGGCAGGGTAAATCTTCATAACGTGAATTACTGGTCGGACACCAATCCACACTGGTTACATGAAGATTATCAGCAGGGTCGATGGAGCGTCAACGTCTGGTGCGGTGTTATTAATGGTGCTATTATCGGTCCGCACATCTTTAATGGCAATCTAACAGGTGACATGTATTTGAGCTTTTTATTGAACGATTTACCAGGACTCTTAGAAAATGTGCCTTTAGAAGTAAGAAGAAACATGTGGGGTTTCAACAAGACGGATGCCCGGCACATTATACTCGAAATGTGCAAGATTTTTTGAACAGGCATTTTCCTAACCGTTGGATTGGTAGAGGCAGTCTATTTTTCTGGCCACCACGGTCCCCCGATTTAACGTGCCTTGATTTTTATCTGTGGGGTCGAATAAAGGATTTGGTGAATAAAACTCGACCAACTACTCGAGAAGACATGATAGACGAATTCAAAACGCCATAAATAATATACCAAGAGCGGAAATTGAGGCAGCTGTCAACTCCACCCAGAAAAGATTGGACCAATTTATTTGATTTCTTTAATACAAAACCAATGGAAAAAAGTTAAAAGGTTCTTTTTGTTAACAACTAATAAGTGATTACGAGAATGATTTTTATTTTGATAAAAAGCAGTGGCGTGCCATTTTTTAATGTAATAAAATTATATTTTGTTCAATATCAAAGGTTCAAATAAAGGTAGATGATTAATTTTTTTCATTGAATTTTAGAAAAATGTATCCTCTTTTAAAATATGTGAAAATGAATATACCATTACATGTTTTTTTGAAAAAAACTCAAAAATTTGTTACCATTTCAGTTAACGCCATCTAGCGGCGAAGACGAAAGTCAAAACCAAGTAAACGTTTTGTAGTGTAAATTATGCTCTTTCATGTGAGCCCAAATTTGTTAAAATTGGTCAAGCGAAACGGGAAAAATCTTGGTTTGTTTAAAAAAACAATTGAACTTCCCCAACGCTTTATTTTGATATAGAAAAAAACATTTTAGTCAAAAAGTGTAAGTGAATAGTCAGTAAATATGAAAATAATATCAATATACTTTCATGAGGCAAAATTCTATAAAAATCCCATTTTTCTACTTAGTGTTAGTTGTTACGTCCTCTAGCGGACATTTGACAAACTCGAAAATAATTTCCAACAATTTCTCTTGGCGACTTTTATCATGAATTTTTTTTCTAAATCTATACGACCAATATCTTATGAGATATGGCCGCTCGCTACCCTTAATTGATCACCCGGTACATCAAAAACAAACTATTTTAATGTCAGTCTAATAACTCTCAAATATTATTTGTCAAACTTCAGGTAATGACTATGAAAATTTAAAAGTCAATACAGAGAGATGATGCAAAGTGGACAAAGGGTGTTTTGTGAATAAATTAAAGTTTTATCGATGTTTTGGTATTGGTATTGGGATCAAGCGGACAGATATAATCAAATAATTATGATATTACCCTGTATAATGAGGAATAAAACAAATTAAACCTAATGTTTTTTCAAATGATTATTTTTTGTCCACTTTTTTTACAAAATAAAAAGTCAGGGATTTCTGTATTATTTCTTCAGTATATTAAAATATAGGCTAGTTGCTTTTCCACAATAAATTAGTTTCTTTCATGTCTGTTCATTTAAAATTAATACAAAATCGAAATTTAAAAGAGCTGGAATCCGTGGTAGCAGTCACTCTGAGTGGTAAAGGGAGAAATCAGTTACATTACTCAGCAACTCGCCGACGACGTCCAACACAGGCAGTTTCTGCCGCTGCACCGCAAGATTCGATGGCAAAAGATGTCACGACACCGTCGACACGTTCATAACCACCATCTCAATATACAAGGAGATTGAGAAAATAAATGACGCCGACGCAATTACAGGTTTACCGCTACTCCTCACCAACGACTCTTCACTATGGTGGCGCGGGGTAGAAAACCAAGCGACCAACTGGGATGACGCCACGCGACTAATCCGAAATGCATTCTCGCCCGCGAAACCAGCCTATCAAGTGTATCTCGACATATTTGACCAACGCCAAGAGCCTAACGTCCCAATCGACGATTTCATATGCAGAAAGAGAGCACTATTGGCACAGTTACCGCCAAACCGTCACGACGAGAGTTCAAAACTCGACATGGTTTACGGATTGCTTTCAATACATATACGCAAACAAATCCCAAGAGAGTCGATACGCTCTTTCGACAATTTACTGGAACTAGCCAGGAAAATAGAACACATTCGATTGGAGGAAACAGTGACTACAGGACCTCCCAGTATACCGACACCAGATGCGAGCAAGAAGCCAAGATGCGCCTACTGCCATTTTAGAGGGCATTCAATAAACGAATGCCGAAAACGCCAATCCGCTAAAGAAATTAGCACAGAAACCCATCGCAAATCGGAACCGGGAAAAATCTCCTGTTACGGGTGCGGCAAACAAGTATATTTCCGAAACAACTGCCCGGATTGTTCAAAAAAACCTCGTCCCGACATATCAGCCCATTCGGCCCACTTCTACAGTCTGAGTACGTTAACCAAGCTCACAACCCAAGTGCCCACTATACAAGTAAAAATAAATGGGGTTAACGGCCTTGCTCATATAGACACAGCTGCTAGAACGAGCATAGCTAGCGCATAATTGTACAAGTACTTAAAACAACGGCAGACTTGCGACTTTAAAACACAGTTCGTAGACATCACACTCGCAGACGGGCGTTGTACACCCAAAGAAGTGCTGTCTACTACGACCCAAATAGAAGTCGGTGATCGCACATTCCCGACAGACTTTGTAATACTACCCGACGCAGAGGACAACCGCACCTTGTTAGGCATCGACTTCCTCGAAAAAGCCGCCCTAGTTCTGAACCTTCCTCAGGGTGCATGGTACTTCGCAGATGCACCCGAGAAGATATTCAACTTCCTCAATATTCAACAGGGTAAAACACCCGAATATATCCGAAATGGCCATCCACAACGAGAAACACAGTCCGATAGTGCCAGAAATATAATACTTGCAGTGAATGTCGGGGAGAGGCAAGAATCGCCATTTTTGGAATTCTTTGCTTCACCATTGCCAATGGATGATGAAGCCCTTGTCACCCAGCCTGATGACGCTGGCCCACTCATGAAGATCCTCACGCCACCGCGACCGACTTATACACTTGACGACGAAGACGACCAATATTCATCTGGTGCGATCTACGATATTTTTAAAGACTCTCTACCAGCTACTTGGTCACCACCGAAGAAGCGGGATCCCAGAAAACGACGCAGACTGGAATTAAACCAAATAGATATTTGTCTGAGACCCGACAAAACTCCTGGGCTTAGCAATCAACAACGAGACACCTTCAATAAAGCCCTCCAGGCATACTCCGATGTCTTCGCCGAGGATGGACCACCTACTCCGTATGCTGAACATCGCATATCCACAGGTGAACACGCGCCCGTAGCTAACGCCCCATATCGAATGAGTCCTGCCCGTCAAAACATATTAAGGCAAAAGCTCGACGACATGCTAGAGAAAGGCGTAATTGAGGAAAGTGATACGCCATGGTTATCCCTCGTGGTCCTCGTACCCAAAAAGGACAACGACCTACGAGTATGTGTCGACTACCGTAAGCTTAATGCCATCACAGTACCCGATAAATATCCACTACCACGGATCGACGATTTGCTTCACGCCGCTAACGGCTGCCCGTTCATGTCGTGCCTCGACCTCCAGTCGGGCTATTGGCAAATACAAATTCACGACAGTGACAAAGATAAAACAGGATTTATAACGCCTTTTGGAATCTATAGATTTAATAGGATGGCCTTTGGATTACGAAACGCCCCCAGTAGTTTTCAGCGCCTAATGGACAGATTCAAATCTACCCTAAAAGAAGTCACCGTCTTAGTTTATCTCGATGACCTCATTATCAGGTCACCGACATTCGACCAACATCTCCGTGATTTGGGAAGAACCTTTGAACATTTACGGACGTACCGACTGAGAGTAAAGAGAAAATATGCAATTTTGGCTGTTCCACAGTAAGGTATCTTGGACATATGATAACTGAGGATGGCATTACGACCGACCCGGAAAAAACGTCGGCTATATCCAATATGCCAGCTCCAAAAAATATCAAACAGCTTTTGTCTTTCATACAGACTTGCTCCTGGTACAGGCGATTTATACCTAACTTCGCGCAGATTGCCAGACCACTAACGAATCTAACCAAGAAGAAAGCAGTGTGGAAGTGGGGATCAGAAGAAAAGCAGGCCTTCGGAAATTTGAAAGAGAAACTGGTATCCTCGCCCATACTAAAACAAACAGACATCTCCAAACCATTTATTATCAAGACGAACGCCAGTGCATACGCAATAGGAGCGGTTTTGGTCCAGGGGGAGAGAGAAAACGAGCACCCGATAGAATACAGTAGTAGCTTACTGACATCAGCGGAACGGAATTATAGCACTACGGAGCGAGAAGCGCTTGCGCTAGTGTTCGCAGTAGATAAATTTCGGGGATACATTGAAGGTTCAGAGGCAATACTGATAACCGACCACCAACCCCTCAAGTGGTTAATGAGCCTGAAAACGCCAACAGGACTCCTAGCACGACGGGCCCTGAGGTTACAGCCATACGACCTCCAAATCCAATATTCACCCGGGAAAACAAATGTAGTAGCAGATTTCCTATCTCGACCCCCCATGCCAGAAACCTAACGATGAGTGTCAGATTTGCAATGTACAATTTGACATCCCTAAGCGAAGTGAAAAAGAGATGCGTCATAAACAAACAGAGGATCCTGAATTGGCTCCGATCATTGCGGCCCTCGAGAACACCGCCGACGACGAGAGAAACGCTAAATGGATCAAACGAGGATATTTCATGCATATGGGAGTACTTTATCGGTATACCCAGGAACAGGAGGATGAAAACGCTAGACTAGTTGTGCCAAAAGAGGAGCGTCCAAAAATTTTGCGAGCCTACCACGACGACCCTACCGCCGGACATTACGGCGTAGATATAACGTTAAATCGAGTCGCTAGGCGTTACTTTTGGATAGGAATGCGTCAGGACATCGTCAAGCATGTATCTACCTGCTTAGAATGCCAGAGGTATAAAGTCGATAACAGGAAGCCTGCGGGATTATTACAAATAGTAGTCTCGAACCAAAGGTTTGAAGTTATCGCAGTCGATCTATTCGGACCACTACCGTTGAGTGAAGACGGCAAAAGGTGGATTTTACCACTAGTCGCTGGGTTGAAGTATTTTCGCTAGCAGACGCTACGGCAGTTAATTGCGCACGAGTATTAATCGATGAAATATTTCTCCGTTATGGGGTACCACGGCGGTTAATAAGCGACAACGGGACACAATTCGTGTCCGCCATAATGCAAAAACTCACGTTTTGTCTAGGCATTAAACATGCCCTAATTCCTGAATCAAATATAGTGGAACGTAAGAATCGTGACTTAAAAACACAATTAGGTATACTAGTTGGCAAAGAGCACCTCTCATGGTCCCGGCATTTAACTTCTATAAGATTCGTCATCAACACAGCCCGATGTGAAAGTACTGGACAAACATATTTCACATGGATACGTACTGTTTAAGATAATGCATATATTTCTGAACCAAATAAACTGTTATGTAAAATAGTTTTTTAAATATAGTTAATGTAATCAAATATAACATTCCTGTTAAGTACGGCAACGTCGCGAGATAAATAAATTTTTAAATGGCCGCTTTTCATTCATCAAATGATTAATAGTAGGGTCTGTCAATTTTGTAGTTGTGATGTTGCCAGAGCGGTTCTGTTGTTGCTCTAAGTGTTTTTGTGTTTATTTTAAAGTATTTTTATGTAATTTGTGACTATTTTGTTCGTTAAAACTATTAATAATGATACGAGTGTATTTTGTCTAAAAAACACGATAATGTGGATGCCAAAGTGATTTTTCATAAGTAAGTATGGTTATAGTATATGGGAAACTTTTGCTTGTATCAGAGGCGTAGATTTACAGCAGCTTTTTGGTGATGGATAAATAATGCGGAAATATCAACAATAGTTTAATTACAAAACAAAGTTTTTGTAACGTTTTGTTACTTTGTCAACTTGAAAAATTATAAAATAATATTTAAAAAAAATACTTATATTTTACCAATTTACTATAATTTGAAACCATCATAATGTCAGCAACATATTAAACACGCTATCATATCTGGGTATTTATTTAAAATAGTTAAAAAGAAGTTAGTAATATCTGCAAATTTTGCGATTTTACAGTATGTCTTATAATTTTTAGCCCTGACCAAGTAATAAAATATTACTAACGTGAAAAAGAATCTGTATTTTTAATCCTTAAAATCATTGTTGATCTATTAATATTTCTTCAAAGTTGAAAAAAATAAATGTTAGTATTCTTAATTTTTCATTTTCTCTTAGCCTCCCCACTGACATGCAAGCAGGAAATATTTGGCTGTCACTTATTGGTCTTGAAGAAAGAAAAAGAGCAGTACTTTGTTCATATCATTTCCATCCTGCAGATATCCTTATTAAAGTAAATGATGTAAGATACCTTAAGCCTGGAGCAATGCCAAAACTTCAACACTATTTGTTTCTATCAAGCTCATTTAGGTAAAAATTTATGAATAAATCTATTTAATGCATAATGCCTTGTTCTACTTTTAGTTAGCTCACCCTTAAAAGCGCTGCTTAGCTACATATATATGATATGTTACAGCTCAAATGCAGACGACATTTTTGACAATACTAGAAAGAAACAAAATGTTGCATCTGCAGGGGCTACACTAAGAAAGAGCTTATTTATGGATGATAGGTAATTAATTATTACCTTAAATATGACTCCAATTGTTAAATCTGCAAGAAATACTGGTTTCCTTGGATTTCTTATATGTATTGAGAGTCTAAAAAACATGTTCAACTTCTAACAAGAAAAAATATTTTTTGACATATAAGTTATCCCAGGATCACCTTGAATTATTTTTTGGAACTATTCGTAGCATGGGTGGCTATGATAACAACCCGACAGCCAGACAATTTGAGGCTGCCTTTAAAAGACTGTTAGTCTACAGTGAAATATCGGCGCCAAAAACAGGTAACACTGTAGACTTGCAAAAAATTTCAATCCTCACATACTGCTCAGGTAATTTGAGTAGGTAAGATATTGGAGAAAATTTAGAAGAATCTGAAGACTATAAAAATGTTTTAGTCAAAGTAAATATGGACATTACAGAATCTAATTTTTTTATGTCGCCATCTTGGGACTTAACTTTATATGTCCAAGATGTTGTATCATATATTGCTGGTTTTGTAGTTGAATCATTAAAAAAATGTATTACTTGTTCTAAGTGTGTTAATATGTTGGAACAGGATACAACTTGTTCAAAACTGCAAGTAAGAAAAGCTTATGGTAGACTTAAAAATCCAAATGATATGGGTAATTAATATTCGTAAGGCTGGAGAAAAATATTTCAGATTTTTTTCATAAAACTCATGACATATTTAATAAAAATATCAACGGTTTGTTGAATTTATCAGTTTCTAAAACCATTAGCGTTTTACCATCAAATGTATTCGATTTTTTTGGTGAACATCTTTATGATGGTGATATTTTAGACAACCATGTTATGGAATCAATAAAATTAATTCTCAAAAGTTATTTCAGCATTAGAATTCATCATGAAACCACCAAAAAAATAGATTTACTGAGAAAAAACTGATCATGAAGTATTAATACAAAGCTAATTTTATTTAGAAATGAATAATGTTAATATATTTTTTGTTAAAACTGAAAAAACGAGTATTTATTTTACCCTTAGAATAATTCCAAGTTTTTTTGTTTTATTAAGTCCAGAAGTTCCTTATTACTGAGAGGTACCAAATTATCATTTTGTTTGTTTTTATGAATAAGTAATATAATTTTATATTTTTTATAAACTGAAAATAAAGAAGTATTCTTCTCCTCTTAAAATTGTAGATTTTCATATTATTCAGGCCAAAGGTACCTAAATCAAATAAGTTAAGTAAATATGTTTTATCAACACTGAAAGGTACTCTAAAAGTTATATATTTTTTGGAACATTGAAATTTCAAGTTAAAATATTACAAAGTTAGAAAATTACATGTTGAACTAAATTTTAAGCCATAGTTTAAATTTCATTTAAATTCATATTTTTGTTTGTTTTAATTTCCTTTGTATAAATAATTAATCTTGAATTATTATCTATTTTATTGCTACTTATTTTCTACTCACAAATTAATAACCTATACGTGTTTAATTTATTGGGATACGCCACTGATTCTGTTAGGAGCGCACATAAATCTCCTTCTCTAGGCTTTTGTGCAGCGTTGCCATACGAGTTCCAACATTAGAGTCTCTCTTTATTTAATCCACATGCAAAATATTTTGTGTCTTTCTAAATGTTCAGGTCAAAACAAATATCAATTTATGAATGAAATGCTTTATCTACTGTGTGTTATATATCTATGCTTCAGACCCAATGGACAAATCAAAAGTGATGAAAAAGAAACCAAGGTATTCATTTACGCATAAAACTGGAACTGGGACAATACTCGCAAATGGCACGACAACAATGTAGTGTCAATAGCCACAAATTCCCTGCCAGTTCAACACATAAATAAGGTAAAACGATGCTCCAGATCTGATAAGAAGCATATTTATATAGATCAGTCCTATCAAATCCAGAAATACAATGAAAACATGGGAGGAGTAGATAGAGCTGATCAAAATTCAGGCTAAACAGAATATCTATCAGAGGAAAAAAGTGGTATTTTCCACTATTTTGTCAATGCATCGAAATGGATATTCAAAATGCGTGGCAGCTTCATAGAAAAAACAATGGTTAATTAGATCAGTTGTCGTTCAGAAGAAGTATGGCAACACATATTTTGGAGACATATAAGAAATTTTCTCGAAGGGGGCCTTCAAAACTACCACAAAACCATAATGAATATTCGAGATATGATAGGTTGGATCATTTGGTTCAGTATCAAAACAAGCAAACCAGATGCTGCGTCTGTCACAAAAATTCATTTTTTGTTTGCAAGAAATGTGGAATTTCGTTGCATCCAAAAGAATGTTTCCAATAATATCATACTTTGTAATTTTTAATAAAAATCTGATATTCTGATGGTTGTTCATTGTCCTACTATTCATTTAAAAGAACACCTCATATTTAAAAGATATGATAAAAAAATTGACATTTTCTCAAGTTGTTAACTTGTATATCCATACAAAATGTATTAACAAAACTCAAGATTTGAAAAAAATAGTTTCAGGTTCATCTGGGTTAACCAAATTTGCTTAAAGTCTAGTTAATGCCACAACACATGCTTCATATTTCAAAGGGTTTCTCAATTGTAAAACAACAAATCCAACTATATATGTGATAATTTGTTCACTACGTGTTGACAAAATAAATAGATTCATAATATAGTCATGATCATTAAACACATTTTCAAATAAGTCATAAATTTTGGTCAAATTGAGGAATACTATTGTTTATCAAACAGGATCTGTTTTTGATGGTCTACTGGACACAACTAAAATGGGAATTTGTTCCAAAGGTGTACAATTACCAATGCCTCCACTTCTAACCTTATTAACAAACTCTTGTAAGATCACCTAAACTGACAAGCTGTTGGATTGTTACAGTACAGGCATCAAAAAGGAAGAGCGGTCAGACAAAAATAGAAGTCGACGAAGGTACAATATTTGCTATACGAAGAACTGCCCATTCGTTTTTTATGAAAAAAGAAGTACCAACATTAAAGAAAGTGCTGGAAGCAGATAGTGAAAACGAAATCATCACTACAATGGGTAAGGAGAGGTTGAGGAAAATATTACATGGTTTGAATTGAATAAATAGAAAGAGTGTTCTTATTGAAACATCTGAAACAATATTGTGGAAAAGAGAGTATCTAAAGAAAATTAACTAGTTTCGGAACTAAGGAAGAAAGATTTATTATACGGATGAAACATGGGTGAAACAGGGGCACACGATGAAAAAAGTAGGGCAACATGGAAATGTGAAAAATGCACGGCAAGCAGCCATTGAAGGCTGGTCAACTGGCTTAAAAATGCAGTCGTATGATAATTACCCATATAGGAAGTGATAACGGATTTGTGTTAAATGGTGAATGAATATTTAAGTCTACGAAAACGGGAGACTACCATGAAGATATGAACGCAGAGATGTACGAGAAGTGGTTTGGACGCATTATTGAAAATTAGGAACCAGGATCTATCATCGCTATGGATAATGCTCCTTACCACAGTCAACACTGCGAAAAAACGTCACAACAGGCATGGAAAAATGCTCAAATAGTGGTCGGCCCTAATCGAAAACTACACAACGTGTTTTTAAAATCAACTCCGACAAATTCGTACATCACAGTGAAATATCATAAATAATTTTCAAAAAAAACATTATACAAGTGATCATAACTACATAGTGAATGAATGACACGGACTAACAAAGTAAGACTAAATTTGCTTTTTTTATTAAGAAATTGTGTTATATTTCAACATAAACACATTCATTCAGTAATAATTAAAACCGGTATTGTACTATTTACCAGCTTTATCAGTTGGTCCGATACAGCACAGACCCGTATTCAAGCAAAACGAATCCTAACAGAACATGGAAACCGACCATATTATAACAAGCGATAACATCAGTAATCAGTCACGTCAGTCAACATGTACCTTCAGCCCAACACCCAACACTCAACAATACCAAAACAACAAGTCTTACCTCAACCTCCACCTTCATCTCAACCTTCGTACTCTAAAGTTTGCTAGCCAACCTCAACAACCTACCATGCCCACTTTTCCATCTATTCTACAAGCCATCGTTTTTAGTTCTCTAAACAATATAAAATTAGAGGAATATCTCCTGGCTACTGGCTCCACAATAAGTCCGAAAAACATATTATTCACATCTAGAATCAAACAATCAGATATGTATTTACCTCTCAAGTAAGGAAATCATAGATGATTTTATCATTATCATGATGGGCGCAAAAAGATTAATAATGAAGTGACAGAAACACGCCGACTTATCACACCAAAGACTACTTTTATCCAATGTATGTCCCACCATTCCACATGACATACTACAGAAGGAACTTGAACAACTCGGCTTCAAGCTGTCTTCTGCAATTTCCTTTTCAAGAACAGGCACCAGCAACCCCGACTATAAACACATATTCAGTTTCACGAGGTAAGTATACATTGTACCTCCCACAATTCTGATACCAGACTCAGTTTTGATAAGTTATGATGACACCGCATACCATATTTTGCTTACTGTAGATAATCTGTGTTATCATTGCGAACAACATGGTCACTTATCTAACATTTGCACTTCAAAGTTGCCACCCCAACCAACAGACGACGCTTCTTCACCAAACTCAACAACTACAACCAGCCAACCTACTCTAAACTCAGCAAATGAACAAAGCTCTGAGCCATTAACAAATATATCATCAATTTCAATCACCATACCCATTGAAACAAATATAACAACAGCTGCCACAAGTCCGAATATCACTCACCTTGCTGAAGCACATAGCAACAAAAGATCCCTAGGAAAAATATCAAATTCTCCACAAACATCGACGGCTACTGACATCGATAATCCAAAAAATGAAGCAAGTTTGAAAAGAAATATTACCAAAATCATAACACCTCCTTCTGATACTACAACATCTTACACAAGCTTCAGTAAACCAGATGCAAAACCCAAAAAAAAATGAAATCTACGTCTAAATCAACCATCATACTGGAAAATCAAATGGCACCTATCAATAGTATATTACATAACAAGTGCGGAAAGTGGCACTTTTCACTCAAGTGGGAAATATTGTAGCACGGGGAGTAAGCCGAGTGCGACAATCCCACGAGAGTGAAAAATCACTTTTGCACAAGTAATGTACAATATTTTTCCTACGACCATCAATTTTATTAAATATGTAAATATCAGATGGTGTATATTGAGTTGCCTGACTAATCTTACGTTTCATTTGTGACAGTATACGTTTGAATATTGTTTCTATAAAAAGTGCACATGTATTTACAATTACTTTCATAGTGAAATAAAGAAATAACGATAATTAATGTTTATTTGAAAAAATGACCTACATAAGTACTTATTAGATATAACTGGGCAACAATCTGAATTATTTGGAACCATAAAAATTAAAAGTGAATTGATTATAGTTACAATAATAAATTAATAGTTTTTTTAGGATTTCGTTGCTATCCCTTAATTACTTGAACTTTAAAAATAGGTAAATTTTGTTTTAATAAAATGAAAATATAAGAAACATCATAATTAGATTAATGTAAATCGACTTACGAGATATAAGTACATATCTCTGATAACGATAATTCAAATCTGAAGTACAAGTAGAAATGCTTTTCCATTGTGTGACTGATACAACATCAACCATATGCATCTTAATCAAAACAATACGGCAAACACTTGTATTGAGTTTCACTCTTTTTCTGTTATTAGAAGAAGACAGTACCACCATACTATGTGTTGAATAATATCGTCAATTAAGTCACGTGATGGAAAAGCTTCACCGTTTCTACTGTAGCTTTGTTAGAAGAGTATCTGGTATGAGGACCGGAAGGTTGTGGTTTCGATTCTCGGCGTCAACAATTTTTTTTTCTTTTCTTTATTTTTTATAAATAATTAGTTCTTAGTCCAGCTTTTATGTGAATAATATGAATAAGGAAGAGCATTAATAATCAATTCTGTAAGTCTTACATGATTCACGGGTTTGACGGCTTATTGACAGCCGTGCGGAAAGTAACTTTCCGCACGCGTGTCTCCCTGGGAGTAGAGAGTACGATATGTGTTACTTTCCTAGGTGGTCGTAGGAAAAGAATTTATTCAACAATGAAACTCAAAATAATAACTTTTGAACAAACAATCGACTTTTTTGAGAATGTACAAGGATCAGCTGACTCTCTCAGTACAGCAAAAGATTACACCTCTGATACACTAGAACTACAGCAACTCTTAATTAAAATACATTCATATACCTCTGACCGCCAAATAAAGACCAAATGCACGAAAACAAAAAAGACAATTATGAAACAACTGAAGTTTTTAAAATCAGGAGAAGATGCCGAATCTGACATCTCAGGAATCCCTAACTGAACTTACATAATATTACCTTCAATTTATTGCAATGGAACATAAATGGGTTTTACGCCCATTATGAAATGCTCAAAATACTTATACACGAAACTTCACCATCAAGAAACTAACTTTAAAGGACCACACAACTTCAACAATTATTCCTGTTATTACAGAAACAGAAACAAGCGGAGGCGTGGCCATCTATGTAAATACTTCATACAAAGCACACAATATAACACTAAATATAAATTTAGAAGCAATAGCAATTTCTATCAAAATTCCTCAAACAATTAATATCTGCAACATATAAATCCATTCTGATCAAGTAATTACCTCCCAAGACATCACTAACATTTTGTCACAAGTTCCATCACCTCTAATTTTACTGGGTGATTTTAACAGCCACAATCCTATTTAAGGATCAACAGGTTTTAACGCAAAGGGCAGAACAATCAGAAACATCCTAGATGCACATAATCTAATTATTTTAAATGACGGTAGGCCTACAAGAGTTAATGTTCACACAAGCACTAAATCAGCAAATGATTTATCAGTATGCCATCTAATTATCTCCCCTCTACTTTCCCGACACACTGTACCACATTTATGTGGAAGCGACCATTATCGAATCAAAATTACGATCTCCGATCAAAACTCCGCCACTAGATACCCTACTGTTCCAAAATGGAAAATAAAACATGTTGATTGGCCAAATTTCAGTAATTAGATTGAAGATAACGTCGCCCTGCTACCCGTTAATCTAGAAAACCATAACATTGACAACATTTTGAACTCATTCACAAAAATTATCACCGATGCAGCAGAAAAATTTATATGAAAAACAAAAGCACTAAAAAAACATACACCATTGCCCTGGTGGAACACTGAATGCGATAAAGCTATAAACAATACAAAGCATCATTTAATAAACTAAAACTAAATAAATCAATGGGGAACCTACTATAGAATATAAAAGAAGAAGAAAAAACTCATGGAAAGCATTCACATCCAACATAAACAGTTTCACACCTTTAAGTACGGTCTGGCAAAATTTAAGAAAAATCTTAGGAAAAAACAAATTTAGAAAAATTTCTTTTATAGCTCATAACAATAGCACAGTCTCAAATAACGAAGACATGACCGAATTATTTGCAACACATTTTGAGCACAACTCGACCAACTCAAACTACTCACAAGAATTTCTGGTAATTAAAACTACTAAAGAAGCCAAACACTTAGATTACGATGACCATGACAACAACATACTTAATATCCCGTTAACTATAGATGAACTAAATTTCTCCTTAGGCACAACCAAAAATTCTGCCCCAGGACCTGATAACATTTCATTAATCTTTCTCCAAAAACTTCCACATATTGCCAAGTCATACCTTCTCCAAATATTCAACCTAATCTGGACAAAAAATATTTTCCCATCCATGTGGTCACAGGCAATCGTCATACCCGTACCAAAGGCAAACTGCCCAAGAACTAGGTTAACTTCATACCGACCAATATCTCTTACCAACGTACTAAGCAAAATAATGAGAAAAATTATAAATAAAAGACTATTGTGGACATTAGAAGACAGAACGTTTTAATAAAAGAACAAAGTGGTTTCTGTCAAAACAGGTCAACATTAGACAATCTCATTGATTTGGAATCCCAAATCCACGAATCTTTCGCAAATAAACAAGATAGCCTTGCAGTTTTTATCGATATCACAAAAGCCTTCAATACAGGGTGGCTCTTCATTGGCCCATTCCCCATCCATGGGGAATCAAAGGAAACATCCTAAAATTCATACAATTTTTTTAAATAGTTTTTTTCGTGTCCATACCAATAACACCAGTTCAACCTTAAAACAACAAACTAACGGAACTCTACAAAGATCAGTCATTAGTTCAACACTTTTCCGGATTGCTGTCAACGATATATTAAACCATCACTCCAAACTAGTCAAAGGCAGGTTATAAGCTGACGATCTGGTAATATTCTCCAAGGGTAAGAACATTCACTCAATTCAGAAACACATCTATGAAACTTTAAACAAACTTCAAAACTGGTCTAATCTCATGGGACTGCAATTTTCTAGGAAACACAATCCTGTGTCTCCTGAACTCTAACTTAATAACATTTCCCTAAACTATGTCGATAACATCAGATTTCTTGGAATTATTCTTGACAAAAAACTCAGCTGGAAGAAGCACATACTACATGTTAAAAAATCATGCCTGTATTAAACATAATTAATAGTTCTTTAGAGTTAAATCAAGTTCCTACAGAAATGAAAATATCTACTATAGTACCTATACCCAAGAAACCAGATACAAATAAAGCTCCAAATTTAAGACCAGTTAATATGATTACTGCTGTTGCTAAGTATTGGAGAAAGCAAAGCTGTATATGAGCAACTGGTGGATTATCTAGAAGGTAATAAGATCTTTGTGAGTATCAATCAGGATTCCGTAATAAACATAGTTGTGAAACAACTCTACAATGTGTTTTGAGTGATTGGAAAAATAACTTATTCACAATTGCGGTATTTTTGGATCTACAAAGAGCATTTGAAACAGTAGATAGATATAGGCTAATAAGGAAAATTAAAGCTATGTCATATATATAGCCGCTGACAGTTACTGAGGGAAAACAAATATTTATTAACGTGCATTATATGCTTAAACATGGCTATTGTTAATTTGTCGAGTATTGCGGAGCAGTTTTGTAATGAAATTAAAGTGTTAAAGAAATGTGGAGACAGTTTAAACAGTGGATACGTTGTATATATAGAGTATATGATGGAAGTTTAGGAGCGAAGCAATAAGGCATAATTACTTGATAGTCACTGCAGTGTCCCTTTACAAATGAAAAAACGAATAAACTTTTAAAATATTACAACGGTCAAGACAAGACATAAGTTATATAATTGATTTGTTTTACCTCAGCAGCCATGTTCTGACGTCACACTTTTTCGGTTTATAACATACAATCAAACAGGTTATGTAATGATATGGGTGTACCGCAGGACAGTGTGTTGGGACCTTTGCTATTATTGGTTTATTTAAATGATATTATGGGCATTGCAAGGGAGTGCAAAATTCATTTATTTGCGGATGATACCCGCCTGCATGTAGTGGTAGGATGGATTGAGTAGCCCTACGACCATGTTGCCAGTCCCAAGCCTGGATAAAGGAGGAGGGTTGAGCATAAGGCTAACAACCTTATCTCGTAAAAACCCACTTGTTTTGAAACCTCAACAGGAGCCTCGGAAATGGACTGATCAACGGAAACGACAACGGCAACGGAATATGGATTGGAATATAGGTACTTGGAACGTATTGAGCTGGTATAGACCAGGTGCAGCCCAATTGGCTGTTGAAGTTTTGGAAAAATATAGAATGGACATAACAGCAGTACAGGAAATCAGATGGCTCAATTCTGGCAACACTAAGATCAGTAAATCGGTAGTACTATCTAGTGGGAAAGAGGACACACATGAGTTAGGAACAGGTTTTGTTATAAAGGAAGAACTGATGAGTGAACTAATCTCCTTTAAACCCATAAATGAGAGAATATGCTCCATCCGGTTGCGTGGAAAATGGTACAACATATCACTAATAGCAGTACATGCACCAACCGAGGAAGCCGAAGAAGGGGCCAAGGATGCTTTCTATGAACGACTAGAACAAACAGTAAATGAAATACCAAAGGAAGATATGATGCTGGTTCTAGGAGATTATAACGCCAAAGTAGGAAGAGAAGAGACATCACAACTACAGTTTGGAAAGCACAGCTTACATGCTTCTTCTAACGACAACGGAAACAGGCTAGTCGACTTTGCAGTGTCGAATAACCTATTGATAAAATCTACAATGTTCCCTCATAAAGATATACACAAGCAGACATGGATATCTAACGAAGGTAGAACAAGGAATCAGATCGATCACGTACTGATAGACAGCAGACACGGATCTAACATAATAGACGTTAGAAGCTGTAGGGGAGCCGATGGAGATACGGATCATATTTTGATTAAAGCCAAAACTAGACTACGACTAGCTGCAAGGAAGCAGAAAAGCCAAAAGAAAGAAGTACAGTGGAATATCGAAAAACTAAAACAACAAGAAGTTAAAGATCGATATCAACAAAAAATAGAACAAGAATGCAGAGAAATAAATATGCAGAATCTAGAAGTAGAAGAGATGTGGAAGACAATAAAGGAAACAATCCGAGAGGCCAGCAAAGAAATCCTTGGAGAAAAACAAAATACAAAAAAGAAGCTATGGTTCGATACAGAATGTCAAGATCTTAACGGAGAAAAGTATGGAGCAAGAACTAAGATGTTACAAAACCCATCAGAGGAAAACAGGAATAAGTTCCATAACCTAAGAAACAGAATGCGAAAACTTACGAGAAAAAAGAAAAGAGAATGGCAAAATGAACAACTACAGGAATTGGAAACAAACAGAGCACATGGGAACATAAGAAAATTCTATAAACAAGTTAGCACGCATAAAAAAGGATTTCGCCCAAGAACCACTACAATGCTTATGAACAATGAAGGTGAACTTATGACTAGTAAACAAGAGATCCTCGACACCTGGAGAGAATACTTTAAAAAATTACTTAATATAGAAGACCCGACATACCGAGAAGAGGATAAGCGACATATGGCTGAAGTTTGGGCTGATCCACCATCCATTGAAGAAACAACTCAAGCAATAAAACAACTAAAAAATAATAAAGCAGCAGGAAGAGATGGCATTCCCGCGGAATGCCTAAAGGAAGGTGGACATAGAATAGTGGAGACTATACATCAGCTAATACAAAAAATATGGGAACAGGAATCGATGCCAGACGAATGGAAGGAAGGAGTTATTATACCAATACATAAGAAGGGAAATAGGTTGGCATGTAACAACTACCGAGGTATCACACTCCTTAACACATCATATAAAGTGTTGTCTAATATAATTAAAAAGCGAATAACACCGTACTCAGAAGAAATAGTTGGAGAATACCAAAGTGGATTCAGAAGGAAACGGTCAACAACAGACCAACTTTACATTAAGACAACTGTTAGAAAAATGCTGGGAATTTAATAGAGACCTACACAATTTATTCGTAGACTTTAAACAAGCGTATGATAGCATCATCAGAGCAAGCTTATGGACAGCACTAGAAGAACTTGGAATACCCGGAAAACTTATAAGAATGATAAAAGTATGTGTTGAAGGATCATACAGTTCAATTAAAATAGGTCACTACAGCGAAACCTTTGAAATAACAACTGGACTTAAACAAGGGGATGCACTGTCGCCGGCTCTATTTAACATAGCCTTGGAGAAGGTAGTAAGATGAACCGAACTAACTACGAACATATTCGGCCATAATGGACCCTGCCTGATTCTAGCTTATGCAGATGATCTAGATGTTGTAGGAAGAAGTACAGTTAACGTGAAGGAAGCCTTTATAAAACTAGAAAAAGAGGCAAAGAAAACGGGACTGAAGGTCAATGAGGAAAAAACTAAGTATATGCATATGACACGAAACGTAGGACAAGATAGAATACGTCAAAATGTTACTATGGACGAATACAACTTCGAACATGTACAGACTTTTCAATATCTAGGAGCTCTAATAACATCAGATAATAACGTTAAAGTAGAAATTAAACAGCGTATACTTCAAGGAAATAAATGTTATTATGCAACCCAACAATTATTAAGATCAAGGACTCTGACAAGGCAAACAAAAATAAACATATATAAAACTATTATAAGACCAGTTGTAACATACGGCAGCGAAACATGGACCATGACGGTACAAGACACGCTACTACTCAATCGTTTCGAAAGAAAGATCCTTAGGAAAATATACGGAGGAGTCTGGGATCAACAAACAGTGCGGTATAGGACGCGCACGAACAATGAGGTATATGAACTATATAATAGCCCAAGTATAGTACAAGAAATTAAATCCAACAGATTAAGATGGCTGGGACATGTCCAGAGGAGTAATGACTCAAGGCTAATTAAAATGGTCTGGGAAGAAGCCCCTAACAACAAAAGACCACTTGGGCGCCCAAAACTTCGATGGCGTGATAATATACACAAGGACCTGCAAACTTTGGGAGTCCTTAATTGGGAAGAAAGTACTCAGGATCGACATGAATGGAGGAGAATTGTTGAGGCGGCCAAGACCCACCCCGGGTTGTAGAGCCATGGATGGATGGATACCCTACTGTATTTCTGCTGTAGTGATCTTGAGCACTGCATGAGGGTTATAAACGACGCCCTAAAAATGGTGCATATGTATTGTTGTGCAAATTTATTAAAAATTAATATACAGAAAACAAAATGTATGGTATTGGGCGTAAAAGATAGGTATAGGGAAGCTAGTTTAAATATAGAATTAGGCGATGAAACGATAGAGACAGTAAAAACATTTGTCTATTTAGGAGTAACTATATAACAATAATTTGAAAATTAAAGAGCATGCAAATCAAGTTATTAAAACTGTTGCATATAAAATTAACTATTTAAGACGATCCTCTCCACATCTCAGCCAATGGTCTAAATTAACTGTCTTTAACACTGTAATATTACCACATTTTAGTTATTGCCCTACAATTTTGTATCTACTCAACCAAAATGAAATCAATCGTCTTCAGAGGATGCAAAACCGTGCCATGCGAATAATATTAAAGTGTTCTAAGTACACTCCTATAAACAGCATGCTAAAGACATTTAACTGGATGCCAATAACTAAATTAATGCTATATTTCACATTAATTTTTATTTTCAAAGTTAAAATTGGACATGCACCAGTGTATCTGCAGGAAAAGCTATCTAGTAATCTTGATGTAGATAGCTATGACACAAAAAATAAGGAAAATTTAAGAATTGAAATGTGTAGGAGAAGCAGTACATACAACTCTGTATTTCACAAAGGAATTAGTTCTTTCAATAGTTTACCAGAATACATTACAAAAAGTTCATCTGTAAATTCTTTTGAAAGAGCATTAAAGAATTATTTATTGTCAGAGTGAGCAGTCACAGTGTAATCTTATGTTTGTTTAAATTTGTTTTATTTTAATTTCTTTATGACGTACCTACCTTTTATACTATAGCCACTATATGTTGTACTATTCTTTTATTTTATGTTGTGTATATTATGTAAATAGAATTAGTTATTTTGACTAAATAAAGAGATATATATTATTATCAATGTCGGTAATAGTGATATTGATGATAGAAAATCGGGAAATGATAAAGGGTAAGTTCTAACATTCTTTTTCGGTGTTAAGAGTTTTATTTTTGTAATTCTTATTTTTGTACCAATGATTTCCTTTAATGAAAAAAAATTCCTTGTTTCAATTGAAAATTTTTCTTTGTTCTATAAATATTTCCCAGGTTCAAAAAATAGTTCAGGAAAATGTAACAATACTATTTTTAACCCAGCAAAAAAACGTCATCGCCACTGTGCAAGACCTATATCAGTACAAGCGAAGGTCATTGCACTTTTCAAACTTTTTTATTTTAGTGTATGGAGGCGGACCAGTTATGGTTTTTGGGTGCACGTACAGAGATGATTCTTCTTCAAAATAGAGCTCTCATTGCGCATTAAAACCTCACTTTATGCCATATGCCCCTTTTATTGGAGAAAATATTCTGTTTATGCAGGATAATGTAGGGCCCCACATTGCTATAATTGTACAGGAGTATTTGGAAGAGGTAGGAATTGATACCATGGCCAGCTATAAGTCCTGATCCCAACCCCATAGAACACATATGGGATAATATGGGCAGAAGAATTTCAACCCATCAAAACATTTTGAATAACTTGGATGACCTTAGCACTACCCTGCTTGATATATGGGAGACAATACCACAAAATATCATTAGAAATCATATTCTTAGCATGCAAGATGTTATTCGTGCACATTGTGGAAATATGAGGTACTGAAAACGGGAATTAATGCAGTTTATTTTATTATTCATAAATCAAATACTCGTGTTTTTTTATTATCTCTGGGAAATGATATTTTATGTTATTTTGATTAATTAAGATGAATATACTTTATAATGCGTATTTACATTAAATAAATACGAAAGTTAGAAAAAATATTAGTATTTTGGTTTTTTGGCGTTTATTGAAATTATGTTATACTTTTGCTGTAGTGTAGTAATTATGCCATAATTACCTTGATATGGTGTATAATATTTTCCGAACGGGATGTCTTTAGAAATTTCTGGATATAAAAAGACCAGGTGGTTTAAATCTGCTATGCGATCAGCAAGTGATCGTATAGCAAAGTCTTTTGAAGTAAAAGGTTGCAAACTGAACACTTCACCAGTATCTAAAACAATAACTAAAAATTAGAATTACATTGACAATATTAAGTAATTAGTGATTACAATTTATCTTTAACAAAAATTTAGAAATTTTCAATTCGATAATTAGGGCTGAACAAAATACATTTAGCGCCAGTTCAAAAAGAAAAACAGTTTTGTCTGTATAACTGATGTATGTAAGGTAAACTCGTCCCCCTTCTGAGAAAAAGAAACAACTACGGAAATTCAAAAAAATAATTGAAATGTAAACAAGACAAAATACGCAAAATTTTAAACCCTCCTATATAAATCACTACAAAAAGTAGATCATTATTTATTAAAAAAAGATGGCATTTGAAATATAATACTCAAAAGCATCCCACACAAGGCTCTCTCTACTCAGCATCTGACATGTGGATATACACCTCCTACATTTTTCTCTGTCCTGAGCTTTTAATATCCAATTTTTTCGTGTGATCTTCCTAATTTTGTCCATGGTTTCCATTCTGCTATTTTTGTCCCCCTACCTCTGTCCATTCTTGCGACATTACCAGCCCATCTCCCCTTATCTTTGGTTAAGGTTTAAATGTCTCTGATCTATTAATTTGTCTTTCTATCTCTTATAACTGATGCCCAATGTTGCTCTTTCCATTCTACGTTGGGTAACTCAAAATTTGGATTATGCTTTTCGTATGTGCCTGTTTCTCTCCCATAGAATGGCTTGTTTTCATCCTTAGTGTGAATTGTCTATTTTTGTTTCATAGGATGTGATTTTATTTACCAAATGATGTCCTCGCTAACCTTATTTGTCATATGGTTGAAAAAATTATTGAAGAATTTAATTAACTGTTTTATTGACGTCAAAATTTTGTTCAACCCATATAATCGGTGATAATTTCATCATAGAATAAGTACAGTACCTGAAATCCAAGCGATTGTAATACCTCCTAATTCACTATCAGAAAATCTTAATAAAAATGTCCCGCACAAACATGACGTTAACATTTCTTCGGCTTGCCGTTTTCTTACAAATCCCATTATGGCACTAGAATTGAAAAAAAAAATAGATGCATACTTATATGTTAATAATCACTAAGATATACTATTTATAAGCATTCAATATAATTGAATAATTGAGGTCGCCCCCAAAATGATCTATAAATGAGAAAAAATGACAGAACAGTAATCAAAAAGTACCTAAGATTGCGAAAAATAATCCATTAAATGTGAAAAAGGATCTTAAAAGTGAAATTGAGATAGTTAGCTGTCATTGTGAAGATCTCAAAGATCATTTATCTCAAAATTAAAAAGAAAATTGCAGTTCATATTAGCATCGCTCCATAATATTCCTTACTTAAAAGAGAGCTTCATAGAAGAGGTTTATGCGAAGACTCAAAATGTTAGATACTAGATAAATCAAATCAAGTCATCGAAAGAAATTATATTGAAGAATTAAAAGCAAATTTGACAATATATGACTGGGTACTCAAAAGACCATGAAGTATATAAATGTATATGAATAACGTATATAAAAGGTTGAGAACGCAAAATATTTTCTTCTAAAAGTGAATTTTATAGCATAGCTACATGGTTCACCAACCATTCGTGGCATTTGCTGCTTTGTTGTGTTCGCATAGCCCCAAAGCTCATTTCCCTATAGACCTAGATATGTTGATTACAGTTTTTATAGAAGATCTTTCAAATGTCAATTTAGATTTTTTGCTACATGGCCAGTATGAAAAATTGATTCCGCTTTTAAAGTGTATGGAAGTTTTCATAACAACCAGCCTTTAGACATTTCAAAAATATTACGAAAGATAGAATTATGAAATTTTGTATTAGGCAATATTTTGACAGTACTTCCAGTTATACCTTTTTATAGTTGTCTTGCTCTTTTCATATCTCTAACTATTCTCTGATACTATCTTACCACTCTTTTGTCCCTTATTGTTATTATAATTAAAATGAATTATTGAAAAGAAAAACTTACCCATCTACCCAAGGCCCCCTAAGGTGTTCTCTGGTGAGCTTCATAATAGCATAAAACCACTCCCAAAACGTAAAATTCCTCTCACTTAATGGTTCTTTGCAAAATTGTGCCCAAGTTAACAAGGAATTGCTCGAATCGTTGAAATTGCCCCTAAAGGCTTTTTCCGCTAAAAACCGTAAATTGTCCTCCGTGAGACCACGACCTGTAGCTGCTCTGAATTTAAGAGATAAAGTTTCTGCTACCTTATTCCAAGGTACCTAAACAAAAACACCAAAGAATGTGTATTAAACAAAACAATAAATCAAAAGTAGAATATATTGAACAAAGACAATTACAGTAATTCTTTGTGAATGAATGATAACAAGAAATTGAAAAATATGGATAGAGGGATTCGAAAGGAAATTAAAAGTACAGACAAGGAACAGATGACTGGCATGAAGCAAAGCAGTAATCCTAAGCCAAAAAGCATGGATAGGCATCTGAAACAGCATGTCTACACTTCGAGATAGTAGGGGACAGATTATATAAGTAAATGGTACATTGTTTAATGTCTTATTCATTAGAAAAATTAAAATGATTAAGCCAAAAAGCATGGATAGGCATCTGAAACAGCATGTCTACACTTCGAGATAGTAGGGGACAGATTATATAAGTAAATGGTACATTGTTTAATGTCTTATTCATTAGAAAAATTAAAATGATTAAATTGTAAGCAAATTATAGACCTGTTTGGTAATATTTAATAACTCATTTCCAACAGGGATCAGATCAAAGCAAATTAGAGCAGAGAAACTTACTTTTTCAGGTACTGCAAATGGGACTCGTCCGGGTTCACTAAATGCGTTATCCCAAGTAACAGTAGCCCAAGCATGAGGTTCTTGATTACCATGAACAATAACCACAACCGGAAGACTCAAAGTCCATACCTGGAACATCAGTTCCCCTCCTCCAACACTAAACTGGGATTGAAATAACAGTGAAAATTTTTCATCCATAACGCTTTCAGTTCCTTAAATAAAAAAAACTCATTTAAAATTAACCACAAAATATACAAATATAAATTGTAGACAACTGTGAATTTTATTATTCTTCTTTTAGTAGTTCATAAATACCAAATACTTAAAATGTGTACCCTTTTTTTCGGCTCTCTTAATTTTCTTCAACTGCATATTCCTAAAACTGACTGAAAGGTGTCTTGAACTTTGTTGGTATTCCATTGTGCCGGTATTGTTTAGAATTTCCCCTGAACATTCACCACTTTTCCCCAATTTATCGTTTTTTAAAAGCATATTTGCCTGCGACTCTGATATTATAGTCACTTTTACTTGCGGAGGTGTCATATGAACATTGAGTTTTCCTCCTACCAAAAGCCGTACCGTTGCGGTAAACCTATAAATAGGAAAATTATTATTATCATATGGAATCACAAAAGAAGTATATGATTTATTTTCATTTGATGTATTGTCCAGATTTCAAGTATATGGATTACATACTTAATGATTCATTCTTTGGGGTGTAAATGTTCATCAATCTTATTTTGCTATCAGCTATCACATACTTTGGCAACTCATGAACGGACAAATTAACATTACTGATATTTTTACAGAGTTTTGACGAATCGTTGGATCGAACCAGCATCAATAAAATACCAAAACTAATATAAATATCGGAAAGGAGGACGTAGCTTACAAAAAAACATGTATATGGATAAATACCAAACCTAACCTGCTAGTGGTTAGATTATTGAGAGCAATAGCTATGAACTGTTTGTGGTTACAGTAAACCAATTACAGCTAAAGTGAAGAAGGACATCACAAGATCTGGTAAAAATTCTAACATAATCGATAAAATTAATACATACCTAGTATTAGTTTTCATTACTTGAGGTGGTTGTTTTTCAATGATAAAAGTTGATGTGACTAATGTCGAGAGTAGTTGTGTAAATTCTTGCACTAGATGAGGTAAAACGTCAGCAACGACAGGAGGATCCACCATTGGTACTCGCTGTTTCAATCTCTCCACTTCTTTAGTTTGCTGTCTGTTCAACCATATTAATTCGGCCAGACTTTCACACCTAACATATTCAAAATATTGAAAATTTTATAATTGAAATATGAAAATAAAACATATACAGTAGGTTTCAACAATAAATAGACATTTATCAAAAGAATAAAGTCATAGCACTCAAAAACAATTTATGAATTTTACAGAAAATGTTTAAAAACATTAAATTCCAGCTTTGGAAGATTATAAATCAGAAAAAGAGTAGGAAAAGTTTTCAAATATAAGTGAAAAATCTTACCATTCTTGTATAGTATCCAAATTACTATTAAAATTGGCACCATTTCCAGCCAACTGTTGGTCACGTTTCCATTTAATGAGTTCCTCATCTAAAACGTTCGTTTGTAGTTGAGCAAGTAATTGAAAAGTCTCTTTTAGCTTTTCACCCAAAGCTAATCGTAATTGTAATAAAGCAGCTAATTTCTGGTTCAAGTTTTGTTCCAACATTTCCTTTTGCTTTTGAAGTTTCGGTACATTGGGGGGAAGTTGAGCAGTTGGCTGTGTCGTGAGTTGTTGTAGATGTGCTAAAACAAGAAAATTTTGTACATCAAAGACTGAAATGTTTAAAAGACCTGGGTACGTCATCAGCTCACAAACAGAATTCGTTAAGACAAGACATTGCTTATTATGAGGGGTCTAAGCCCCAGGTCCTTCTCAAAATACTAAATCACTATGAATCAATACACTTGGATGTAAAGGAAAGTATTCATAGAAAACTACCACATCGATAGCAGAGTCGACGAGATACACATCAAACTAGTGTTAAAAGATCAGTACTTCATTGGAAATAAATTTACCAGCAACAAAAACCCAAATTAAAAAAAAAACGTTTCCCTCTAAACAAGAAGCAAGTTTTTGTAAACAGATCGTTTTTTCTCGTTAAATAGTTTCAACTCAGGATTGATAAAATTTGACTAGAGAATGGCCGAAAATTGAGATGTAATAATGAGCGTTAGGCGACAATATATTGATTGAATGTCCTTTATAGATAATTGAAAAAGCTAAATGTCATGTTTTAGATATTGCAGTTAAAATATTATTGTTGAAAACTATTAGTCAAAATATGAATCAGTAAAAATACATTAACTGTCACATCTTCTATGTTATTCACTATACTGGCCAACACAAGCCACGTTAACCACAATAGTATCTTAGATAACTTCATTATTAGATATCTAGTAAATCATATTTCTTGACATCCCCTTTTTCATGGCAAAATAAAAAAATTACTTAATGTAGTAATCCTCGAGGTATGCAGGTGTTTTAACTTTGCATCCAGACCTTGAAGTAAAGCATTTTTTAGGTGACTTACTTTTAATGCTATGTTCGGCATTAGAGTTATTTTCAGCAGATAAATCTTGCAATCCATCAGGGGTATTAATTAATGACTTTCAACTACTTGTTTCACAATTCAAATCTAAATTCAAATGAATATCTAAACTTTCTTCAGTTGAAGCTTTGTATATATTAAAATGATTTATCTCTACAATATTATTACTAGAGCTGTAAATTGTAACTTCTAGGTCAGCTTTACCCATTATTTTTGCATGTTATTAACATAAACAATTTCATCTTTATCAAAATACTATAATTTTTTAAATCATAATAATATTTTTAATTCTCTCGTCTCTTTAGAAGATGTGATTTTACTATTTTTAAGTTGTCATTTGTCTCAGTTTGAAAAGTAGAAAGTAGGTAGAATGGCATTTAAATTTCTCCCAAAAACAAGCTCGTTGACTCACTTATTAATAACTGAATCAATAGGTGTATTTTTGTACTCAATTAAAGCCACATATAAATCGGTCCCAAAATTTTCAACCTTTTTTCATAAAATTTTTGGAATGTTGCACGTTTGATTTTGGATAGAGGAATAGATGTCACATGACTAAAATTCCAACTTTTTTTGAAATCTTTAAATTTGTAATTAATAAAATTATGTCTAAACTGAGTTCCACAGTCTGAATAAAGATGATTATGTATTCCAAACCTTGCAAAATATCAGCATTGGCTAGATTATAAGAAAGTTTTATGTTGCTTTAGTAGGGGAAAACGGAGACTTGTCAGACTTACAAAAATGTATTTATCTTAAATCTTCTTTAGATGCTAAAACGGTGCAAGTTTTGAAATCTCTAGAAGTCAACTCGGAAAATTATCAGGTGGCGTGGAAAATTCTGACCGAAAGATATGAAAATAAAAAATTAATTTTTCATAACCATTTAAAAGCGATTTTTGACTACCCGAGCATAAATAAAGTCTCATTCAGACCTTAGAAATTTTTTTGATAACGTAACAAAGCATTTGTGCGCTATACAATCTTTAGGTCATGATATTAAATCGTGGGACCCGTTGATTATATATATATATATATATATATATATATATATATATATATGGCAAATAAATTTGACATAGTTACTCGTAGAGATTGGGAATCATATAAATTCGAAGGGAATTTTCCAACACTTTCCGATTTAAATAATTTTTTGAAAGAAAGGTGTGAAATATTAGAAAAAATTGAAGCCATGAAAGTAGATAAGAATAAAATAAATGTTCAAAGCTTAAACAATTTCAAGAAATTAGGTAGTAGAAGTTTTGCGAGTGTAGATACCAAGGAGAGAAAATGTGTTTGGTGCAATAAGGGACAGTATGCGGTCGACATCTGTGATGAATTCAATAAGTTGAGTGTGAATGATAGAATTGAAGGTGTGAGGTTCCAATTATCCAGAGTGGAGGTGTAGGGCACCTAGATGTGGAAAATGTAAAAAAACCACATCAGCAAGGAGCCACATTCACTTCACGGACGATGCACTCAACAATTTCAAGAATCGCCAGACCATCGGCATGACTTATTCTTGAATCTTGTTGTAAAATGGGCTTGTATAAATTATTGTTAATAAAGAGATTTTTAAACCTAAAAAAAAACCACATCATGCACTACTTCATATAAATTTCGATGATTCCGGTGGGTCGGGTCAGAGTAGGAGCCAAAGAGTGCAATCGACAGTTTTTAAGGCGACAGAAACCAACGATTTGAGCACAAGGATCGAATCTGTTTCTCAAGTGGTAGTGAACAGCACTTTCAGTTTCAGGGAAAAAGGTTTAACGGAGTGCGCGGTTGCCGCGTCTTCCGAGATTTCTCAAGTTTTGCTGTCGACAGTAATAATTGTAATAAAAAATGGAAATGATGTAATATCTTGTCGGGCCTTATTAGATAGTGGTAGCCAGAGTAATTTTGTATCGGAGAGAATATGTAAAATGTTAACTTCGAAACCGACTACAGTAAACCACGTAGTTAAGGGAGTAGGTCAGTGTCTCGCGAATATAAATAAATCGCGAATTAATAATGAATTTTTTATGGAAATTTCATGTTTGGTTTTACCGAAAATCACGGAAAGGTTACCTCTTTTTAACATCAATAAAAATAAGTAAAATATTCCAAGGGATTTAAAATTGGCAGATCCATTCATGTGGAGAAATCGAATGTTACTAGGTTCAAATGTGTTTTGGTAAGTTTTATGTGCTGGTAATGAATATTGGGTGAACATTCACTAGTGATACGAAACAGTGTGTTTGGCTGGATTGTTGCAGGAAATATGTGTAATACTGGTAAAATTAAAAATGTGGAGTCCTGCAATATTTCTCTGAACTATTTACAGATTAACAGATAATAATTCGAATATCAGTGATAAATTACTAAACGAGTTGGTGGTTAAATTTTGGAAAATAGAAGAGAATCGAAAGGAGCCAGTATTCTCGCAGTCTAAAGAATTGTGAATCTTGGTTTAAGAAAACAACCACAAGAGATAAGACAGGAAAATTTGAAGTGAAAATTCCGTTTAAAACATCACTAAATAAAATTGGAGACTGAGCTGTTCTTGCATTTAAGAGATTTTTATCCTTGGAGAAAAGATTGCAGAATAACGATTCTTTGAGAAAATATTCATGAACGAGTACGAAGAATTAAATCATATGGTACAAATAAGGGAAATTATTGACCAATCGGAGATCACTAATCTTGAAGGTGGATACTTTTTACCACATCATGATATTTGGAAGGCTGCCAGTAAAACTACAAAATGTCGTATTGTGTTTGATGCTAGTATGAAAACCACAACAGGAATCAGTTTGAATGATGTCCAGTTTTGCGGTCCAAAGATGCAGCAAGATATTTTTCAAATTCTTCTAAGGTGCAGAAAGAATCCATTTGTAATGTCTGCCGACATATCAAAAATGTACAGGCAAGTGTTAATATAGGAAGAAGATCGAAGGTATCAAAGACTATTTTGGAGAAAGGACCCAAACGAAAAGATTAAAATTGTTGAAATGAAAACTTTCGGATATACCTCAGCCCCATACTTAGCAGTTAGGTGCTTGATAGAGTTAGCGAACGAAAATGAGACGAGATACTCTATAGCAAGCAAGGTCATAAGAGACAATTTCTATGTAGATGATTTGCTTACGTCAGCTAAAACAATTGAAGATTTGTTGAAAATTCAAGCCGAAGTAACGAGCATAATGATTAGTGGGGGATTTCAGCTCAGAAAGTGGTTATGTAATGACAAAACCTTTACAAAATTTTAACGTTGATTCCGATTTAGAAGTTGGCATTTTAGAAATTGGAGAAGATCAACAAAATAAAACTTTAGGTGTACTATGGGATTCCAATCAAGATCTTATCAGATATAGAATTAAGGATTTTGATATTAAGAGCACTTACAACAGAAGAGAAATTTTGTCAGTCATTTGTCAAATTTATGACCCGTTGGGTTTATTGGGCCCATCGTGGTTATTACTAAGTTGATCATACAAGAGTTGTGGGCCTTAAAATGCTCATGGGACAAAGAAGTTCCTGAAAATTTAGCAAACAAGTGGTCAGACTTTTTGAAGCAGTTGACATATATGTCAATCATTATAAAATACCCAGAAACGCGATGTTTAGTAATTATTGAAAAATAGAACCACACGGATTCTTCAAATAAGGGTTATGGTGCATGTTTATATGATAAGTGTGTGGGTAATACAAGTGTGACCTGTAATCTTCTGTGCGCGAAATCCCGAGTGGCCCCATTGAAGAAAATAAGTCTCCTTAGATTGGAATTGTCAGGTGCAGTGGTGCTCAGTAATTTGATGGCAAGGACAGTGAAGTCATTAGAAATCAAATTTGATGAATTGTTTTGTTGGAGCGATTCAAAAATTACTTTGGCGTGGATCAGGAGTGAATCGAGTCAATGGTCAACTTTCGTAGGTAACAGAGTTAGTGAGATACAATCGCTCACTCCAATAAACAGTTGGCATCATGTACAGTCAAAAGAAAATCCAGCTGATGCACTATCCAGAGGAGTTACACCAAAAAATTTGTTCGAAAACAACTTATGGTTTCATAGGCGTGAATGGTTGTTAAGGGACGAAACGAAATGGAATTTGAAAGAGGAGCCTATTGATTTTGAAATCCCCGAAATGAAGTTTTGTGCTAACAGTAGCACTGTGGAAAATAATCCTAAGGGTAATAGTGTTGTAAGTGAAATCATAAACAGACATTCTTCATTTATGAAAATAGTAAAGGTTTTAGGTTATGTTGTGAGGTTAATAAAAAATATAAAACCTAAAAGGAATGAAGGGAATGAGTCGATTGTGCTTAGTGTGAAAGAGATAGAGGATTCAATTAACTTGTTAATCTCACAGGTACAAAAGGATTGTTTCCTTGAAGAATATAAGGCTTTGAAGAATAAAGATAAAATTAAAAAAGGAAGTAAAATTCTCTAAACCCATTTTTTGAAAATAATTTAATAAGGGTAGGGGGAGAATAAAAAAATCACAATTGTCTTATGCAAATAAACACCCGATTATTCTTCCGAAAGATTACATTTTAACATATTTAATTTTAAAATACGAACATGAAAGATTAATGCACTGCGGAGTTCAAAATTTACTATGTTCTATACGCGAGAGATTTTGGCCGATTTCAGGGCGCAATGTTTGCAGAAAGGTATTAAAAGCTTGTGTAACATGTTTAAAGCCGAAGCCTATTATGTCAAAAATATTTAATGGGGTACTTACCACATGTAACGGTGATGGGCAACTATCCATTTTTTAATGTGGGTATAGATTTCGGGTGTCCATTTAATTCAAAGGATAGTGGACATGTGGGGCAAAGATCGTTGAGGTATATGTGTGCTTATTCGTTTGCATGTGCACAAAAGCAGTCCATATTGAACTCATGTCAGAGCTAAACACTAACGCATTTCTAGCGGCGTTTAAAAGATTTGTGAGCAGACGTGGTAAGCCGAAAAACGTCTATTCAGATAATGGACTTAATTATGTTGGGGCGAACAATGAGTTATGTAAGGTAAACGATTTTTTAAAGGCTAATTCAGAAAAAACCGCCCAAGAATTAGTTAGCGATAAAATAACTTGAAATTTCATCCCAGCTCGAGCTCCTAACTTTGGGGGTATTTGGGAGTCAGGGATTAAAAGCTGCAAGCACATTTAAAACAGGTAATTGGGAACGTATCATATACTTTTGAGGACTTTTACACCATATTGGTTCAAATTGAGGGCTTCCTCAACTCCCGCCCACTATGTCCATTGTCTTCCGACCCAGAGGACTTGACAGCTCTAACTCCCGCACACTTCTTGATCGGGAGAAAGTTAACTGCATTACCTGAGCTAGATATTACTGATTTATCCGACAACAGATTGTCAAAATGGAAAAAACTACAAACTGCTACTCAACACTATTGGAAGAGATGGCAGAGGGAGTACCTAAGCGAACTTCAGACACGTACCAAATGGAAAGATAGGTCAGAAGAATTAGTCAGGATCGGCTCCCTACTTTTGATAAAGAGTGACAACGCCCACGCCTGTGATTGGCAACTAGGCAGAATCATCAGAATGCATCGTGGTGATGACGGTGTGTGGCGAGTTGTTGACGGAAAAGTGCGAAGTGGCAAAATTCGTAGGTTAATTAGAAGCTTATGTGTTTTACCAGCTGAATGACATTATCATTCGAGAATTCATTAAATCTAATTTAAACAAATTGTTTACTGAAACATTTTTATTTTGTGTTCTTTTCTGTTTTTGTATCAAAATTAATTGTTTTGAACCCTTTATTTTGCTTTTGTATTATTTTGTTATTTATTCCATAAGAAATTGTTGAGATTAATAGCTTCATATTGTATACATAGATTTTGTTGAAAGGACTAGAGTCTTTCAAGGGGGCCTGTGTGTTAAGGCATATTTGTCATTCTAATAACTAACAATCAAAGAGAAATATGGCAACATGGGTGTCTGAAAACACAGACTATATGTTAAACAGGGAAGGAGATGCGACACACTTGTCTGTGACGCCGCGTAGGAATAACGCATATTTATAATATTTTGTGCAGTAATTGAAACAAGATTATAACCGATATTTTGTACATATAAATGTTTGATACAGTCCAATCATTTCTTTTAATAAACACTTACGTTGGTGTCTGAATAGTCAATAAAGCTAACATAGTTTACTAGTCTTATTTTGGACTTATGTATCTGCACCAATCTTTGAGGAAACTTTATTGGTAGATTTTGCAGCTAACTTCGTGATTATTTATTAAAACTATCCAACTATTACTGATTTTTGTTGGGGACCAGGATAGTGAATAACATAGAAGACGTGACAGCCGATCTATTTCTAATGATTCCTATTTTGACTAATGAACAGTGGTTTTTCAACAAGATTGTTTTATTTACAATATATAAAAAATGACAAGGTGTAATAATATAATCATTATAAAAACGTGTGCACTAACAAACAAAAAAAATACTAGCCAACGTGAAGAAGTTAACCTCTACAATAGAAACCCAGCCAGCTTAGTTAAGCAAATAAAAAGAAAAAAAAATTGAAGAGTTTTAATACATATAGAGGCCTCAGGTATTAGTTCAAATAAAGATCTTAGCGAGGAGAGAAAAGTGGCAATTTTGCTTCACACTATTGGGCCAGAAGCTCATGATAATTTTGAGACTTTGGAGGCTACAGACGCTCAGAAAAGGGACTGGAAAAAAATAATAAATATACTAGAGCTCCACTTTGCTCCTATATCAAATGAAACGGTGACACATATTTAATACCTTTAATCAACTAGAAGGTGAAATTTTTGAAATGTTCTTTACAAAACTTAAAAAATTGAGCAATAACTGCAATTTAGGATCTTTATATGACAGTATAATTCGGGATAGAATAGTAAATGGAGTTCGAGGTTACAGAGTCAGAGGTAGGCTGTTACGAGAACCTAATCTAGAATCAAGAAAATGCAAAAACACAAAGCAAAAAGCTTGTAAACGAAAATGGCGTAAATGCAATACAGAAAAAAACGTATCAGAAAGTGTATGTGATACAATGCATGATTTCCGAAAATGTCCTGCATATGGAAAACATGAGGACACTGTAAAATGTTTAACCATTTTTATTATTATCTTTATTGTATTTAATAAATTTACAAAATCTTATTGCAAGGGTCCTAACCACAAACGAAATTAATAAGTAAGTAATACTATTTGACATTTTGATATTTCAGGTTGTCACTCACCAAATATAAATGATCTAAGTTTTAGGCATTAATAATAAAATAAGCTACATTTGTCAATTGCCTGAAGGTCCCACTGTCAAGGATCTTGACCAGAAAGTCAATATTTGCAATATCTGTCAGATAGATCGTTCTGTACGGTTGGTATAGAGGGCAATCAAAAAATATGTGGTAGCCGGACTCTGGCGCTTTTAGATTACATATTGTGCAGATTTCTTCGCTGTTTATTATGGTTTCATTTTAAGTAAGAGTTATTATTTAAAAATGTAAATAACCAGAGATTCAGAAGAAGCCAGGCTATTAAGATCATCTGATCTTAGCTTATTTTCATATAAGGCAAGTATTATTTTATTACGGATTTTTAAAGATTTAGTTGTCTGTTTAACCATTTTGAGAAAATGTAATTCAATTAAAAAGAAAAAGCCAACAGACAAGGTAATAAAAAAAAGCGACAGAAGATGAATATAACGAAGAGTTATTTATTGGACAAAAAAAACAAATGATATCAAACAAGTCAGGTCAATCAAAAAAATATTTTAGGCCCTATATTTTCACATCCTAATAAAGTCCCTACTAATTATTATTTACCAAATAACCAAAAATTCAGTTTCTTTACCTCCTAATAATTCAAGTTATATCCCAAATAACTTATTTGGCAGTCACAACTGTCAATTAAATGTTTAGTAGGAACAACCTAAAAATGTATACACTTTTAATTGTCAATATAATATATAAAAATAATTGATAATTTAATATGGATGCATTCGCTGATTTAGAAGATTTGTGAGGAATTCATTCAAGAAATACAGCATATGACAAAAGAACGAGCTTATTCGATTTGATATAAAATTGATCATTACAATTTTTAGTGATGATGAATTTTATAAACAGTTCCACTTACGAAAACCTACTGTTTACTGTGCTTTTCAAGAAATAGAATATAGTTTGCAAAACACAACAAATCGGTATGTTATCGTCCTAATAATTCTTCCTATGTGTGTGTTTTTGTAGTAGTTCAACTCCTCTATTTATATTTCTTTAGAAATATATCAAGGAGAAATTGTGCACAGATCATAAGTTACTGGCAATAGAACTTTTTTCCTGATTCTCTTTCCTTATCCGAGATTTGGACGGTTGTTATTTATGTAGAAAACTTGTTTAGTAGATAATAAAGTGGCAAATACTTAAGTATTTGTCAGTATGGATTCAAACCAACTAGGGAGAAGAAACAATAAACATATATTTGCCAATTAAAAGTTCACACTAAAGTTATGTTGCTAACGACTATTTGGTACTTTATTAGAACATGAAAAACCAGGCCTTAGATAACTTAATTATCAGATAGCTAATAAATCATACTTCTCGACACTTACAGCATAAGAAATAAATGAATAGAAGTGTTGAGTGAGAAATTAGACAAAAATATATTAAATTATTTAAAAGCAATCCAACTTATTTTGTGATTGAAGCATAATTAAACTTACCACTAATTTTTTGACATTCATGATACTGCAAAGCAAAAGACTCCAGCTCTTGTTCCATTTTTCTTAAATCTTCAGCAGTACTCTAAAAATGTAACCATTAAATTAATATTTTCATTCTAAAGACTGCTTTCCTTTAAATAAAGATAAATTGTGTTGAACAGTTAGTGATACAAAGAATAGTAAAACATAGTAAATTTTACCTGAGTTCTGCTGCGTAATACATTTACTTTTTGTAAAACTTCTGCCCCACTATTGGATATCATTAAATTTGGTAATCCAGTGAGACTGTCAACACCTGCTGCTTGAACCAACCTCATTTCTGCAGCTAAGCAACTACGGATTAAGGTGAAGAGCTGAATGGGACAAGAGCTAAAAACATTTTTATTACTTCAGTTGCATAAAAAGTTTACTCAATCATTGTATAAAAGTAATATACACTTACCTGTACCTCTCTCTAAATAATTTAGCTGCTTCAGCAAGTTTCAGTTTTGTTAGAAAATATTCTGAATCACCAACAACCGATGCTTTGTTTTCAATTTCAGTTATTAAAGAATCAATCAAGCCTGCAATGTATTGTTCATGTTGAGGATTATCAGGTTGTGGTTCAATGTCTGACCTGAAATTGAATATTTTCATGAGAATAATATTTTATTTTCAAGTATACCTCTACTAAAAATTCATTTATTCGTATTGTTTATAGTAATTGAAAATTTTTCTACATTCTGTATTAAGCACACATTTTTGGACTTCCCACTTTCAATGGAGTATTTTAAATATAATTTCACATTAGTTTATAGAGAAATATTTTTACTCTAAATCATATACCAGCTAATCTATATCAGATAATTGGAGTTGATAGTGAAGATAAAATGTTTGTCAGGAGTATACATAAAATCAAAAGTTCACACCTTGATATTTTAAACAATAACACAAAATCTAAAAATAAACTAATCACACTCACCAAAATTTTTCTTCTATATATTGAGCGAGATAATGCCTTACTTCAATTGGAAAGACATCACCGTAAATTTGTTGCAAACTTCCCGGTGGAAGTTGTTGAACTTTAGCCCAAAGTGCCATATTTTTGTCCTAAAATAAAATCATATAATTTAATTGAATTCCTGCATTTATAAAGTACATAACTTGAATAAATATTTAAAAATCTATTATCAGCTTTCTAAACACGAAATTGCTCAAGGTCATACTTGAGCGGGACCATCTAACTATTCACAAACTGTTTACATAAAAATTCTTAATATTAAAAAATATAATGAAATTGCCAACATTACGTATGATTACACTTAACGCAAATAACTTTACACTTCATTCTAATAGTAAAAATCCAATACAAAAAATTAACAAAATTGCAAAAATCTACCTATATCAGCATATCAACAACATGGCTACCAAATCATATCAGCAATACATCCTTTTTTGCATCTGTCAATGTCAAATGTCGTGTCATTTCATTATCAAGGTTATTATTTGTCAATAATACCAAACACTACAGGATTGCTTACTTCCATTTAACGAATACGTCATCCCTGGACCTAATCTTTTTAATTTCATGATGGTTTATCGTGTGTTTCTAAGGTGTGTTTTTACGATTTGGTATCCGTTTTATTGAATTTTGAAGGTGTGGCTTATTAATATAGGTGGTAAATAGGTAAACTTCTCTAATTCTAAATCAAGAAATTCTATGAATAAGAAGCACGTTATTAAAGTGTAAATGCAAATCTTTTGCATTCACGTTTGAATGTATAAAGTTTAAGTAAACTTTAAAACTCTTTTGCTATCCAAGCTTGTTAAATTGGTAACCTATACTGAAAGCTTGGAGGGGAATTATAAAAATAAATACTATAACAGCCCAACCAGTAAGTACGAGAAACGTATTGCTTTACAAAAGAAATTTAGAAAAAGTTCTAACACCTAGTCAAGGGATGATATAAGCTAAAAAAAATTTAAAGTCGTTGCATATGGCGTCGATTTTATTATTCCTGCAACAATAAATATGTAATGCTGAGTTTACCCATCAATTAACCCATAAGCACAACTCCTAGATATGCTTCTCTTTCTGTGCAAAATAAACTATTATACGCAAGTTTCTTCAAATCAAAATATTTGTTATTTTCATCTATACATATTATGTGAATTATAAACATCTTATTTCAACCGTTAATTTATATTTTATAACTGCTTATACCTTTTTAAAAATAATATATCACCATTATAAAATTCAGCTTTTTAAAACTGGCGTTTTAAGAAAATCTAGTTCTCAGACTAAACTTTTTTAATCCTTTTATTTTCACTTTAATGATTAAGATTAATTATTAGAATTATATACACAAATGAATTCATAAAACGAATTTATGACGAATAAACAAGAAAAAAGCGGAAAATATTAACGATTGCAATATTTTAAATGAGGCGAGCTGAGCCGAGGTCCACTGCGACGTAGGCACTGGTGAAAATTTAAGAAAATAAGCAAACCTGGTAGGATGTATTATCGTTGATTATTTGCAACCTCAGATCATAAAATAAGATAATCTGTGTGATGTGTTTTTCTAGACTTTTTAGTGTGAAAATAAACTTTTAAGTTAATTAATTTAATGTTTTTGGATTATCATGGTCCGTCGGTGCTAAGTTTGTCAGAAAAACAGCCGAAATTACCAAGGCCATGTAGCTACAATACCACCCCCACTTTTTGTAATTCATTCATTATTTCACTACTAGCGTTTATAATTGTTGGCCGCAAAAATAAACGTGTTTATGAATGAATAGCCCTCTCTATGTTTATTATTACTCTAAGGTTCTATCCACAAATCACCCACGTTCTATCTTTATATACAGAGTGTAGGGCGTTTCCAAAGTAATCTGAGATTGCTGTGGGAGATTCCCTATTTAATTTTAATACGAAAAGTTCTTATAAACATACATATGTGATAAGTCTTATCGTTAATGGGTTACAGGGCGTTGAATTGTTATTAATAAACGAACTTTTCAAACGCCACTTAAAACAAACATATTTTTGCTTAGTACTTTTGATAATCAGTAGCATCACTATAAGGATAAAATTATAGTCTAAATAAATTTCAGTTACAACCAGAGCTGATGACCTGTGAAAGGCGACTAACCCGAGTTAGAATTAACATGTCTAAATTTCCGAAATTGTACTTTAGTTTCTCAAATGTGGTTATTATAAGTCTCCGCGATGTCAACGAAGTTCGAAGGAAGTTAAATTGGCCATAGAGAGCCTTTCTGAATACGAAGGTCTTCTCGGACCAAAGGGAATCCATGGATATAGATTTTCTTTAAATGTTTTCTAATATGTCCGGATACCCATGATGGTCCAGCGTATTCTAGAATGAGTCTCAAATAAGTAGTGTACAAACTGTAAAACGATTGGAGCGAACCTTTCGAAAAGCATCCGAATAAGATACAGTTTAAAGTTGGCGCGTTTAATACAGACATATGTAATATGATCAGGCCAAGTTAGCCGATTGTTTACGATGACTCCTAGATTGTTGTGAGAAAATACAGAATTTAACGATTGTCCGTTGATAAAGAACGGTACAAAAGGATTGTTTTTACCGATTCGAAACTCCACGCACTTATAAGTATTCAAGGGTATTAACCATTCAGAGAATCACACTGAGATAGAGTCCAAATATTCCTGGATGATTCGCTAGTTGGTCACTGGATTAGCATAGATTTTTACTTGAGACGTAGTAAATAAGATTGCTGGTATAAACGGTAAAAAGTAAAGGGCCAAGCACTGAGTACACTTTGCCTTTTCTAACTTTATAGTATCGATCCGTCAGGAAATTCTCAATCTAGAGTAACAAAGTGTTTCGGATGCCGAAGTGGTCAAGTTTGTGTAGAAGTCTCTGCTGAGATACACGATCAAAGGCTTTGGAAAAGGCCAAATAAATAACATCAACAGGCTGTAGGTTGTTAAGTGATACTCTCGAATCATTAACACAGTGTAGTAGGTTGACTAAGGTGCAACGGCCTATGATCCAATCATCCAAGGTGCAGGAACGGCGTTTCCAGGAAAAAAATGTAGAAGTTTTTTTCTCATCGTTACCTTATATTTTTTAGGTTGCTGAATCCAAATCTGAGGGTTGCCCCCTCGCCAGGCATGAGCTTAAGCCATTAAATCGCAAAAAAAACAAAAAAAGGATGTAACTGTATATTATATCATTATATTAATAAAGCTGTTTATATTTGCAGGCTTCATAAGGACCTGAGGACACTCCCGCACATTAATTTTGAACTTTGCACTCCCCCCCTCCAGCAAAGCAAACACACCACCTGCCGTTTTCCGCTCCACACAGTTTAGTTCAGAGATATGGTCTGTAGTTTAGTTGGTGCGTTGGTCTCATGTAGCGGTCTCGTGATGGTAATAAAACAATAATATAGTGTTACTTGTGCGCTGAAAATGTTTCGCGAGTGTATAATATGTGACCGATCGTTAGATGATGGAACCAATAAGACGACTATAGTGAAGGAAAAAGGGTTGGAAAGTTTTATTGAAGCAAGTAAAGGTCGAGAGGATGGTAAAATATAGTAGATATACGATTGCCAAATAAGTTGAGGGGCACGAAAAACTTAGGAAGAGCTATACTAATGAAAAATTGATTAATGCTGCCCGTAGAAGGAATACCCAAAGTAGTAGTTCATCTGCACTTCACTCCAATATTTCTCAATTCTCATTTAAAACCCACTGTTTTATATATGGGGAGAAAGTTTCACCAGATTATTTAGACAAAGAAATAAAAAAGTCAGCAGAACGCCGGAATCCTGTGTACCCTGTGACTCAATTAACTGTAAGTAAAAACATGCATAGAGAGACTGCTAAGAGATTGAAATGATGAAGTCGGACATGCTGTTTTACATCGTATAGGTTCAGTACATGATTTGCCTGCTGTTGATGCGCAATACCATTTTTTATGCATAAAAGAGCTATATGTTCCCAATCAACCAACCAAAACACAAGGTAGACCTAGAAATGACGTGGATGGAGAAATGCAATATATTTTTAATTATCTTGAAAACAGTTTTGAAGAATGCCAGTTTACAATTGAGGAATTAATAAATAAGATTGAAGGTGGTTGTCGTCCTCATCCAAGAACAGTAAAACAGCGCCTCCTTGAAAAGTATGGCAATGATATATGTATAACTGCCAATATGCCTTATATTGTGTGTTTCAAGGCCACAGGTTGGAAGATTATTACTGATAGTTGGTACCAGAATAGGTTGGCATAAAAAGAAGAAATGATTAGGATCGTAAAACAGCAGCTGCTATTATTGTTGAAAATACACGCTCTCAAGTGTACAATTTGATACAGTACACTCCACCAAATACCTTTATAGATAATTTGAACGACCTAATTCCAGAATCTCTCCAAGCCTTTACAGATGCTGTAGTAATGAGCAAGAAAAGAGGAAATTTTGAAAAATGGAAGAAAAAATCTCTTGCGATAGCCGACTGCTTACTTACAGCCATAAGGCCAAAGTCTGTCTATCTCCTCTGCAAGTGGGCGTTGCAACATTTTTGTACAAGAAGAACGGATCAAGAAGGTTAATTGATGTGCTAAGTTCATTGGGATTTTGCTCATCATACACATCAGAAGCCGTACGATTTGAAGTATCTTCTATGTTGGAACTACATCTAACTCTTAGTAAACAAGCACTTTCTCAATTGGTTTACCATAACGCCAACTGTCACATCCGAACTACTGATGGGCACAATACATATTCTATTAGATGGGCGGTATCATTTTTGTCACCCCAAAGTTGGCTGTCGTCCCGAGTCCACACATCGACCGGTTAAAGGATATACCTTCAACAGATACTCTTGGACGTGTCAGAATCCTTCCAGTAAAAGTGTTAGAAAAGACAGGGCCGGGTCTAACTGCCATTAAAATCAATCATCTAACACCGAATTTCATTCACAAAAGTATAGTTAGTCCCTCTGTATCACACTTGCTGTGGCTATATGGGAAACATATGGACTTCTTGGGCATAGGTGGATGGAATGGGTTTATGGAAGACTTAACAAGAAACAAACCTCACGACATCACATATATTAATTTCCAGTCTTTTATTAATTCACCACCAAGCGACTGTAACACAATTTATACTGCTTTACTGAGAAGTGTTGAAAAAAACATTAAATCAGCAAACCACTATCGTCACCTTCGATCAGCCACTCTACCTGAAAGCTCGGGAAGTGATTGCAATTCGTCAGGGAGACCCCGAACTGCAACATGTGATTTTACGACTTGGTGGATTTCATTTAGTTATGTCACATTTCAACCTTATTTACTCTGCTGTTAGCACCAAAAAATTGCTGACAGATCACGCATATGCAAGGGCGGTTAGAGCACATATGCTAGCTCACAGAACTGGTCTCAATAATATTGGAAACAATTTATTTTTCTGCCTCGTTCCAATGCGAAATTGAACAAATTTTGTACTGCTCCGATCGATCGGAAATTTTTAGCGCACATGAGAAGGATTGCTTCAAAATTTAAAGACAAGCTTGAAGAATTGACAAACTTAGGGCCCGCTGCTAAGTTGTGGAGTCAGTAATTTCAAATGGTCACGCTAATTTTCATTTTCATAGATACAGAGAGAACAGGCAACTGGGCTTTACACCTGGAAACCATTCATGATATACTTCTCTATTTCCATTCCAGTGGACAGTTTCTGTATGCAAAGTGCTGCCACCTATATTTATACCTATATGATGGAGTTAGAACAAACTATGGACCCTAACGAATTTAAAGCTTTTACTTTGCAAAGCGGGTTCACTATTCGGCGAAGCAATAAGTTTCGTTGTGGAACATGGAGGGATATATGTGCATAGAACAAGAGCTTACGAAGCATATGAAATCTTCTGGCAGGCTTACTAGAGGTTGTGGTACCAGTGACGCTATATTCTTTCAAGCTTGACTTTGGAATGACAACGTACAAAAAGATTTGTGATACTGCGGAACGATTTAGCGGCATAGATTTTGCATCATCGGAGCAACATATAGATACTCGAGAATGTTCACAAACCCGAGACAATATATATTGATGCAAAGAAAATGATAGAATGGTTCCACCAACACCCGCCCTTTCCGAAAACAGCTGAGCTCATTTCCTTAAGGTCAGGGGTCGTGGGCGATGAAAAAATAAACTGCCGCTTGTCTAGGGAGGAAGGAGTCAAATGCATTGACAAAATGTTAGCAACAATTTCCAGTCAGTTAAGTTTAAGCGGAACGATAGGGTGCTATCACTTACCAACATGAAATATTCAATAATGTTTTATAAACAATCTGTAGTTGTTAATCCATCTACCCTATTTCAACGCATGAACATTGCTAAAAAATAAGACGAGGAACTCGAGGAGTTCTTGACATATGAATTAAGCCCCCTTTCACTTGCCCTATTTAATGAAAAAAAAGTGGTCTAATGAGGAATGGGACAAAATCGACACTATACAAGTCTTTACGAGCAGAACCTGATACATCTATATTGGATAACTATTCCCAATATGTGATTGACGGATTGAGGATTCCTTCTGCACAAAGTTGTGTGGCCTGACAATGAGACAATCGGCCAAATTTGTGACAGTGTGTGGTTGGTGAGGATGTAGATCTCCTAGTCATTATGATTGGAACTCTGACATAATCCAATGTATATTTTTTAAAACCAGGAAAAGTTAAAAATCTCTCATCTGTTTACCATCCTTCACCACCATTGAAAAATGCCTGGCAGAACATATACTATAATTCCTAGTGGCCTTGTATGAGGGAGACCATTGCACCATCTCAATTAATAAACTGCGGTACAAACAGTATGTGTTATTAGCGTTCAAGGTTAGCGTAAATGTAGCATATTTTCCCCCTAAAGCTGCAGCCCAGCACAGGAAATATTCAACCACCTGCGCAGTGGGGATGGAAAGTCATTAAAGGTAACATGATTCCTATCACGTCCCCTGGCCCCAGCCCCAGAAACTCATTGCCTGCGTCGGCAAGTGCCAGAAGGGTTGAAAGGGCAACTGTGGATGCAAAAGAATTGTATTACACTGCTCCCGATTGTGTATGAATTATGGAGGAAGGTGCTCCAATATAGAAATCCTACTAAGTAATGACAATGAAGACGTTTCATCTGAGAAGATCGAAGGTAATTTATACTATTATAAGTAATTATTCAAAATATCATAATTACATTTTTCTTTCAGTGGAAACCAGCCCCTATACTTCAAGAACTTGAGCAGTCCACTGACCAGAAAGGACTAAAAATAAAGCATTACGTGGCACCACATATACAGCCTGGTCCTTCTAAACGGATCTTCTGCGGACACAATCCTGAGCTTTATACAGGTAATGACTTCTACCTTATTTTCGGTTTTATTATTACTCTTTTAATAATATTGGTCTATTTTGCAAGGACGTATTAAATTTTTGACCATAATGAACATGAACGACATTGATTCTATTAGGTATACTTAGCTATCTAAAGTCTCTATTCTCGTTGTTTTAGGTGATAATTCTGCATATACGAGGACGAATGAATATGAAAATTTAAAAAAAGGTGTTATTTTTGTGTAAATAAAAATACTTTTTCTTTTATCCAAACCTTATTCCCCTTAAAAAGTAGTTCGTCTGAGCTAGGAGGATCGTTGACCCATGGACCTCACTCGCGTTTGCCAGTTTATTGAATTTAACTAGAACATACTAGTTAATCGTAAAATGTTTGGAGATATATGAAGTTGGTAGGAGGACACCACCCCGCACTTAAAACAATGTTTTTAACTTTTTTAACGAAAATACAAGAAATGCCATTTTTCCAATATGATTTAACGACGCTATGAGTTATTCCAGACTTTAGAGTTCTGACACGTATTTATAGGAAATTATGTCTACTTTAATTTGGTGTAGCACAGTTATCATAAAAAATGTTTAGTTTTCGAGTTATAATTAAAAAACTAAAAAAAGTGCCAAAAATATGAGATTTTTGCCTTTTTCGTTGTGAAGCTCATGTCTGACGAGGTAGCAAATCTCAGATTCGAACTCAGCATGTCGAAAGGCATATAGAACCGGTGAGAAAAAAAATGTCTACATTTTTTTCCTACAAAAACCTTTGCTTACTGGACTACCGAGACAAAACCATGTTGTGTTGGAATAGCGTGTACCTCGAGAAGGAATCTGGTCATCGCTTCTGAAATAATGGCTTCGATAACCTTACTGACTGTTGGCAACAAGCTTCCTGATAGTTCTTCGAGTTCGGTGTTGTTTTGAAAAAATAGGGGTGATAGATGCTTCTTTCCAAAGGGGGGTAAAGAACTTAATGTTGAAGCCAGTTGGGCATCTCCAGAGGATTCTGGTACGCCTCTTATTAAATTGTTTTTAATTCTCGTTATGCGATCAACTGATTCGTAAGCTCGATAGACTTATATACATTAAACTAAGACAGTTTATTATTGAATTCAGTTAGTTTGCCATCAAAATAATTAATTTTATTTATACTATCCGTTTTAAAATCTAGCAGAAAGTCTTTTCTTTCGGTGATATTTAGACGTTGTAAACAGCTAACTTAGCAGATACTACTTACTGACGCCACCGCAGCTGGTGGCTGAAAAATTAATTATAAATTCTACAAATTTACAGGGACAGGCGGGTCAATGCTTCAACACGTAGCAATCGTTCTCCTTCTCTCTAATATCCATGGTTGAGGCATACTGTGGTGGTTACTTAGTAAGTGTCCCTCGTATACTTGACGTTTACCATAACGGCATATTATCATTGAGGAAACCACTTACCTAGCAACCGGTATTCGGGAATAGAATAAACAACATCACATTTATGAAAATCACTGGGTCGAGTTTTTAATACGTTAAATACACAAATATAAAATACCAATCGACTTAGTCAAAGTATTAATAACAATAATATTTCCCTGGTTCGTTCACTCTCATTTTATAGGAAGTGTAGCTATATTTTGCTACTTGCTGACCTCCGTCTATAAGTTGTACGTGTGTGTTTACATTGCAATTAAAACGTGCTTTAAACATATAATTATCATTGGCCTTCCTAGATCAATGCTCGCTAAATACTATAATTAATATTAACCTAAATTTAAATCCTATTTCTAAGCTAATGTCCTTTTGCCGTTAATGTCTCTTAGGAATCACTACAATACATTAAAAATGCGTATTGTAATGTTTATTTACTTTCCAGAAATGTTGATGTGCTGGCTGGGATCGGAGTTTTGGATTTCGGATAATAGTAACATTTCCAACATTTATAAAAATATTTATTAACAAAAAAATGCTTTAACAATCCGACAACAATAAATAAAATTTGATAAGCCACATACATTTCCTTGAATAATTTTTCTTGATTTTGGGTCTAATTTAATGAATAACATGTTTTTTTTATGAAAACACAAGCTAAATATTCAAAAAAATATTTATATAAAACACACGTGTTATTAATTAAATGATTGCGCCAAAATTAAGAAAAATTATTCATTTACTATATAGATAGGGTACCCCAATAAAAGTGACCGCTTTAATTTAAAAATAAAAGCGAGCGAGTGATGACATTTTTATTGCATTGTAAAGTAGACTTGTTCCAATTATGTATGGAATAAAATATCCGGCATATTGCCCCCGCGGCTCTGAACACAGGTGCTTTTCATGAAATTGTCGATAGCATTTCGACAAAGATGTGGCTTTATCTCACCGATGACGCATTGGATCTCGGTCAATTGACATCAGAATTTTGGGAGATGATTCGGTCCGGAAATCGTTGCTACAATAAATCGATTGTTTCGTGTGCGGCTTGGCAGGTGGAGTCATCCTGCTGAAACCACATGTTGTTAAGATTCATACCTCCCAATTTAGGCCACAAGAACTCCTTCCTGTAACGAATGCCATTCGTAATCGTACATTGTTATTGGGACACCCTTTATATATAAATCTTGCAATTAAGACAATTCTGATAGTTTCATACCAAGACAACCATAAAATTGTGTTTTCATACTTTAAGTACATAATGTAAATAATATAAATATTAATTCAAAATTCAAAACACCTTGTATTGTGCAGTAAATCAATTTAACAATAAGGAATCTTTTGAAAATTTGTGTGTATCACAATTTTCCATAGGGAGTATCTAAAAAAAGCGTACTTTGTCACTATCTAAACTAAATAATTTAGATGGATTAATCTGTATTAGAAACTTTTTTCAGCTTCTTTAAAAACAAGTTATTTGCTTTACTTATTACTAACCATGTAGTGATATCCTTAGGGAATCAGTAGAAAATGGAAAAAAATCCAATTTTCTAGTAAAAATTAAACAATTGTAGTAGTTTTGAGGGTTTAAACTGTCAAAAGGAACAGCCGAAAAGCGTAGATATAAGAGATGGTATTTATTGAGTATCGGCAATTCATAATTTTTAAGTTTTAAAGAACAACTTTGTTTGAAATGAAAACAATAAGGATTTACCGACTGGTGAGGTGGAGAACAAGTACTTGATATGAAGTATGGCCTGGGAAAGAGGTGAAGAACAGTATTGTTTGAAGTTTTAAAGATCAAAAAGCCACTTTGATCGAAAATTTTCCCTTCCACTTTCACTGTAAGTGAAAAAGTACCTTCTTTGTCTAGAAAAGTGCAATAAACCACACACTTTCCAACGGACTGTTCAAGAAACAGCTGAGTTCTAAACATTTTTGAAAAAAAAATCATTTTAAAAAAACCTCACATCTTGTTTTTTTTGAAAATATTGAAATTATACCCTTATTATTCTGAATCGTGAGTGAACAAAACGCCGTGCTATAAAACTAACAATTGCCTTTATTAACTACTAGAAAAAAACTAATAAATTTAATATTCAATTCCAACAATTTATACATTTTTAGTTGGCCAATTACAAGATAAAAATCAGTTTGAGTATAAAATCCAAGTTTCTAATAATATCATCTTATTGCCAATTGTTTAATTTTGTTAATAAATGTTAAAATATCAAAACTACTATTTTAACTACAAAGTGCAATTCACATTCGCATCCTTCTTCCCTATATAGGGCGTCCCGTATATTAGAAGAATTGTAGATCCTTAACACATTGTTTTCTCTAACTTTGTTATTTTATAAAATACATAGAGAAAAAGAATAAAATATATTGATTTATCAGTGTTATCTACTCTTGAATTATTCATAAGAATTTTTTAATTAGATATCGTCGACTTTGTCTATAAAATGTCATTTTCGAGAAAATGGTATAATTTTTTCAACTACCCTATAAAAATATTCTGTAAATATAAGAATTTTTATTAGTTCCTCGCCAAACTTCTTTTATAATAAATAAAACATCAAAAATGGTACAACGTTTCGGTTCCTTTGTTTATGACCATCATCAGGGTAATTGATACAATTTTTATAATAGTGTAATATCATCGAAATCGTTACGTTACAATCTGCAATGATATTTTATAATAATAATTTTAGCAAATTGATAATAACATAATTTTCTCGTAGTTAAAAACAGAAAAATTGAGAGTTTACAATTGACAAAACTGAACTATTTTTTACTGTAACAATTCAAAATTAGTAAAACTCACCAAATACATCAATACATAAAATTTTGGTTTTTAAAAAATAATTATTAGGATACTTATATAAAAGACATAACTTTTAAAAAACCATCCAAATCAATTTTAAATTTTATTTATTAGATTGTTATAGACATTGTCCAATTCATCTACATCTTCTCGAAAATTGAGTGAACTGTTAGTTTTTTATATGAATAATTTCTTTTATACATCTTTTATAAAAATTGGTTTCTGTATCTAAAATTTCAAAATAGTTGAAATTGAATTTATCGCTTGTTTCAAAAGAATGACGAATTAGAGCTGTATTATTTTTTAAATTCTTAATATCATTTTGGTGGTTACGAAATCTATTTTTTAATTATTGTAAGGATTGTCCCACATATGATTGGTTGCAATTGTTACCGTTAATTTTATAAATTGTATTAAGTGTTTCTATTTTTGGAATAAGTTTTGTGAAAACCAGCTATTCCAAAAACAGAAACACCTAATACAATTTATAAAATTAATTGTAACAATTGCAACCAATCATATGTGGGACAATCCTCACAATCATTAAAAAATAGATTTTGTAAGCGCCAAAATGATATTAAGAATTTAAAATTTTGGAGAAGATGTATATGGATTGGATAATGTATATAACAATCTACTATATAAAATTTGAATTCAGATTCAGAGAGAGGGATAGACAATAGTTGAATGCTATTCAAGTTTTGTATGTCCACATTTTTATTTATTTATTGAGTAATTATTTTGAATCTACTACGAAGCTTTTAATTTAACGATATAGCGATATTGTCATTCATAAAAAAAGCTTTCTCCTGAAAAATTTACATTTTGTGGCATACATAGTTCTGCATTAATGCGACGAAATATACTGTTAGAAGAGATTCAAATAATGTAAATATTCAAGATATTGCGTGCCAAGTCGTGATTTTTGAATTTGGTCCCGGGGGCCAAACCGCAGTTTTCTATTATTTGGGACTCTTTTGTATTAAAATAAAGGTTTGTTTGATACTTTAGTGTTTTTTATTGCTTTTGGTTATTTTTTTTTGGTTATGTTGTGTCACTCATATGTGAGAGACGTGGTCCTGTAGCAAATATGAGGCAAATTTATCGCTAGAGGCCACGTGATTCAGATATGAGCGACAGGTTTTTTCAATGTTTTCTCTTTTGTTTCAGCTGGGTAATTCAATTTTTGAAGTAACAACCAAAGAAACCATGTCTAATAGACCTACACGACGTCGATTCCTGTCGCAGCCGGAATTGGAGAATATAGCAGGAGAATATAGCATCTGAGATCAATTTTGATGAAGAGGAAGACGAGATTGAATTTGACTCCGATGACTCAATAGAAGACCCTGATTTTACTCCCAGTACACCTACACCATTATTCCGAGATATGATCGACCTGGTAATACAACTACTCTACTTCATGAATCGTCGGATGAAGAAGATTATGAAGAAGTCCCGGATATGCAAGACATTCTTCAAGAGTTGGCACTAAATGAAATTCTAGATGACGAGGACGACAAAAAACAAGATCAGGATGAAATTCCAGAGACTGCTGGAAGGAGTGAATACGTCGGACACAAAAGACATTTTAGTTTACGGGGCCTATAGTGGACTGCAAAAAGAACTCTCTCCCAACACAAGTTCCTTTGATGCATTTTTTTTGTTGGTCGATGATGATGTCATCAATCTCATTATTGAAGAGACAAATAGGTTCGCAGAGCAAATGTTGGCATCAAAAGAACTAACATTTGTTTCCAGAATCAAGAAATGGACGCCCAATAATCCACAAGTAATGAAGAAATTCCTGGGGTTGACCATGTGGAAGGGCCACGTGCGATAGAGTTCCTTGCCAGATTATTTGGGCTTCTAAGGGAACATATCGTCTTGATATTCCCAGATCACTAATGTCTCGCAATAGGTATCAACTGCTACTAAGCCTGCTTCACTTCAACGATAATGAGAAAATTCAGAAAAGTGAACGCGTAGGAAAAATTCAGCGGTTGATCAACATTCTGCAACAAAAATTCCAGTCTTTATTCTATCCAGATGAAGATATCATCATCGATGAGACACGGTCCTATGGAGAGGCCGCCTAATTTTTAGGCAGTATATTCCGAACAAGGCCCATAAATATTGAATAAAGCTATTTAAACTCTGTTCTGTCGATGGCTACACTTTGGCACTAGAAGTGTATGCTGGAAAATCAGCAACTGGACAGCGAGACGTAGGCTTGGCAGCAAATGTTTGCTTGAGACTGTGTGAAAAACTCCTTTATCAAGGACGGACACTGTACATAGATAATTTCTCTACCAGCAACTACCTGGCAAAGACAATGCTTGAAAAGATGACTCATGTAGTGGGAACACTGCGTGCCAACAAAAAAAAAGTTCCCCAAAGAAGTACTCAAGGCAAATCTAAAACGAGGAGAGATGGTATCTCGGGAAGACCAACATGGAATTGTTATCTTGAAGTGGAAAAACATACGGGATGTAATATTGTTGTCCACAAAGCATGCGTCTGTGATGGACTCAGTAAGTAAAATCAATCCTGAGTTTGATCAGCCAATACCAGGTACTTCAAGTACCGCTGAACCCCAAGCTTCTACCAGTAGAAGTGATTCCCCTGAACCACTTCACATCCAAGACCCTGAAGGAGATCAAGATATTCCAAGTGCATTCGATTATGAAGAAACTCCAACAGCATCAAAGAGAAGAAGGAAGTCACGGAAACCAACAGAAAAGCCTATGGCAATTCTGGCTTATAATAAACGAAAAACTGGTATTTATTTATCTGACCAGATGGCTTCATACGCCACTACCTTATGAAAAGGCGTAAAGTGGTACAAAAAGCTTGGGATGGAACTACTTTTAGGGGTTTCAGTCGTAAACGCCTGGGTTCTCTATAAGCGGGCCATCAAAAATAAGATCCAGATACGAGCATTTCGAGATATATTAGCCGCAAAACTACTTGATCTCCATAATTTTGACAAACCACAGACAATTGAAACGGCAAAAGCATCTACTTCTTCGTATCATCATTTTTTTCGGAAGAGGTTAAGTACCTTGGAGTCATCCTTGATAGGAAATTTACGTGGAACTCACACCTCGCACACATCACCTCAAAAGCAACAAGAGCCCTTTGGACGTGTCGTAGGCTCTTTGGGATAACTTGGGGTCTAAAACCACAAATGATCTACTGGTCATATATAACGGTTGTCAGACCTATCATTACCTATGCTGCGCTTGTATGGTGGAAGAAAACAACGCAACAAAGGGCTACAATAGAGTTGCAAAAATTGCAAAGACTCGCATGTTTAGGAATAACGGGTGTGATGAGATCATGCCCAGGCGCGGCCTTGGAGGTATTTCTAGATCTCCCTCCATTACATTTACATGTAAAGAGGAGTGCTCTGCAAAATGCCTATAGGTTAACACAGGCTAAATCTCTAAAACCTGGTGATTTGACAGGACATCTCGAGATACGAAGGGTTGGATCAACCCAATCTATGATGATGCCGAGGGACATAATGCCTGCTAAACAAGATTTCGAAGTTACTCTAGATGTTATTATTAACGATCGTGAGTTAACACAAAACGAAATCTCAGAAATAAAAAGGGATTACCTCACATTTTATACTGATGGGTCAAAAACAAACGAAGGAGTAGGAATAGGGGCTACAGGACCTAATGTTAGGTTATCAGTAGCCCTAGGTAACACTCCCACAATATTCCAAGCGGAAATACTAGCGATAGACTTCTGTGCTCAAGAGTGCCTTAAAAAGCACCTCAACGCAGCCAGAATATTTATTGCCTCCGACAACCAGGCTGCTTTGAAAGCTCTAAAGTCTATAACTTATGAGTCCAAAACAGTCTGGAGCTGCAAACAATCTCTTAAACTACTGGCTAGACATAACAAACTATCTCTGTTATGGGTGCCCGGGCACAAGGGAATTGTTGGAAATGAGACTGCCGATGGTCTTGCAAAGGAAGGAGCTAGCACTTCTTTCATCGGACCCGAACCGTTTTGTGGCATTACTAAAAGCCACATTGTGGAATAAGTCCGGAAATGGGGAAAGGAACTTAGTGCAGCCTACTGGAAAAATGTTCCAGGCCAAAGACAAGCAAAAATGTTGCTACAACCTTCTGATCGCTATGCTAAATCGCTCTTAGAGCTTCAGAAGTTTGATCTCAGAGCAATCACAGGACTCCTTACGGGACACTGCCCACTCAGATATCACATCTGCAAGATGTTAAAAGTAGACAGAGGAACATGTAGATTCTGCGATAGTGCAGATGAAACGGCTGAACATATAATCTGCCATTGCGGAGTACTTGTTCGCCAACGCCATAGGTACCTGGAACGGTTGTTCTTGAGACCTGACCAGGTAACAAAAATAGCTCCCAATCGGATAATAGGCTTCCTTAGAAGCCTTGATCTTTGGGACAAAAAATAGATGGAGGGTATACACAAAAGATCTTTTCAGGTCGTAGTGTGGAAAGGCCAGCTATAAGTAAATCGACCCCTTTGTAATCTACAATCATCATTTGGCTACAAGAGTAGATGACGCTGGCAAGAAAATTCGCCGAAGATGTACAACGTTCTACAAGAAACTAGCCCAGGAGGTGGGTCGTGCAATAGCGAAATCTAGATCTAAATTGATATGCAACTACTGGGACAAGTGTCCTGGCCAACCACAAATTTGTTTGACATGTTTCAATAAGATACATTAGTTAAATTTAATCGTTCGTTTTTTTTTGTATAACATATTTAATGTTGTGTTACCTTTTATTATATATTGAGTGATTTCAGTTTGTTATGAACAAAAAAAACTTTATTCAGAGAGATTGTGATACCTTTTATTGTACCGAAATATAGTTTTGACCTTTTGTACTACAAAGTCTTTATGTTTCCAATTTTACTCAAACCAAGATTCACACAGCATTCTCCAGGAGCCACTGTTTAGATTACCCATTTAAAATGTATGGCAACGTGATGCATTTGTACGAGACACGCACTGATAGCTATAATGTCTGTCTCTCACATATGAGAGACGAAGCCTACTAAGAAATTTCAATGTTGCTCATATATGAGAGACATGGCACGCAATGTGTTAAACAAACGACAAGGTAACCCACTTAATTAAGACCTCCTAATGTTTTCATTAATTTTGTGTGGTTGTTGGTAAGGCATTAGATTAAAAGTCATTTTGAAGGAGTGAACTTTTTTACAATTTAAAATTTTGTTGGCACATCTCCAACGATATGACGTTTTAATCTCCTTGTTGATATTCTCGTGAGGGTGTTTGTTGCTGTGGTCTATGTTGATATTTTTGAGAAACGTTTATTATTTCTTCTTTCACAGTAGGTATTTGAAGATCATTTTCTATATAGCTGTTTGGGGCTTTGATAATAACAGTCATACAATTTTTGATTCATGTCTTTCCAAGATTTCAAAATTACATAATAGTCTCTCTTAATTCTATCTGAGCACATAAAAATAATGATCTCAAAAATAAAATAATTTATAGGATCTTTGTGGCCTATGTCAGGTTTACGAGTGGTTATTGAACTACGAAGACGTCAAATAAATATTGAAAATCTGTTTTCCTATCTTCCTTTGCATTAAAATTTAGTTCAAAATCATCCTGTATATCATAAAATAACAAATTGCATTTCAAGTTTTTAATAATTTCATCTAATTTACACTAGTAAGGTAAAATTTTTTATATATTATTTTTATTACTATCACATCTTTTTTAATATTTTCTTTTGTTAAATTGTTGATAAAGCTTTCAACATTTATTTTCCATTTTTATTCTCGGTCATGATCTTTGCCAAAAAGGATTTGGTACAGATATTAATCAGGATCTTTTTGCTATAATAAAAATGGATTTAAGAGAAGATACATATAAATTAAAAACCTTCATCTTCATCAATGAGTACAATTCTTCAGAACTATTTGTTATAGTCGTCCACGGATACTCAAAATATTACACACTGGCGACAATTTTTGTTTTCAATAAAATCTATTCTATGTATAGAACTTTCGTTTTATATTTCGAAAACAGCTTACGTAAGAAATCTTTGGTATTATCGTAAATTGCGAAGCTAATACCGACGGCTATGGGGCCTTTGATCCAGTTCATCGACAGTCCTTTATATAAACCACCTATTAGACCTTCAGTCCTATAATATTAAAAAGAAACAAGCATGAGAAAAGTTTGCAATAATTCTTCACAACAAAAATTTCTTTATGCAGTCATAGTAAATGTATGTATTGTAAATTAATTTCATATTTCTTTGAACTAAATAACTATTCAGATATACCATAATTAAAATTTACATAATAAAACTTGGCAATACCACCAATAATAAACAGGACAGATTCTTATAGGTTAAGATAGTACTTGCGAAAATTACAAGATATTAGTGTTTTAAACGAAACTCAATGTTTCTAGCTAGTTCCACAATATAATGAAAAATGTTGAAAATTCTGAAAAATTGACAATTGTTTCGATAACTGAATATCATCGTCAAAATGACAGAAGTTACATTTCATTTGATGCCTACATGATGTTTAGTAGTTATTTTTGGCTAGACCAAGACCTTGTGATTGACTTAATATATTATGTTAATAGAAAAAAGAAGAAGATGTGATATTACAAATATTGAAGCTTAGATATTAATAGCCCTATAGTGATATCCTGGATATCATTTTTCCAATTAAGATCAGTATAACTGTGCAATGATATAGGAAACCAGGAAAACTATATCTGCTGATCTTTACAATTATCACTTAAGAAGACAGTTTAATAGTGGAGAGCTCCCTAGATTTATCTGTTCATTAACGACTTCATATTGTGGGTTTCTTAAGTGTCTTCTAATTTCCAACTCTTCAAGAAAATCCAGTTCTTGTTTCTTATCACAAATATGTAGTACTTCTAGTTCTGTTTGAGGTGTCAATGAATGATTGGTGTCTAGTAGATGTTTTGCGTAATGGGATTTATCTGGTTGTTTTAATCTGTAAGCTCGTAAGTGTTCACTGTATCCGATTTCAAAATTTCTAAGGGTCTGACCCAAATAGACAGCATTACATTCTGGACATTTGAGTTTATATATACCTGATTTCTTTATTGTTGGTATTTTTGTTTTAACATTTAACAATTTTGTACTTCTTGGTCTAGCCAAAAATAACTACTAAACATCAGGTAGGCTTCAAATGAAATGTACCTTCTGTCATTCTGACGATGTTATTCAGTTATCGAAACAATTGTCAATTTTTTAGAATTTTCAACATTTTTCATTATATTGTGGAACTAGCTAGAAACATTGAGTTTCATTTAAAACACTAATATGAGTAGATTCTACGAAGTAAGGGTCGACACAGTTAATTTAATTAACAAAAGATATTGGTTATTGATCATGATTACACTAAAACCAAAAAGTTTAAAAAGTGCAATGACCTCAGCTTGTACCTATATAGGTCTTGCACTGTGGCGTGGACATTTTTTTGCGAGGTTAAAAATAGCATTGTTACATTTTCCTGAACTATTTTTTGGACGTGGGAAACCTTTATAAAATAAAACAAAAGGATTTTTTTTTCAATAAAGGAAATCATTGGTACAAAAATAAGAATTACAAAAATAAAACTAGTAACACCGAAAAACAATGTAAAGAACCAAACAAGATTTCAATGTCAAAATACTTTATTACTCCACATATATTCTCCTCTCTAGACCTTTCAAAAAAATGTTTCTTCTTGCTCTGCAAACCAGACCTCCACAGCTTTTATTACCTCCTCGTTGGAAGAAAATTCACGACCTTTTAAACTTTTTTTTCAGTTGAGGAAAGTGATGATAGTCGGACGGAGCCAAATCTTGTGAATGAGGGGGGTGTTCTAGTAATTAAAACCCTAAATCACGAATTTTTTGCATGGCAACATGAGATTTGTGTGCAGGGGCGTTATCCTGCAAAAACAAAACACCTTTGGATAGCTTTCCGCGTCTTTTCAATTTTTTCCCGTAGAGTGGTCAGTAATGTCGAATAGTAATCTCCAGTTATTGTTCTCCCCTTATCCAAAAAATCAATCAGGATTACTCCATGGCAATCCCAAAAAACTGAAGCAAGAACTTTTCCAGCAGATTTTTGGACACGAAACTTCTTAGGTCTTGGAGAACCAGAGTGTCGCCATTCCATCGATTGTTGCTTTGTTTCTGGGTCGTAGAATTGTACCCAAATCTCATCCATAGTAACAATTCGGTTTAAGAAGTCTACATCGTTTTCAAATCGAGCACAGATCGAAAGCGATGCTTCTACCCTTGCACGCTTTTGGTCAACATTCAAACATTTGGGGATCCATTTTACAGCAATTTTTCTCATGTCCAAATTGACGTGAACTATATGATGAACGCGTTCGTATAAAATATTCAGTGCTTCAGATATCCGTTTTAGCCCAATTCGACGGTCTGATAAAATCATGTCATGAACTGCATCGATATTTTCGGGGACTGACACAGAAAGTGGCCTTCCCGATCGGTCATCATATTCAATGGAAAATTTACCTCTTTTGAAGCTTGCAGTCCAATTTTTCACGGTCGCATACGAAAGACATTGATCACCAAGGGTATTAAGCATATCTTCGTAAATCTGCTTACCTCTTAACCCTTTTAAATACAGGTACTTGATGATGGCTCGATACTCCAATTTTTCGATTTTCACAATTTCGGTGGACATATTTTTTCTTTTAATTGATTTCGTAACTCTGGTTTACTTTTTTGACGTCAAACTTTACACTGACACTTCTAATAAGTTATTGTTCGTTGCTATGGTAACGCAATATTTTGTTTATGTATGGAACTGGTCTAGGCTAACTAAATATCAATATGTCCTCGTACATCCCACATTTTCTTTTCTTCCTTTCGAACATGAGCAATACACAGGCTCCAGTTTTCTGTTGTCACTCGTTCCAATGATTTCTTAAGAAGGCGTTCCACATCGGCTAACTTAAACGTTCGATTTTCACGTGCCACATCCCCTTTAACTTGTGCCCAAATTAATTCAACTCACGATGATACGGAAATAACCTTAATCTAGTAATTCCATGGCTCAATGCTAATTCATCTATAGCAAATTTCTTATATTTATAGGCATGTATCTTCACAATTTGAAGCAATTCGTTCTTTACACTGCTTTCATCATAAGGGATGCTCTTATACCGTAACCATTCTTGAATTTGAGCTTTTCTCCATGCCTGTTGTGGCGTTTTTTTCGCAGCGTCGTCTGTGGTAAGGAGCATTATCCATAAAGACGACAGATACTGGTTCCAAATTTTCAGTAATGCGTCCAAACCACTTCTCGTACACCTCTACATGGTAGTCTCCCGTTTACTCGGACTTAAATATTCATTCACCATTTAACACAAATCCGCTATCACTTACTATATGTGTAATTATCAAACGACAGTCTTTTCCAGATGGCATTTTGAAACTGGTTGACCAGCCTTCAATAGCAGCTTGCCATACTTTCTTCACCGTGTGCCCCTCGTTGATAATCTTTCTTCCTTACTTCAGAAACTCGTTAATTTTCACTTCCACAATACTATTTCAGATCTTTTAATAAGAACACTCTTTCTATTCATTTTCTCATAACTAAAATTCAAACCATATAATATTTTCCTCAGCGTCTTCTTACCCATTTTAGGGATGATCTCGTTTTCACTTACAACTTCTAGCACTTTCTTTAATGCTGTTACTTAATTTTTCATAAAAAACGTGTGGACAGTTCTTCGTATAGCTTATTTCGCATCTCCGTCGACTTCTATCAATGTCCGACCGCTCTTCCTTTTTGGTGCCTGTACTTCTCCATGTACTTTCTATCAGATCCAAAGGTGGATATAATAACACACAAACATTTTGTTAATTTAGGTGATCTTACAAGAGTTTCTTGATAAGATAAGAAGTGGAAGAGTTTGTAATTGAACACCTTTGGAACAAATTTCCATTTTAGTTGTGCCCAGTAGACCAAAAACAGATCCCGTTTGTCTGATAAACAATGGTATTCCTCAATTTGATAAAGATGCAAGGATTTCCATAATTTATTACTTATTTGAAAATATCTTTAACGATCATGATTATGAATCCACTTATTTTGTCGACATGTAGTGAACAAATTATCACATACATAGCTGGATTTATTGTTTTACAATTGAGAAACACCTGGAAGTGTTTTGCAAAATGATGTTAATCACATTTACTTTTTAATAGCCATATGCACAAAATACCTAAAAATCAGAATACACTTTATTGTTAAGAAGAAAAGTGAAATTCAGACGCCAATTAGAAACCATTTAACTAAAATGAATTTGTTCTCCGGACATTAGGAGATGTATCATGTATTCATATTTTTTATTGTTTGTTTAATTTTTATTTGTAATGTACATATTTTTATAATAAATATTGATTTGGTTTTAAAAATGTGTAAATTTATTTCTTGATAGCTGTTCTAATTTAACCATTCAAGTCTGTATCTAATCAGAAATGTTTGATTACTTTAGATAGGTACTTAACAATATTTAATATATTTTACATAATACAATCGAACTCCAACAAACAAAATAATTGAATGTTCCTAATCCTAATTCAGTTTCTGTTCACATTATTGTTCCGCCACTGGTGTGACTGTTCAATCGTTTTGGTCCGAACTTTGTTACTCGTCCATTCGTCTTTCCTTGTCTAATGCATGACCAAAACGAGACAGACGTCTTTCGTATCGTAATTCAGGCAGACGTTACCACTATTTGAAGAAATTTCGTAAACATTAGACATATAAGTACAAAGTTTATTTAATAAAAGTAACCTTTTTCTATGTGACTCATAAATCGAAGTATTACATACATAACTGAATTTTGAAAAATTGAAGAATACATGTTAAAATTATTAGTTCTAGAGTTTTTAAAAGTATTTCCGAATTATTTACAAAGATAAAGAAATATTCGAATTATATATGACAACAACGCTTTCATCTTTATGTGTACGTTACCAGGTCAATACACTGCAACTTTTTGGTTTTAGTGCAGTCAAGTTTACTCGAACACTTATACCAACCAGAGATGATTGGAAATAAATATTTCGTACGAAATTTATTAATTTTTATTGTTATAAAATAAATTAATTAGTATTTTTCGAGAAAAAAGTCCACTATTTAATTATTTCAATGAGATGTTTTCAGTGCACCCGTTATAGCCTATTAGTTAGAGAACAGACATCCTGGAATATGTAACAGGATGAAATGATGAAAATGTATAGATTCTTAAAGAAATTCAATACAGGATATAGTAATAAAAAGAAGTGGGATCAAAACACCATTACTAAACATAATAAGAATACAATTAAATGGTATACGGACAGTTCAAACACAAAGGAAGGGGCTGGGATAGGAGTGAATGGACCTGGAACAACACTATAAAAGCTTGGGAGCCATTCCAAGCAGAAATTTACGCTATTGAGAGATGCGCCAAGTTTAATATCAATAAGAACTATATAGAAGGCAGAGAATAATAATCATCTCGGATAGCTAGACAGCCATTAAACCGCTGAGCTCTTCTGTAATCAGTTCTAAAATGGTTTGATAATGTTTAGGCCGACTCATTGAACTAGGCAGGAATAAAATAGTTACCCTGTTGTGGGTACCAGAGCGTACTGTAGTATAAATAAGGAAATGGGATAGCTGAAGAACTAGCAAAGAAAGGAGTACAAACCGTTCTGGGGACCAGAACTCTTTTGTGTAATCAGCACTGATATAATACTGGAAGAAATGGATAACAACGAAACAAGGAAAATATTAGATTACTGGGACAACATAGTAGGACAAAGACAAGGAAAGATACTAATGGGAAACTATGACCAGAAGAGATCGAATGGACGCCTCAAAAACTTAAACTGGTGGAAAGAGACGACTATAGATTCTGTGGGATAGAGGAGGAAACATGCATCCACATACTTGCTGAATGCAAAACACTACAGAAACTCAGGGCTCGACACCTGGGAGCACACTGGATAGAACAGGAAGACTAAAGCCGACGGATGTACTAAAATTTATCAAAGGGTCAGGAATCAAAGAATTACTAGTTTCAGGGGCAATCCTCGGAAACTGAGTAAAGAATGGGGCACAATAGATCTTTTAGGTCTCAATGAATCTTGACCTCCTCAACCCAAATACATTATTTCAAGATTGGTAATTTAGTCATGTTATCAACTATAAATTTCTTTCATTAACTTTTAAAAATCATAATTGATTTTTACTAAACTAATAAGGCAGGGAGGAAACCCAAGCCCGACATTTTTCGTGTATTATTAAGAAATGTAAATGAAGAAGCAGATAAAGTATTAAAAGAATATGGAATAACAATAAATAAAAATAATGACCATAGGAGACGAACAGATAACTATGAAAATAGAAATAAATGGTAGCGAAATAGAACAGGTGGAAACATTCCAATACCTTGAGTAATAATCGACGAGACAGAAACACTTTATTACAGCACGAATAATGCTTATCAACAAAAAAGAAATTGCTCGTGAGACCAAGTTAAAAGTCTTTAAAACAACATACTGACCAGATTTGACATTTGGATGTGAATCTTTGATATCAAACAAAAGACAATGGACATGAAGTACCTAATAGTGTTTGGAGTCACAAAGATATATAAAATAAGGTTCGAAAAAATATGAAAGAATTGGAAATACAACATGTATTTTTGGAAAACTCCAGACTAAAAAAAAATATGAGAAGCAAAACTACAGAGGAAGAAGGGAAGACAGTGAAAAGAAACAAACATTATAACATAGAATAGAAAAGAGTGGGATTCATGAGAAAATTGACATTGTTACAAGAGACCATAAATGTGGCGTAAGTTTCTTAATACTAAATTAAAAATTCATCCTATTATATTTTTATTCGACTTTTTATTTAAAACAATTTAAAATATTCAGTTGACACCAAAACCTTCTTAAATTTCAAAATTTTGAAACTTTAATATCAAATCACCATAAGCGAGTAAAAATAGTTGACTACTCAAGTCCCGGATTCTTTTTAACCATCAGGAAAGACACTGTCACTCGTATAAATTTTTTTTTTAATTTCCAACTTGTATGGTTCTAAACTAGTTCTTTTTCCATATAAACATTGGGAAAAAAGCAAAATTAGATAATTTAGTTACTATACTAGTAGTCAGAAATAAGATTTTTCACTTTTTGTCATTTCTGCTACTTTATTTTTGGAATAAACTGAATTCAAATTATCAAAAAGTCTTCATTATAAGTATCGCTATAATCATAAGTAAAACTTAAAATTTTCATTTTATACTTCCATATAATACCTATAACTTGTATCCCCATACTTACTTATAAACATGCTTCAGCGTCATTCTTATGGTGTGGTATTTACCGTTTACGTCAGTTTGCATTCTTCTCCTAACGATATCCAGTGGATAAGTACAACTCTGACCCAACATTCCCGCCACAGCACCGAAAGCTAATGATGCTGTAGGAGGCGGCATCGGTACATTATCTATGTGTTCTGTAATTTTAAATCTAATATTGACATTAAACTATCTCAATTTTTATTTATAATTGGGATTTATTGTTATCCTTGGACTTATTAATTTTATTGAAAAAGTGAACATGTAATTCTTGAATTTATATTTTAAAATCTCAAATTTATTTTATATACGCGGTGTGGCAAATAAATTCCGAAAATTTGTCAATAAAATCCAAATCGCACTTTGTAATAATATCCCTATAACTTATTTCAAAGTACTCTTGCTATTTCTCTGAAGTTAACCATTTTAACACCACGGTTATAGCTTCTTTCACCTTAACAAATTCCCCTGAGATTTCATCTTATAAGAAAAAGTCACAGGAGGCAATAACGGGGGGTTATAATGAGACTAGGCGAGAAAGGATGATTTCTTTGAATGACGCAGCATTGCCACTTCACGAATTATGGCTAAATTGACACCCTTCATATAATAGTATTAAGTATTTTCACTTCAATAAATTCGAAAAATGTCAGAACATTTATAAGTTTACAAACAAAACAAACAAGCTCAGAAATTATTTTCTCCATTGGGAGACACTTTTTTCTTTAACTCGTGCAGACTGAATCTAATTTTTGATTAATCTATTACTTTATAAATCCCTAGATCATAGAGATGTATTACAGGACATTTCAAAGCACAAAATATTGTTATTGTTGAAATATACTCAGTGAGATAAAAACACCCAGTAAATATTACTTTATTTCGAAAATATTTCAGGTACATGTTGTTTCGTTGGATTATAATGAAAGGTTACAAATCATAATCACTTGTCAATCTCATCAAGATATACAAATTATTATTATTATTGGAATGTAATCTTTACTGTAATTATATACATATATACCATAAGTAACAATCCAATATTTTTGCGTTATAATTTCTTTATTCTAGGAACCGCCAATGACCATAAAATTTTATCAAATGTCAATTTATTTCCTCTGCGAATGTTAAAAGTAAACCGAAATGACACTAATAACGCACAGATCCGTTTTATGAGCTCATAAAATTAATAAATTTGCATATCTGTTATCACACAGGAGTTGAGCTTATGTGGGACAAAACAAACTTCTAATAATTTTCAATACTAACAGCTACAACTTTGCCAAGAACTCGGAAATCTATCAACAAGCCATGTATGGATTACTCCCCTCGATTCAAATTTTGAACAAATTTTAGTAGGTACCAAATTCTATTGTATTAGTTTGAATAGTATTCCTTCTTCTTATTACTTTAAAATTGGGTTAAATTTCTGTGTAGTATCGGTTTTACTTTCGTCGAGTAAACATGTTCTGATAAATAGCATTTATCGCGACGGAATGTTACTGATAATAGTTTGCATAAAAACAAAAAGGACTAAAAATCGAATATGATAGTGCTGTAAACTGAATTTATACTTTTTATACTGTGTACAAACAATAATTTAAATACAATCAAAAAATGATGCCAACTGGTAATGGGCCGGGTTTTTTGGGCTTTCCACAAGTTCGACCAACACAAAATAATGTACAAAGTCAAACATATATTCCGATGTTCCAAACACCAAATAATATACAGGGTCATGCAATATTCAACAATGGCATACCTTCACAAATGATTTCTTCTCAACCAATGCAATCACTGTGTCCTTCACAATCAAACCAGTATTACATTCCGCCAAATCAAGAACAATATTTAAATATGCAACAATCATCTAGTAATCATTCAAATACTCAAATACATAATACGCCGTATTCAAGAATGACTTCTACCAGCGAAGATGAAGATAACACTTATTCTGCTCAAGAAAATCCATGGCAAGTGGTCAAAGGAACGAGGAACAGAAGTAGTAAAAATGTTGAAGAAGAAATTTCACTTAACAATAAGTACACGGTACTAAATTCACAAACAGATGGTTCCAATAATAACAATAATGATGGTGAAAACACTGAAATAAGTAAACCTCCTCCCATATTTGTATCTGGAGTAGTCAATTTACCAGAGAGGAAAAAAAACTAAGCGATATAATTGAAGCCGAGGAATACACAACAAGAAGCATGGCAAATGACACTATAAAAATTTGCTGTCAAAATCCGGATACATATAGAAAACTGGCTAGTTACATGAGAGAGAATAATATAATCCATCATACGTACCAACCCAAGGAAGAGAGATCCTATCGTGTCGTAATTAAATATTTGCACCATTCAATAGACTTGAAAGATATAAAGGATGAATTAATTTAAAAAAGGCTACAATGTAAGAAATATAGTCAATGTTAAACATCGAATAACCAAGGAACATCTTAACATGTTTTACGTCGATTTGGAACCTTCTGATAACAATAAATAAGTTTACAAAATAACTAGGCTTCTAAATAGTGTCATACAAATAGAACCACCAAAAAAAGACAACAAATTAGCTCAATGTACAAGATGTCAATTATATGGCCATACGAAAACCTATTGTAATAGGCCATACCTATGCGTTAAATGTGGTGGCCAACACAGCACAGCAAATTGTAAAAAAAGTAAAAATACGCCAGCTACATGTGGTCTTTGTGGAGATGGTCATCCAGCTAATTACAGGGGCTACGAATTCTACCAAAAAAAACTATAAAGTAAAGATAAATAATAATAGGATTACTATGACACAAAACAATACAAAATCAACTGATCAAGGCCAACAACCTCAGCCCAGACATACTAATAGGAGCTACGCGCAGGCAACTGCAGGAGTAGAAATACATAATAGAGCTAATGGTGAAGAATCTTCAATGACATTAAATAAATTCTTAGATGACTTTAAAGCTATGTTTAACCAGTTAATACAGCAGAATAGTATGGTTCAACAAATTAAATAATGGCTAAGTTTCTCAGAGTTGCATTGTGGAATGCTAACGGCCTTGTTCAACACAGGGATGAAGTCCAGTTATTTCTTAGACAAAACTCAATCGACATTCTTCTAATCAGTGAAACCCATTTTACTAATAAATCTTACTTTAGGATTCCAGTCTATAAAATTTACTACACAAATCATCCGTATGGTACCGCGCATGCGGGCACAGTTATTTTAATTAAACAAACAATCAAACACTGTGAGCTACCAAAATATGAGGAGGATTTTCTACAAGCCAGATCAATTCGAGTAAATACAATGCCATACGAGATAACGATTACTGCAGTTTACTGTCCCCCGAAGCATAACCTAAAAAAAGATCAGTTCGAATCATTTTTCAACACACTTGGTTCAAGATTTATAGCAGGTGGAGACTACAATAGTAAACATCAGATGTGGGGATCTCGAATAACTACCACAAAAGGAAGAGAACCATCTAAAGTAATACAGGAAAAAAGATACTCCTTTTTGTCCACAGGAACACCAACATACTGGCCAACCGATATAAATAAACTGCCCGACCTGCTAGACTTATTCGTCACTAATGGCACCTCCCCAGCATACACAGATATTATTCCAAGCTATGATCTATCTTCGGATCATTCGCCAGTAATTCTGACTATCAGTTCGTGCCCCATACACATTCAAACTACACCTAGACTACAAAACTTCAAAACCAATTGGACCCACTATAAACATAAACTAAATGAAGAAATACACTTAAACATAAGCCTCAAAAACCCAAATGAAATCGAGAAAGCAAACGACTGCGCAAGAAACAACTCCTGAAATAGTAGTTAAAAAAGACGTTATGAATATACCTCTAGAAATTAAGACACTAGTAGCTAAAAAAAGAAGAGCGAGAGCAAAATGGCAAAGGAGTCATAATCCTGCAGATAAAAGGAACTTCAATAAACTCAGCAACGAATTGAAAACTAAATTAAAAGCAATGAAAGAAGTGTCCTTTAAAACCTATATGTCTAATTTAAATCGTTTTGATAACTCTATTTGGAAGCCAGTAAAGTCTAAAAATAAACCCATATTAACATCTCCTCCACTACGACTAGAAACACAGACACATGCAAAAGAAAAGAGGGCCAAATCAGATAAAGAAAAGGCAGATGCATTCGCTAAGCACCTCTCAGAAATCTACAAACCTCACAACACAATACCAGACATAGAAATTACGGAATTTCCAGAGCTTCCTATCCAAACAAACCAAACAATAAACCTGATTAGACCAAAAGACATAGCAAATGAAATGAAACTTCTAAACATTAAGAAAGCCCCAGGAATGGATTTAATAACTCCAAAGATGTTTAAAGAGTTACCGCGAAAGGGTACAGTACTCCTCACCTATTTAATGCAATTATTCGAATCCAATATTGGCCAGAAAAACTCAAAATTGCTGAAATAATCCTAATACTTAAACCTGGGAAAGACCCACATGAAGTAAAATCTTATCGACCTATCAGTCTGCTTTCAACTATATCAAAATTATTAGTGAAACTGATTCTTCGAAAAATTGATCCTGATTTTGATGCCAGCAATTGGATACCTGAATTTCAGTTTGGATTCCGACGAGCCCACTCCACAATCCAACAGTGTCACCGGATAACCCATACAATACTAAATTCTCTAGACAGCAAAGAATATTGTACCTCAGTATTTCTAGACGTTAGACAGGCCTTCGATAGGGTTTGGCATGTTGGACTATTATACAAGATTAAAAAACATTTACCAACATGCTTCAAACTATTGGACTCTTATCTAAACAATCGCCAATTCAGAGTACGAATAAAAGGAGACGTATCTGTTATGCTGCCTATCAACTCGGATGTACCACAAGGCAGTGTCCTTGGTCCACTATTATATATCTTGTTTACTTCAGATCTCCCATTATCACCAAACATCACAATAGGAACATTTGCTGATGACACTGTCATTCTAACTACCCATAGTAATGTGCTGCAAGCCCACCATATCCTCCAAGAATATCTTAAAAAATTAGAGAAGTGGTTAAAAGATTGGAGTATCGAAATAACTGAGACAAAATCTACACATATACCCTTTACTCTAAGAAAAGACGTATGTCCTCCATATAGTTAAATAACACACAAATACCACAATCGACATCAGTGAAATACCTGGGCTTACATCTAGATACCAAATTGAACTGGAAGGAACATATCAAGAAGAAACGAAAACAAATAGACCTAAGAAGTAGAGATATTTACTGGCTAATTGGACGGAAGTCTTCTCTTTCCATCGAAAATAAAATCCTATTATATAAAGCAATAATTAAACCTATATGGACCTATGGCATCGAAAGATGGGGATGCGCCAGTAAATCCAACATAGCAATTGTACAAAGAAGCCAGTCTAAAATACTAAGAAATATTAATGTTTTTAAATGAAACTCACGGTCTCGAGTTAATTCCACAATATAATACAAGTTATTGAAAATTATAAAAAATTGACAATTGTTTCGATAAATCAATATCATTGTCAATTTTTTAGAATTTTCAATAACTTGTATTATATTGTGGAATTAACTAGAGACCGTGAGTTTCATTTTAAAAACACTAATATGAGCATATTCCACGAAGTAAGGGTCGAGACAGTCAATTTCACTAAGAAATATTGTTAATGCCCCATGGTATATAATAAATAAAATGATCCACAATGATCTGAAGATCTTAACAATAAAAGAAGTCATTCATGAAAGAAGTGCTAGCCACCACAAGAAACTAGAAGCCCATACAAATCCTTTACTACAACCGCTACTTGAAAATGATGTAATAAGAAGATTAAAACGACGATGGCCAAGTAACCTGCGAAATTAACAGGAAGCAGAAGGTCCCTTCGCTGGAGAGGACCTCATCATGCTAGTTGACCTCAGCTTCTTCCCATAGCTAGGTCATATGCCAGCACATTAGCTTATAGAATACCATGTATTTTGATTGCTGATATATTGAATAAAAAAAAATTCTGTGTTTATTAAATATAAACGTTTTAATCGTTTTTATTGTGGAGATTGTAACATTGATAATCTCTCCGTGACGTGCACTCCGCAGTCGATAGGCTAAATCATACTAACAAGCTGTTGAGTGATTGTCCCGGTAGACCATCTCACGTGATGACTTTACCAAGAAATATTTATTTAACATGTCAATTGAAAAACGGGAAACTTTTTTTTAGCATAACTAAGAATTAGGTATATTATTACAACAGGATAAATATATTCTTGAGGAACATAAAATTGTTCAACATAACAACTATGAACTAAGTACGTTGATATGCGCAAAGTTCTTATCGGTCATTATCCAATATTTTCCATTCCTTTCCAACTCGTCTCATGAGGAGCACATTTCGCCTTACCTCTTCTCCGGTAACATTGTTTGTTGCTGTTACGTCTCAACCTTTTTTTTTTAAATAAGCGTATGTGTTGTGGAGTCAAATGTTGGGTCTAATTTGTTCTCCTTCCGCAACGTTTTAGAATCACTGTATCTCCTTCCATTATTTCGTTATCTCTGGCGTTTCTCCGTCTACCCGCGTAATTTTTTCCTTTTTGTTTCTACAGGCTATCTTTATCTCGTACCTCTTCCTCTATGTTAAAGTCAGTGATCATCGGAAGTTTGACTTTTAGTTTTCGTCCAAAAAATAATTCTGCTGGAGTTTTTCCTGTGCTAGGGTGCGGTGTGTTATGATACATTAATAAATAATGTTGAAGATCCAGCTTTCAATCTTTTCCGAGTGCTTTGCTGATTTTTAGTCGCTTTACGAGACTTCTGTTCTGACGCTCGACTTTCTCATTTTGTTGCGGCCCATAAGGTACAGTAGTGAATAGTTTAATATTATTGCCTTCGCATTTTTTTTAATTCTGCGCTCCTTTCAAATTGCGGTCCATTATCTGCAGTTATTGAATATGAATATACAAGTCTAGTGCAAATCTTATGAAGAAGTAGAATGGTGTTATTTGCCGTTATAGATTTCGTTGTTTCTATTGCCATATATCTGCTAAAATAATCGACGATCACTAAAATGCATTTTCCTTCAGGTAAGGGTCCTAAATAGTCTATGCCTACATCTGCCCATGGTGGAATGGCAAATTCCCGTCTTTTTAATGGTTGGGGTGCACTTGGTGCCGATACGAGAGTGCAACCTTTACAGGTTCTTGCTAATTTTTCAGCGTCTTGGTCCATTTTTGGCCACCAGACTTTGGTCCTCAATCTCCCTTTCATGTTTACAATACCTGGGTGACCTTCGTGGCCCAATTCCAAAACTCTCTCACGTAATAAATTTTCGGTTGCCTCGTAGCAGTATGTTGTTCGAAAAACATAGCTCATGTTGGAAAATTATATAGAATTTTGTGGAGTCCAACCAAACATCTTCATAGAGGCATTTCCTTACTTGTAGTATCTCCTCGTCCTTTTTTGATAACTGTTCTATTTCACTTAGCGAAATAGCTACTGGTGTTGAACTTTCTATGATTTGTCTAATGTGCTCATCCTCCTCAAATGCAGCCGATTCCAAGTTGGCACAAAGTCTGGAAAATGGGTCGGCTATATTGCTTTTCCCAGGTCTGTAAAAAACTTTATAATTGTAACATTGTAGACGGAGCACCCACCTTTCTACTCTTGCACAGGGTTTGGATGTTGGAGTGAAAATAAATTGTAACGGTTTATGGTCAGTTATTAGCTCGAATTCTTACCATATAAATAAATGTGAAAATGTTCCACTGCCCAAACCAAGGCAAGGGCTTCTTTTTCAGTATGACAAAACTTCTTTTCGTTGGTTGATAACGTTTTGTTTCCATAACTATTCGAGGTTCACCTGAGGATCTGCATTGTATTAATATTGCACCTAGGCCTACTGGCCTTACGTCTGCTATTAATTGTGTCTTAGCTGTGGGACAATAGTATCCTAAACTTTTGTCAGAGGATAGTTCATTCTCAAGTTCCAACTTTGAGGAGAAACGCGCTTTCCGTAACTTGGGTAGAAATGGGTGATTCTCTCGCAGTATCGTGCGATTTACTCTTCTCATGTCTACGCAGATTCATACTTCGCCATCAGATTTCAATATGGGAACAATTGGTGATATCCATTCTGAACGTCCGTCTACTGGCCACGCTTATATTTGCTTCAAATGCTCCTAATAATTGCAACGGTTCTGGGTTTGCGTAAGATCGGAATAATTTATCAGGCTTCTTCACTTGATTAATAATGTTTACCTTTTTTTCTTCAGGAATCGCCAAGTAGATTCACTTATAATGTTGCTTTTGCTCCCACAATCTATAACTAAGTCAATTTCAACACCTTCTAATGCGCATTTGATGTTGTCGTCTCCTTCCATGTGGAAAATATATTCATCTGATGAGTTACTATCATCCAGTAAGTTCACAGTTTCTGTGACTCTCCTTTTCTTAGATGTTCTAGCTTGGTGATTATCCTCTCGATTATTTCTTTTAAAAGTGCTTTTTTGTATTTTGCATTTTATTTTGTAGTGACCAATCCTGCCACATGGTAAGCAAGTTTTGTTGCGGGCAGGGCAGTTAACGTCTTTAGCGGAATGTCCTTTAAATCCACAGCGGAAACATTCCATCCTATTAAATCCAGAAGGTCCTGGCTTAGGATATCTATTTGTGATGGGATTCTCTCTGATTGTGTTTATGTCTGTTGGATTATTATCAAATTGAGTGAATGAAAACGACGAATACTCAGTGTGTATTAATTTATTACTTTTAGGCTAAGCGCTTTCGGCTGTTAAGCCATTATCAAAGCCGTCGTCATTTAAAAAGTAATTGTCAAAGACATCAAGCTGATCAAATAAAAGAATCAATACTCAAGATCTATCCAACCATCGTTATGATTGAGTCATTCTAATAAAAACTTTAAATACCCTATTATAAGGGTGTAAAATTATATTCATAAGATGTAAATACACTTGAGTATTCGTCGTTTTCATTCACTCAATTTGCATATAGTGTCCACAGGCATTTCGGATTATTATCAGACTTAGGGGAATTACATTTGCCCATTTGCAACTATACTGTTTCTAATGATTTCGCTGCATTAGTGATATCAGTTAATGTTTTAGAATCGTCCATATCCAGGATTATACGCCTTAATTTTTCGGAATTGCATTTTTCGACGATCTGGTCTATGATGTGTTCTTCAATATTTGCAAACTGGCATTTAATTGCTTGACGTCTTAGTTTAAGTAAACAGTTGTCAAACTTCTCATTAGGTTCTTGCTGGATTGAACGGGAAATGTGTCGTTCATAAATACGGCTTTGTTTTGGAGCAAAATTATCATTTAATTTTCGAATGATCCTGTCGTACGCATTTATACTGCCTTCTTCATTTTCGGTATCTATCTCAGGTAAACTGAAATATACTTCTTACAAGCTGGTTCCCCCATTATGAAGTAATATAGTTTTCTTCACTGGATCAGTGATTGATGCGGCCTCATAATAAATTTCTAGAGGTCTCTTCCATCTTTCCCATTTGCTACGCAGAGCAGAATCATCTGTTTCACAATCAAATGGGGATATAGAGGATAATCCAGATGCCAGTAATTCCATTTCTCTAAAAAAATATCAGCGTAGGTATATCACACAATATTATGGATGAAGTTCGACTATCTCGACTAATTACCAAAACAACTACTCAAAAGTATAATGAATTATTATTTTTTTCCAGTGCCTTAATAAATTCTAAATATCTGAACATTTTTATCTACGGATTTAAACATGTATGTAACCAAATATGTGCAATGTAATCTCTATCCATATGAAAAAAAAATATTTAAGAATCCCTCGTATTTATTTCTATTCTGTTATGGTGATCCATCAAAGCTATCTGTCCTAAATTCCTCAATTATAAACAACGCCAGCATACACCCAACGATAAAAAATGTATTATACATTACTTTGCCAATGTACTCTTATTACAAATTAAATAACCAATTTCAATCATTACTAATACGCATTTGAACTTTTTTTTATAAATGCAATACGAATTTAATCTATTGCCTTGTATTAAAAATTGAATCAGTTCAGTACGCATTTAAGCTGTTTTTTTATAATATGCAATACGAATTCAATCTTTTAGCACACGCATTTAAGCATACTCCCATTAGAGTGTCTCTTCCATGCAATACGAATTTAATCTTTTAGTGCACGCATTTAAGCACACTTTCATTACAGTGTCTCTTCCATGCAATACGAATTTAATCTATTGCTTCCATTGTCTGTGCAATACGAATTTAATCTTTTAGCACACGCATTTAAGCACACTCTTATTAGAGTCTCTCTTCTATGCAATACGAATTTAATATATTGCTCATTGTCTATGCAACTCGAATTTAATCATTTGCCATATCATTATTCTTATTAGTTAACCACTTACCTCTATGGCCTTAACAAGATAAATTATCCAAATAGAAAAAAATATGTCTATTCAGCACTCACAATAATATTTAGTGCAATACGCAAATTATAAAGATATTCTAACCGGTATCCTCGATTTGCAAAATGTGAATTTACAGATTACCGTTTTGAAGTATGAAAATTCTACTATCGAAATCATTTTGTAAATTGAAATCGAACCATGCCTGTCGCATTCAGGCCTGCTGGAAAATTGCAGAGTAAAAAATTCAAATGGCCACAGATCGAAAACTATGCATCGGACAGTGCCTGCTTTTTGCACATATAAAGTTAATATTAGAAACTAATACTGGAGGATCTACGCTACAATTAAAAAAATAAGCGAGATTAATTTTTGAAAAAACTGCGTTTTGGCCGGTTTTCCTCGATTATCTCCTAAACTAACGGTCCGATACCTCATTTTCTTCATGTTTTTATTCTTTACAATTTTTTTTTGAGGCCATCACGATTACCCTAACAGTTTCAATGTCATAAGTGAAAAACTAAAAAAAAACGATTTTCTGCATAAAATTGTTAATAACAAAGTTAAGAATAATCGAGTCGAGTGAAAAACATCTCACTACACATCAACAACCGATAGCAGCAAGTAATATATCAGGGGCAAGTTTCTATTAAGGAATGCATCTATAGAGAGGTCCCTCAAGGATCAGTTATTGGTCCATTACTTTATTCTATGAATACTAGCAACATTTCTACCGTTCTAAACCGATTAAATTGTCATATGTACACAGACGATACGCAAGTGTATTACTTTTTTCATTTAGACGAATTAGATCAAAATGAATAAATACAGAACTGGCTTGCCTGATTCAGGAGTCAAAGAACCATTATTTAATAATTAATAAGTCCAACATCCTTTTATTTGGAAATCTAACTCACAATGATCTTACCATTAAAATAGGTAATGATAAGCTAAGTGTTGCTGATAAAAGCAAAAATTTGGGAGTCATAATCGATTCAAAGTTAATATTTTCAGATCATGTTAGTTATATTTTGCAAAAAGCTTACGCTAATCTAAAAATTCGCTACGCAAACAGAAATACTCTGAGTGTTGCGACGCTATAAATACTGTATCATGCAAATCATTGTTATTACAGTTATAGATTACAAAAGCTTCAAAACTCGTGTCTACGATTTATATTTGGAAACAGAAAATATGACAGAATCAGTCATAGATTAACCAGTAATCATTGATTGTCTATGTCTAACAGAAGGAAGCTATGTCTCTTACATAAAGTTATATCCACAGGCGTGCCCCCGTATCTTTCAAATTAAATTAGATATAGATCCGACGTCCACAATATTAGCCGCAATTCACACTGAACGGACGGGTGGCGAGAACGTGGCACAGACTTATGTCGCTTCTGCGTCTCTTCTATGTAATGTAATGGCTCAATGTACACAGAAGCGACGTGGCGCTGACGGTCGCACATTGCTTGAACTAGTATATCAACTTTATCAGGCGTACATCGTATGGGTGTGTTTAGAACTGCAAATTTTGCAGCCAGCATACCAAAAGAGCATTCCACAGACTTTCTTCCTCTCGACAATCTGGCGTTAAAAATCCTTCTATTGTTAGTAGTCAATTCTCTACGGGAAAAAGGCTTCATTATGTTTTTCTTTAAGGGGAACGCTTCGTCAGCTGTGAAATAAAACGGAATCGGCTTGGTATCTCCTGGTATGGGAGAAGGTTGAGGTAAATCAAGAGTTCTGGACTGTAAAGTTCTGCCAAAATTACTGTTCGTTAATACTTGGCCATCACTATTTCGTCCGTACTCGCCCACATCAACTGCCACGAACATGCCATCTGCATCTGCTACTGCGAGTAAAACAATGGAAAAAAAGCCTTTATAATTAATGTAGGCGGAACCTGATCGTGGTGGAGCTTGTATTCTGATGTGTTTACCGTCTATACTGCCGATGCAATTAGGTATATTCCACAATGAATAAAACCGATCTGCAATTTGCATCCATTTCGCTGTTGTCGGTATTGGCATATACTTAGGTTGCAATTTTTCCCATATGACCTTCGCAGTGTGATGCACTACCATTCTGACTGTAGAATGTCCCTTTATGAAGTAGTAGGAAAGCGCTTTGAATGAACATCCAGTTGCAAAGTATCTGAAATAAATACCTTAGACTGTCTAAGAAGAGAGAATTGATTAAGATCGACATATGGTTCATTCACAAATGTTTAAACAACAAAGTAGTTCCTATCTTCGCTCAGTGCAAAATCTCCAGAAATATTCCAGCTAATTTAAAATCGAATTTAGAAAATAAACTTCTACAAGCTGAACTTTGTAAACACTACGCCAAGTTGGATTTTATTAATGTAGAACTTAAAATTATTTATGATCAAATTGTACAAGCTGTTCCATTTGATTACCTCCGGGATACTATTAACAGACATAATGATTACCTAATTCATATCAAACAGAACAAACATCAAGAAGCCAGTAAGAAACTAAACAGCTTAATTAACAACAAAAAAAGTCATGCTATAAAGACTAACAATAATTTTACACACCAGGTAAGTGGATTTTTCTGTTTTAACTTTGATCAGAGGATCAAAAACATATCTAACTGTTTCTTCTCTCCAGAGGAACTTTCATTTTTGGATAACGGTTTAAAATATTCCACTCAAACGTTTCTTAATAACAAAGTTGTTGAGGAGTTTGCAGTGGACATTGACTCAATTTTAGAAAGTTTGGATTTAGACCTAAATCTTAAAACCATTATGAAAAACAGCTGTTTTTTGTCAATTAGAAGAGATCTCTTAAATTTCACTACTAAACACAATAAAATTAAACAAAAATGTCTTAAACAATTTTCTTTAATGAAAAATATATCACAAAAAATCAAAGATAACAACTTGATTGTTACTAAAGCTGATAAAGGTAATTGTCTCATTATAATGGATAAAACTGAATATATAACAAAAACAGAACAATTTCTCATTAACAACAATTTCGAAATACTGCAAAAATCTCCATTTAACAAATTTCTTTCAGAAATTAAACACAACTTAAATCAAAATAAAAATCTGTTCTTAGAACTTAATGCTAACTTCAAAAACTTTTTAATTTCAAATCCAACTATACCTAAGCTGTACGGGTTGCCTAAGATACATAAAATAGATACACCTATGAGACCGGTGGTCAGTTTTGTTAACACTCCCCTTTGTCTTTTATCTAAATTTGTCAACAATTTACTCAAAAAATTTTTAGATTACACCCCAGAATATACAGTTAAAAACTCAGTAGAATTAGTTAACAAAGTCTCTATATGCAACTTGCCTCAACAATTTTTAATGGTATCTTTTGATGTGAGCAAACTCTTTACTAATGTTCCCAGAGAAGAAACAATCACAATTGTTGAACAGATTTTAAAGTGTAAGGGATTGTCAGATATAAGAATTTTACAGTTGCTTTCAATGCTTAAACTTTGCTTATCACAAGACTTTTTTGTTTTCAACAATAAACTGTATCGCCAGCCACAAGGTTTGGCCATGGGTAACCCATTGTCTCCTTTGTTAGCTGATTTATTTTTAGATAATTTGGAAAAAAATTTAATTTTCAACAATACATCACAATTCAAAAATATTTTACATTGGTCTAGATATGTAGATGACATCTTGGCCGTTATTGATGGTTCTCCTTCAGATGCGGGGGACATTCTCCAAAAGATCAATTGTTTACACCCTTCCATTTCTTTCACCCTGGAAATTGAGGAAAATGAGGAATTAAATTTCTTAGATTTGAAGCTTAAAAAATTGAACAACAAAATAAATTTCTCCATATTTAGAAAACCTACTCAAACAGATCATATGATTCCATTTACTTCTAACCATCCATTCCAGCAGAAAATGTCTTCATTAAATTGTTACATTCACAGATTACTTAACATACCTATGACAGTAGTTGACTATAATAAAGAAGTTTTAATAATCAAACAACTAGCTAAAACAAATGGCTATTCACCTCATATAGTAGATAAAATCATCAACAAAATTAAATATAAAAACAGGAGAAATTTAGCTTTTAGTCAGCACATAGATATTACAGATAAATCAGAACAGATATATAGATCTCTACCCTATTTAGGTAATATTTCCAACAATAGTGCTAGAATCTTAACTAGTCAAATACCAAACTTAAAAATTTCCTTTAAATGTAAAACAAACATAAAATCTTTATTCTCAAAGACCAAGGATAAAACGAAAAAACTAGAAAAAAGTGGAATTTATAGATTGTCTTGTGGGGACTGTCCTGTTGCGTATGTGGGAAGAACAACTAGATCTTTAGAGGTACGTATAAAAGAACATTTATCTAGACCGGAAAAATCTGCTTTTGGTCACCACATTAATTTCAGTAAACATAATTTTTCTCCAACAAAAAACAGTAAAATTTTGCATAACATCCCGGTCAACAATTACAGAAAAATGAATCTTCTTGAAGATTTGGAGATTCTAAGGGAATTGCAGAAAAATCCAGTTAACTGCGTTAATACTCAAGTAAATTTAAATTGTAATTTTAAACCATTGTTTAAGTATCTTTGGGATTCTCAAATGGATTAGCTTATTATCTACCTTTACATTTAGTTTTATTTAAAATTCATACAAATTTGAAAAATTTCAAACTCAATATAGTTTTAAAACTCTAATTAACTCCACTACTGTGGGTACAATAGTCACTTCCCCCCCTTCTCTTTTTGAAATAAACTGTCAATTTTGTAGGTGTCTTCTACACCTTGTCATTTTGCATACATCGTTGCTCCACTTTTAAAATATAAAAATGACCTGAGTGAATAATTTCACCCCATAAAAGAGGTGGTTTTCAGTTTCATTTTATTTACTAATTTTGTGAAAAGGTACATCTAACTATTGTGCCTGTGATGCCGATCCCCTTTCATTGTTTCCCTTTTTTAGAGGTATTTTTTACCATTGACGTAAGCTTTTCAAAACTTTTTTAATTGTTTATCTACTTTTTATTGTTATTACAAAAACATCTGTAATTTTAGGAAAGCTCCGATGATGGCATGTTTATTTGCCGAAAGCGCTTAGCTTAATTTTTTTAATAAAATTTATTTACACACTTTCATCTTTTGAGAAAATACACCCATCAACCTTCTTCTACTTCTGAAATTAAAATGTTATGATAATGAACTATGAATTTATTTAGTAGGAGGCTTTATTTGTTATAAATCAATATTATTTATGTCATGTCTTTATGCTCATGAATTTGTTTTTTTTGTTTCAGCAACTGAGTGCAAGGAGCGTTGGAAAAATGTAAGAGGACGTTATACAAAATACAAAAATCAATTGAAACTGCCCTCTGGATCAGGAGCTAAAAAGAGTAAAGAGTATTACTTAGCTGGCCACCTTCAGTTTTTGGACTCTTTTCTGAGGTCACGTCAAAGTAAAGGGAACATTGTGATTGAAGAAAAGTCTACACAGGAGGAACCAAAAGACAGTGAGGACGAAAAACACGATGGGGATATGGATGAGAACTTTGATGAAAGTGAATCCGGGCAAGATACCAACAATTCCTTTACTGATAACATACCAACTACGCCAACTACAGCAATGCCTCCTCCGCCCCCGGAACGGACGAGGGACAGTGGTTCCAAAAAAAAGAGAACAACTTTAGATGATGTAAACAGTTCCGCTTGTAAGTACTTTGAGGCAAAACAACAAGTGGTAGAGCGAAGACAGCAGAGTAACGCTACTAGCCAGCCTGACCCTGATATGGCATTTTTGCAGAGTGTTTTGCCGGACATGAAGGCAATGGATAATAGGCAAAAAATCCGCTTCAAAACAGGAATATTGAACCTAGCAGAAGAAATACTGTATGGCCAGCCTGTTCAAAAAGCAGGGTCTTCAAAAATTGCTCAATCCAAAGGCTCTTCACTGAATAATTCCTCAATACGAGCTACTGAACTCGAATCACCGATGGCAATCGTTGACTACACCACTAATGGAGAACAATTCAACATGCAGCAACAAATTGAACAGGAACATGATTTTAATATACAGAAGTACTTGAGTTTTCTCCCAAAATCGGGTTCACTTCCTCAGAATTGAAAACAGAAGTATTTTTTGAATATTTTTTTCTGTTTTTTGAAATTTTTTAATAAATTTATAACTAATTTAATTTGTTTCAGTTACTTACCTTAAAGTTATCAGTAGTCTCTCTTCTGGACAAATTGGTTCCCTCCAATTTGTTAATCTCTTTTCAAGGCCGTCCTTTACAAGTGCCAACACATGATAAAAACACTCACGGGACATTCTATAAAAATTATGGAACCGTTCTGGGTATGTGTTCAATTCACGCATAACATCAAATGTTCCACTCGTTTTCCCCTTCTTTAGCCACAATGGATGAACCCAAAATCGTCTTTCTTTTTGCACATTAGCCAAGTACACCAAATCCAACATATCTTCATCATCTTCATCACTACTTGAAAAATCCATTCAAACCAGTCGTTTGTAGCCAAAACTATGGGTCTCCAAACTTCACCTCGTCGTTCCAGCTACTGACCGAAATTACTCGTCACTATGCCGTCCTTTCTGTGTGGATTGGCACACGTCACGTCTCCGCCACGTCCGTGCCCCGTCCTTGCCAAGTCCTCGCCTTCGTCGGTTCAGTGTGAATTGCCCCTTAGGCAGAAAGACATTATAACTATACCTCAACACAGTACGGTCACGTTTGAGAGATCTTTTCGATTTCATTTGGCAAATACTTATAATGCTTTAAGCAAGGACACAAAAACATTAAATATGAACACATTTAGAAAGAAAATGTTTGAGCAATTGGTCAGTGAGCAAAAGAGTAGTACTTAGTATCATATCTTATCATGAGTAAAAAATATTTTTTTTTGGGTTACGTCTTTTTTGTTTTGTTTTCTTTTTCAGTGGGTAACAGTTTACACTAATTAATATACAAATACTGGGTTCTTCAGGAAGAGCAGCTCTGCTGATCTTGCGCCTTTTAACCGGATAGTTATCTCACATTATTACCATATGTGTTATGTTATGCTATTGATATTTTTGTATTCTACTGAAAATTGTCGGTTAATAAAGACATATTATTATTATATGAAACTATTGTCCAAACAATGTCGCAGCTGGTTTTCTTGTCACATTTTTTTACATGAAAACGAGCGTCATAACCCTCAATTTTTTGTTGAGCGGCATGTACATCGCACTGTTGGAGTTATATGGGGTGCCATTGCTTATGGCTCAAGGTAGCCTTTAGTCTTCATCAGGGACAATATGACGATACAAGAAATATTGGAACCTCATCTGATTCCTTACTTCAGGACACTTCAAAATCCAACTTTTCAGCAAGTTAACGCTCTGCAATATATAGCCAGTCAAACCTTGGACTACTTCCACCAGGATAAAATCCATCTCCTACCATGGCCCACAAGATCCCCGGATTTGTTCCCAATTGAACATGTGTGGGACATAATCGGTAGAAGGTTAAGAAATTACAGTCCCTCCTTAACTCCGATGGCTCCTCGACATGAGATAGAGGTGGCATGGAATGAGATACCCAGGAGGGTATTGATAACCTGATTATGTGTATGCTTACATGCATTAGGGAGTGTAGGAAATTGTGGAGTTTCAACTATTAAAGTTGGTGAGAAATTTTAATCATTTATATATTATGAGCTCCCTGTATGTATGCCAAATATTACAGATATAAAATAATTTTTACTGGGTGTTCGGGTTTCTACATCACTGAGTATATTATATTATTTTTAACAAAAATAAATCTATTGAGGCTATGTGTGTGGTCTCATATAGTGGTTTCATAAACATAACCAGTTAATATAGATTCTCCTAGAGAGAACATCAACAGAAAATGTATGAAAACCTTTTAAATGTTTATTATAAATAAAAATGAGTAAATTAAACATTTTGATTATTTATTATTTAGTGACTCCATTTCCCAACAGTTATCTAACGATTCATAAAACAGAGGAGCATTTTTGAATTAGTGGACTAGACTTAAAACAGTTTTCTAATTATAATATTGACATAAAATGCACAATTTAGCAGTGTAGTTAACATCTTCATTTACTAACCTCTATATAGCCTCTTTAATGTGTCGTATGTGAAAAATGATATTCCTGCATAAGGTATTACTCCTAGAATCGTTGGTATATATCCTTTATAAAAAACATTGATTCCCTCCAAGTAATATATTTTTAAAAACACCTGTAAATTAAATTCGATTAGGTTTTGACAAGGAAATTTTCAGAAAATGTATTGTATTGTATGAATGGGTTATGTAACTGAATTATATTGCTCACAATATATTATTATCATATCTAATATAGGGAGGTTAGGTACATACAAAAAATTTTTCGGAAAAATTAACTGTCTCGACCCTTACTTCGTGGAATCTACTCATATTAATGTTTTAAATGAATCTTGCCGTTTCTAGATAATTCCACAATATATTGAAAAAATGTTAGAAATTCTGAGAAATTTGACAATTGTTTCGATATTAAATATCATCGTCAGAATGACAGAAGTTACATTTTATTTGATGCCTACCTGATGTTTAATAATTATTTTTGGCTAAACCAAGAAGTGACCTACCTTGTTATTGACTTAATATATGTTAATAGAAACAAGAAGAAGATATGATAATACAAATACTAAAGCTTAGATATTATTAGCCCTATGGGGATATCCTTTTTCCCAATTGAGATCAGTATAACTGTGCAATGATATAGAAAACCAGGAAAATTATATCAGTACCGTTCGAACCTTCGAATAGAATAGTTGGTTTGTGTGGTGTGTCTTATCTTTAAATAGTACAGTAAATTACCTTTGACTAGTTGTCAATTTATTAGTATAAATAATAAAATATTTGGCATTGGGTAAGTTAATTCCTTTATATTATTATGACTGAAGATTCAGATGGGAGAGGGCCCCCATCTCAACACGACCCTCCTGATAAAATGTACATTGAAATAAATAAAAAGTACAATTTTAATAATAAATATACTTCAATTTATATCGGACCGTTCTATGTTATCGTTGAACCTTCAGAAACAAGTATTCATATTTCGGCAGTTAAGGTAGGTCATTATCTTTTTAATGAAAGGAATTTAAAAAATGATATTGTAGATATTAAGTTAGTCGGTATAAATAAAGTGAAAATTATTTTTAAAAACTATCATACTGCAAATTCAATTATAGGATAAGAAATAATGAAAGATAACAAATTGATAGCGTATATTCCGACCTTTTTAAATCATAAAAAAGGCGTAATTAGGGAAGTTGATACATTTTTAAATGAAAAATATATATTGGAAAATATTGAAAGCGATAAAAAAGTCATAGACGTTAAAAGAATGAGGCGCAAAATTATTGATTCCGATAAAGAGATACAGTACGTACCTATACAAATGTTAATTGTTACATTTTTATGAAATTCTTTACCTAGTTCAGTTAAAATTGATTTAGTTCGGTTCGTAGTAGAACCTTATGTTTATCCAGTAGTGCAGTGCTACAAATTTCTTCGATATGGACATACTAAAAAATATTGCAAAAGTACCACTGACAAATGTATAGAATGTGGACAAATTCATGATGTTGAAGACGGCGTAGAATGTAAAAGTGAGGAATATTGTATATATTGCGAACAAAACGGTCATAAGTCTCAAAAGAATGTCCCAAGTACCAGCACCAATTAAAGGTTGAAAAAACCATGTCTGAACAAAATATATCATTTAAAGAAGCGGAATAAATGGTTAATAATCCAAGCTACTCCAAAGCTACCTCAAACAATAGGTACAATTTATTAAAGAACCTCATCAACTTCCCACATCTGAATGACGACAAAGATAGTGAGAATCCTTCAGGTGGTAAAAACTGGGTACCACGTCCACAGTCCCAACCTCCTAAAAAACGCAAGACCATTTCTCCTCTTATAGTTAAAAAACCCCTACCTTCAAATCTCAGGCCACAACTAGTAATTCTGTTTTTCCTAATCCCCATAAGGATTATTTCCAGTCATACAGAGAAAAGCTAGAAATCGAAATTTTACATAAAATTCCTTACATTTTCGAACATCTTATTAAAAAATTTAATTTAGTTGTGCCAGACTGGGATATTTTTCAAGAAACACAAAACGAAATTAAAACAATTATAAATTCTTTACCTGATTCTAACGATGATGAATTCTATTAGAACCTTAAATATAATTCAATTGAATTCTAATTCAATAATAAAAAGTAAATCTAACCTTTTAAACTATTTAGCTGGTTTAACTACTAGATTCGAACTAATTGCTGTAAATGAGACTTGGTTATCACCAAATAAAACGATTTCTGTAAACGGGTACAATTTTGTACACGTTGACAGGACTGACAGATTTGGTGGTGTCGGAATCCTCGTCCGAGACCATTTATCATTCTCAGAAATAGTTCTCCGTAAAAATTTCAATTCCAAAATAGAGATTTGTGGAGTGTATCTGAATGACCTTAATATATCTATACTTTGTGTTTATAAGCCTCCTAACATACAAGCGACTACGAGAGACTGGGAACATATTTTCTTGCAGACTCAGGGTGATGTTATTGTATGCGGTGATCTAAACTGTCATCACAGTCGTTGGGGATCTACACTCGACAATACACAAGGTAACAGATTAATAGACGCTATAGATGAAACAAATTTAATTATTTTAAATGATGGTAATCCAACAAAAGTTGGCAGGCCTAACGAACGACCTTCGCAGTAGTGTAGCTATGCCGGTTCTGACTCACTACTTCGAAAAAGGTCCGCTAGGCGACGGTGGCGCTGCTGTCGTTGGCGCTGTCGTCCATTTTTTATCGATTTCGCATTTTTACAGATTTCTTTTTTCTGTCGTCCATTTTTTAGTCGGCCATTTTTTTATCGATTTCGCTAGATGGCGCATTTCTTTTTTCTGTAGTCCATTTTTTATCCGGTAAATTTGTGCATAACGTAAAAATTTTTGCCCCGAGTGAGATTCGAGACCACGACCTCATCGTTCCCAGCCTAAACCGTTACATCTCCGCCATAAGGGTTCCAATGTATTATAGTTTTGAAATCTAACTGTATAAGATACAGAGAGTCTGATTTCACAACACGATGTAATTTTCTTCAATACTCCCTATAGTTTTCATCAGCCGTTTGAGTACAAATCAATAGCATACGAGTGAAATAAAAAGTGTCTACTCTTCGTTATTAAACATAAAATGTATACAGAGGGTGTACTACGTTCTTGTTAAGAAAAAAAAAAGATATTTGCGTTTGAGTACAAATCAATATTCCGAAGGACCATTGATGAATTCACTGCATACGAGTGAAATAAAAAGTGTCTACTCTTCGTTATTAAACATAAAATGTATACAGAGGGTGTACTACGTTCTTGTTAAGAAAAAAAAAAGATATTTTTATTTTTAGTAGGACGTCTACATAAAATTTCATATGATGCATGTTAGTTGTAGATGATGAATCAGTCGCGATATGTCTTTGGTTGAGCTTAGTCATCGTTGTCGTTGTCGATTTGAGGAGTTTATGATAAAAATCGATCGATTGAATAAGGATATAATCTTTTATGAAGATAAAAGAAGGATTATTAAGCAAATTGAAAACTTGTGTCTTGCAAAAACGACAGCTGTCGACTCACATCAGAATAAATGGGAAAATCTTAAAATTAATTGGGTGCCCGAAGAACTACTACTAAACGACGGAATACAACAAAGAGAGATTTCGAGTGCCTTAGATCACATTTTTAGACGCCAGACACCACAAACGATATATCCATTAAACAGAATCAAACCTACCTGGCTTCCACAAGATGAACAACGAAACCTCTCACAACAGCAGCAGCAGCAGCAGAAACATGAAAGACGAACTTAACAATCTTTTTTCATTGGCATGTATAATATTAGCATGCTTATTTGTTTTAATAATTAAAATTCTATTGAAAATTGTTAAACGTAAATTTAAATCGTCATGCAATGTATTGGTTGATGAGTAGATGTTTTTGTAGTATTTTGAGCGGGATGTCTACGTAAATTATAACAAATATATGTCTGAATATGATACTGAGAAACCATCATCGTACATACAGATACCACATTTTTTATACAGGGTGTGGTCATAAAACATACCATTTTTCTTTATATACAGGTGTAGTCAAAAAGATGTGATGTTCATATATACAGAGTGTAGTCATAAAAAGATGCGATTTTATACAGGGTGTAGTCATAAAGATACCGTATTTTTTATATATACAGGTCGTAGTCATAAAAATACCGAATTTTTTCATAAAAGATGCCACAGGGTATATAAAGATAAGGACGTTACAATGAATCTCTGCTATTATTGCTCAAATTTTCATCGAACAAACCGCATTGGTAGATTATTTCCACATACAGGATGTTACTAGAACGACAACGACAATGACAGCAAATCCACTTTATTCGACAACAGAGGACACTCAAAGCGTTTGCATGCTTGAGATTTGTTGCTCGTACGACTACACTATAGTAAAATATGATGTGACTCATTATATTATTAAACGGATAACACACATCAGAAGTCTATCAGATAGATAGCAGAGGGGTAACAGAAGGGATAACAAACACACCCCAGACTCACATCAGAAGTCTGTTTGACAGTGCTAGTACTAACAAATTTACTGCGACACTCGGTTTATATGAATTATTTTCCAAGAAAACAACAAAATGAAGCAATGATTTCACAACTTTGTCATGCACTGAATGTCATTTTTATTATAGTTGCGGTGAAACAAGAGCCAACTTTACAACTCAAGCAGAGGGACAGCAGACACACATCACAGAGGCACCAGACATGCACCACCGTTATACGTTTGACATTTTTGGTATCAAACAGTACTCTTTGAAACAAAATATCAGGAATCTTGTATTTCCGAATTTCATTATGAATCACCCAAAATATTTAGAGGGGCGTATGATACTGATGGCGATATTGGTAACCAACAAAAGAGCAACATATTTACAGATACTGGCATTAACGGATATCCATCGTGATAGAAGAGGACATCTCAGATATCAGGCTTGCACACAACTAAATTAATATAATTAAGCTGTTCTTCAAAAAGAATGCTACGCTAATAGAAAAATCTTGAAGCAATGATTTCACAACTTTGTCATACACTGAATGTCATTTTTATCATAGATGTGGTGAAAGAAGAACCAACTTTACAACTCAAGCAGAGGGACAGCAGACACACATCACAGGGTTAGCACACATACACCACAGAGGCACCAGACATGCATCACCGTTATACGTTTGACATTTTTGGTATCAAACAGTACTCTTTGAAACTAAATATCAGGAATCTTGTATTGCCGAATTTCATTATGAATCACCCCAAATATTTAGAGGGACGTATGATACTGATGGCGATATTGATAATTTTCATAGACATTATAGCTATTTATAATTTAATCACGTTATTTGTATATTCATTTAATATAATTATATGATTTTCTGTATTTGTAAATTCTTAAAATTAAACTGTTATATGCTTTACCCAAGTCCCAGTAAGACTACGCTCTTCAGGCACGGATTATTATACCGAAATGTGACAACACTTTCGACAACATGATTATAAAACTAACAATTTTAGTAATGGAACTCACAAAATTTTATTCAAATATTGTGATTTGTCTGTATAGGAGAGAGAATTTACGGTCGACGGGCAGGTAAGATTTTATATGAAAAATAACAATGACATTCTCAGAGGGTCAAAAAGATTTCACCTGCTGTGTGTTACATAAAATGTAAGGAATGTATATGCAATCATAGAATTTGTATCTTCCCATGATGGACGTTATGGTGCTAAAAATCTCATTTCTAGTCCGCGTTATCACAATAGAACAATTTTCAATGATGATCCGACTCTAAGGAAAATTAAAAAATCTCCATTTTCAATAAACCAATGTATATGAATATGGCAATTTTCGATATTTCCAAAATTGGAATGTACGACTTTCACTATAATTTTATGCTTCCAACAATGGGAGTAGTCAATTGTGAGCTATTGTACACAGACACTAACAGTTTTGCTCACCAACTTACTTGTAACGATGCATATAAATATTTAATTGACACAAAAATTGACAAATTTGATACATAAGACTACTACACTAATAATCCATACAATATACCTAGAGTTAATAAAAAGTATTATGCGTAATGAAAGATGAGTCTAATGAACAAATCATCACACATTTCGTTGGTCCAAAATGTACGGTTACAAAGTTCAGTGTGGGAGTAAAGTCGTTAAAGAGTATTAGAAAATGTGTAGTAAAAAATAACTTTTGATGATTATGTCGATTGTATGAAAAATTGGAAACAGATGACAATTACTCAAAATACGATACGTTCCTTTGTCCATAATGTGTATAGTGTTGAACAAACCAAAATCGCGTTGAGTCCTCACAATGATAAAAGAAAATTACTTCATAATTCTTTAGATACACTTCCGTGGGGAATAGAATAATTTTTAGTAATGACTAAACTAACTTTTATAACTGAAGTTCATTTACCACATAATTTATTATTAAAATATCGCTCATCATTGAAAGAAGCAGATGATGATTATAAATTTTGTGATTGGTTTCACCAGCATCATATTAGAAATCT